>CAHIKZ030002600.1:867500-1312500 GCA_903632075.3 Acanthosepion pharaonis
GCCCCATTATGATTTTCTTCTGAACAGTTTTTTTTAAGTCATTTAAGAGTGTAATATATTTCGGTAAAATCATTTATGGCTAGTAATTAAAATAAAATTTCTAATCCCTACTTTTTATATTTTTAGAAAAATAAAACCAAGAAAATGATTGCTTAAAAAATAAAAATGTTTAAAGATTTCAACACATGAAAAATTTTTCCAAATTTTAGTACTGTTTTTAAAACAAATTTTTAAGACAATTCCTTTTGTTTTCTTTTGTGAAAAATTAAAAACACTCTCGGAATCACATGATGTCAAATTATGCATTTTGTTTGTTGGGATGTTTTTTCATGTGTTGTGTTGGAATATTTGTAAAACTTTTTCTTTTTTTTTTTTCAGCAGAGATGTGTTGGTGGTTAATCTTTATGGAAATGTAAAAGTTTGCAACTAAATATTTTTTTTCATGTAAAATTTAGTAATGAAAATATTGGTGGTTAAATAAAATTTTCTCAGATTTTTTTTTTTAAATAAAAATACCTATTCATTATAAAAGTAAATAATTAATGAATATGGACTGAAATTCTCATTAAAATTGGATACTTTTCTGACTTTTGGTAATTTAAAAAAGTGCAGCCCTTCCCCTGTAATTTTCCTTTGAGGGTTTGTGTCCCCAAGGTTGGGAAAATTTGAAATCTACATATAGTAGATTTATCAAAGTGAATCAAAGTTTGGGTAGGGGGAGACCGTAGCACCAGGCCCTGTTTATGCATACTATGAAATGTTGGTCCCTAGCATTTGTACTAAATCCTAACTAGTGTTTAGTGCTATTTCTAAACTAGTATAGACAAATAGTAAATTGCAATACAATGCTTTGGAATGTATTTTTGTTATACTGCCCGTTGAGGGGGATCATTTAGTCTATACTAGTGAGTATTTGATTGAAACCAAAATGGCAGCACTCATAAGAAATTGCTGCCAGTATCTTTATAGTCATTAAATTTCCAGTAAATCACAAAAATCCTTTTTTTCTCCAAAATGAGGCAGCAAGGCAACAATGTGATAATGCAGCAGTGAAAGTGTCAATAACTAAAAATGTTAGGAATAAAATCTTGCTTACTAAAAACATTGAGTAAATCAGTAAGAAAGAGATTTTTAATGCTTTGTATTTTGGGATGGTGTCCACAACAGGAGAATAGAAAATATTTTAGGATATCAAAATGAGGTAAATATAAAGTTTTAAAGGACTTAAGGAAAATGTAATCAGAAAATAAATTTTTCCTGATTTAGTTAAAATTAAAACTGAAACAAACTTACTTTCTTGATAATTTTCAAATGAATGCTGACGATGAAGTTTAGAGTAATCTGAATTATAACGTGAAGATGAATTATGAGAATGGCTTCCAGTGATATTGCCAGCAGAGTCATCCTTTTTCAGTCGACCAGCCTTCTCATTTTGCCCTGATTGCTTGCAACTTGCAGCTGACTTCTAGAAAAAAAAATAAATAAAATTAATAATAATAATTTCCTTTCTGACTACTTTTTGGAATCAGAATTTACAAATTATAATGGGAGAATAAAAGAATTTAGATAAAATACTCCATTCAAAATTCAGATATTACTATAGATGTTTAATGATCAAGTGGAAATATTAGCTTTATTATGACAATTATCAGTAAATACATATGATAAAGCAAATAACTAGGTCAGTCTTAACACTCTGTTCATTTTTTTAAAGACCAAGTAGGCACAAGATATTTCAATATACAGTTAGTTTCCCATTAAAACTTCTGTGTGTGTGTGTGTGTGTGTGTGTGTCACACAAGGTGGCACTGACACATTCTCAGACCAACCAAGAAGAGATTAAAAAGAATTCTGATGGTTGGTCATTCAGCAAAGCCAATAACTTTCAGCAGCCTCTTTTTTGTGTGTATGTGAATTTAGATAGCAGTCATTAACATAAGCTTAGACAAATATTTTACCTTTTTTAAAACTAGAGAATATATACATGTCTGGCATGGATTCAAATGTCGAGGTACTATCCAAATGTATGAGGTCTAGCACTCTTGACCAGCTCTACTTCTAGCTGTTAGCATTACCCTTTTTTCTAATTATTATATAGCATATTTAGAAAATAAAATACTTAATGTAGGTACCTCCACGAAATTGCTTAAAAAAAAAAAAAAAAAAAAAAAAGAGCATAGTCTGATGAAAAAGACGCCAAACTTTATGAAAACAAAATTTTATCGTCTAAATGCTTATGTTTTTATGAAGAGGAAAGACCAAATTATTTTTTAAAATTTTTTCTTCTTTTTAGAACATTCTAAATTTTGATTAAAAAAACCTTGTTTCTCTTTGTACCAACCGGAACTAGTAAATAACAGACAATTTTTAGCACGTTTTTTTTTTTTGTATTACACACCTTAATTTGGAAAATCTTGCAAAAACAAAAATAATTGTCGGATGTTAATGAAACTTTCAGAAACTATTCACAGATGATCAAAATTATTATAAATATGATTTTTTTTATTAAAGACATGGCAGAAATATGTTTTTTTTCATATTTATTAACACCCTCATAACTAATTTTATGAAAAACTCTAGAAATTCGATTGCATCAATTTTAGTGATTACAATAGTTAAAAGCACAAGGCTTTGAAGAATGCAAATCATGTTTTTTTTTTTTTTAATTGGATCTGCCATACCTGAAAATCAGCTCTGAATTGTAACATACAAAACTCAATAAAACAAAGATACTATTTAATTTCAAATGCTTTTATTTGTTTTTAGTTGTTTTTATGAATATGGACAATATTTTCTGAAAGCAAAAAATTTTATTAATGAAAATTGAATTTTTAATACAATTATTTGTTATTTCTTTAATTATAATAGATTTTTACATTAAGTTTTTAAAAAATATTATAAAATTAGTTAAAAGCCACATCAGTTTTTCTAAGTGTCCTTATGAGATAGATCATTGTCTAGTGCTTTGAAAATTGTATCATTTAGACCAATCAGAAGATCCGCAGTAATTAAGAAATGTAATTTTGTGTTTATAATCGGGCGGTAATTATAAAGTACGGAAGACCAACCAGAATACAATTAAGTTGCATTATTTGAGTTCAGCATTGTTCTCCGCTGTTAAGGCCTTTACTTTTGTAAAACACGTATGGAGAAGTTAATTTGATTTTTCAATTTCAACTGAGAAGGGTACCTACAAGTATCAATATCATCTTACAAAATTTAACTACTGCTGCTAAACTTTAATTTATATGATCTTATTTTTATATTAATCTCAGTTATGGCATTTTTCCATAAATGAAATATCAAAATTAATAATAAAATGAATGGAAATACAAATAACACAGTAAAATGTAATAAATGTACATAAAATTATAGTATTTTATGTACACTTCTGATAAAATTTCATAAGAAAGGTACCTATAAATTAATTAGATACCTTTCTCATGAAATTTATGAAATTTAATCTCACTCTTAACGGTCTTATTTTTTAATTTCTTTATAATATATTTTCCATAAAGCATCGTAAACGCAAAGATGAAAGCTAAGTACAAAAAAAAAATTAAAAAATTAGAGTGCTGAAAGTTTTCCTTAAAAGTAACGAGGTAAATAATTTGTTCACTTAAATCTAAATAATTTCACTTCCATGCATCCATAGAAAGAATTATCCTCCCGTAAGTTATCTAAACGTCATGAAAATGTCTTTCGTTACCTGTCAAGTGACACGAAAGGTTATGACCTGCTTTGTTTTATTTTCAAATTACATTTTTTCGGCACAGAAGCTAAGTTAAGCTTGGTTCAAAATATTTTAAATAAACATTATAATTTCTGATTCTATTAAAATAAGTTTTGAAAAAATGATTAATTGATTTTTAAAAGAATGTCAAAGTGAGATTTTCATCTTTTTTATAAAATGGAAAAAAAGTGATTGAAAATGATGGATTATCTGTCCTGTTTTTTTGACAAAAAAAAAAAACAAAAAAAAAACGAGATTTTTAATGAAAATTTTGGACGTGCTAGGAACGATTAAAAAAATGTAAAAAAAAATACCCCCAAAATACTTTGATCTTTCCTCTTTAATAATAATATGAACATTAGATGATAAAATTTTGTTTTCGTCAAGTTTGGCGTCTTTTTCATCATGCTATGCTCTTTTTGTTTACATTTCGTAGAGGTACCTAACTTAATGACACTAATAATGATACATTGATGACATTTTTGTTTTAGCTAAAAATATTGATCAAATTACACAACTTAAAAACAAATTTGAAAGTCACTTTGTCCTCAAATTTACATTAGAACTTAATATTAATAAAATTCTATTTCTGGATATATTTTTTTCTTTTTTTTCAAGCTACTTCTATAATCATATAAAAGTATATTTATGACAAAATATGCCAGCATAACAATATAATTACTTTATTTATAAGCAAAATAAAAAAAAATACTTTCATGCTTATTGTTTCTGGTTATATTTTTGTTCTAGAATTCATAGTTTTGCAATGATTTCAGTTTCATTAAAACTGTTTTAATGTGGAAAATTATTAATTTAAAGATTAAAATGCAAATAACATTTCATACACCCTTGTTAACAGTGGGAAGTGATGGATCTGAAGTTCCATCAAATTATATATTAATTGTAATAAGACCTTAATAAAGAAAAAGATATACCAAGAGGAATAACTTTTTGAGTCAAATTAATTGTGTTCTTAATTTCTACATTTTTTTTTTTTAATTTCAACAGCAGCAAACTACCATAAAACCAAATTGATAGTCCTCCAGTTACAGGCAAGACATACACAATGACATGGTCTTAAAGATCACCATAGTTAATGGAATAAATTGGGCTTTATAGCTATGTATGGCATCTTTCTAGACTGAAGTCAAAAGCCAAGGCAGAGGGTTCCTCAGGTGGAATCAATGGCCATGTGTCCATGACTAAGGCAAGCCTTCAAGTTGGATCACACTGAATGTAGTTTGACAAGTAATGAGCTCCACCAGGTTTACTTGCCCTACACATGCAATGTATGAATGAATACCTCTCCAGTTTTCAACCCAGATATAAGGAAGGAACTGGTCAGGTGATCATGGAACTGATGATGAGGTGGAGGAGGAGAATAAAGAGGATTAGTAATATTAAAGTTTGTAGCAGACAAATTTTTCTTTCTGATTATAATATTTTTAAATAATACAACTCCATAATCTCCAAGACTGATGGATGCTTATATATAAATAGTATTAAAAGTATTTTTTATAAAAATCTCTCAAAAATAGGTTTTAAGCCAGTAATCTCAAATTTCCGAGATGAAATGTTGTGATTATCTATTTTATTATAGTAGTTTTTCTTTCATCTAATTTTTGTTGCTTTTTTTTATCACAACTACCAGTTTTTACATTATACAATAGATAAGAAAGTAGCAAAAATAAGAATTATTACATTACATGTAATCAAACAATATATCAGAGAAAAAAAACACTCAACATTTAGTGAAGAATGTAGCTACATGACTTGAATGAAGTCTGCTGCTAGACTATGCCCTGTGTATATAGAAGCACAGATGTGATGAGATGGGCACTGATCATTTAAGTAATTCATACCACATCCAAAATTAATCTCTACTAATAGAAAACAGTGATCCTACTTTCCCTCCTAAGATCAATGTACTGATGATGATGAGGAGAACCTATGCTGATGACATAGTTATTCAGAGTTGGGATAAGAATAATCTTGAACAAAATAAAATCTGACATCTCTACCAATTATTCCAAGATATAGAACTCTCGATAAACCTTTTCAAAAGAGAAAATATAATCTGGAATTAGAATGAAAGTAGTGATGGCACATACTCTGAAGCAATCTTAAAAATTCAGGATGTGGAATTAGAAAATACTAAACACATCAAATACCTTAGTGTATGGATCACTTATAACAAATTTAGTATAGAAGAAAGGAAACTGAACATTGAATAGGCTGTGCTAGTGGTAGTTTCATCCAACACTGCAAACTGTTTCAAAATCAAAACATTAACTTAAAAACTTGAGTTACATTCTTAAATAGCCTCTGAAAACCAAAACTTTCATATGGATGTTATGCATGGTGCAAAAATCATTCAGAAATATCTAAATTATCAGCTGCATACAACCATTTTCTTGGATCAATGGTGAATGAAACCTGTACGTGACAATGAGGACCATACTTATTAGAACTTTGTGTACTAGTGCTACAGAATCATGAATAAAAGAACTGTACCAAATAACAAAAACCACATCACTTGAGGAAATTCAACAACAGCAACAACTAAAATGGATACCACTTGTAACATGAAGAAAAAATAATGACATAATTAAGATATTGACATTCTACGCTACTTCAAACAAAAGGTTAGGAAGAAAGCCTCCATCAGTACTGCAAAGAGTGATAAGAACTAGTGAACTTGTTGAGAAACCTAAGAGAAAGATTTTATAAATTTCAACTGAAAGTAGCACTGGCTGCTCAGTCAATGAATGTTTTCTTATAAGGAAACAACTAATATTACCATTTCCATTTTTAGTCTAATTGGTAAAGCACTGTTCTGATCAGACAGGTAATTCTAAATTTCCCATCCATGCTGCTTACTTAATAATTGTAGAATGTAAAAACAACCTGAGAGTGATGATAAAAAAAAACGAACAAAAATAAAATTAAATAAAAAATAGTCATAAAATTAATAATAAAAATGAGAATTTTCAAAAAGTACCATAGGATACATTTTCAGTAAAGGGTTAAATTTTCTGCCAACTTTGTATATCCAAATTAATAAACATGAAACTACAATAAAACACTCTTTTTAAATTTAAGATGATAACCTTTTACAGAATGAAGTCATATCCACTTCATTTCTAATCTAATATCAAAGACACATATAGGCTAAAGGGATCTGCCCATAACAATAAATAAAAAGCAGAATAATATATATCAGGAGACACTAATCACTTCATTCAGTAGAATTCTCCACCCTCTCTCAACTTGAAAGACTAACCTGATTATCTACTTGGACAGCATGTAAGAGATATATTACTTTGCAGAAACCTGCTATTTAAGTGTTACATTTCTGTTGATGGATAAGCTGTTAATCTGTTTTCACGATAGCAGTAAATAACAATGTAAATCACAAGATAAAAAAAAAAGTTGCCTAGCATGTGACTTACATATAGTAAACACATGGCTCAATTGTAATGAGTTAGTAGTAGGTACTGCCACTTTTCAGCATAAATTTTTGATACCTAAGGTTTAGAATGAATCTTTAAAAATGAAAAACATTCTTGAAGATTTAATTTTAGCTTTAAAAGCTAAAGGATTAAATTTATTATTTCCAGTAAGTAAAATATTCTGGTGTATTTCGGATAGAAATTATACAGATTGGAATGTCAAATGTTTGCTCAATTTTTTTAAATTTTCTTAAAAGCGATCATTTTCTTAATTTTAAGAAATTTGTAAACAAAACAAAACAAAATATATATATATATATATATATATATATACACACATATATATATATATATATATATATATTTGTTTCTGAAACGTTATTTGAGTATACAAAATTTAAAGTTAAATTAATCGGATTTGAAATAAATATTACTTACTTATAGCATAAAAAGTAATATACAATCATTTTTTAATGATGGGTCCTATCTTTCTTTGATCTTTATTGAAGTAACAGTAAGTTTTTGAAGTGATGACAGGCGTTATGAATGACCAGAATTCACATAAATTTATGAAATCTAAGTGAACGCATTTTTTTTGTTTTTTAACTATCTAGTAATTCTTACAAATAAACATATTTTCCACAGTTATTTAATATTTTATCAACTTTTACTTAGCTTTCGAAGATGCTTTATACAAAAATAAAAAATTTCAAAATACTATAAAATTTTCTTAAATTAATTTCTCTGTAGAGGGACAAAACTCTTAGATCATGTGATTTTTTCATAATAATGTAAGGTTTAGCCTTCCATAGATGAAAAAAAGGGAAGGAATTAAGTAAAATAATAAAAAAATATTTTAAAAATAGAATAGTAAAACTATGCTTACTAATCTTTTCAATTTTGGATTCATAAATTTTGTTTCCACTTAATTACTATATCACGTCCAGGAAATAGCCCAATACAGAATTCTACACAATTTTGAACTATTATAAATTATTATAATTAAAATTTTAAAAAATGAAAAAATTCTTGCAAAAATTCAATATTCATCAGAAAAATTTTATTTCTTCAGACAATAGTACCCTTAATATAACTTATCTACAAAAGCAATTAAAAGCTTTTCTAATTAAATGATGCCATAGTTTTATTGCTTATTTTTTATTTTTCAATTAAGAGCTGATTTTCAGTTAGAATAGTGAAAGTTTGAAAAAAAAAAAAAGTCCTACTTTTAAATAAAAAAAGAAAAGAAAAAAGGCATTTTGCAAAATTTCATGAAATTAAGTAAGTAGGGGTAACATGTAAAAAAAAAAAAAATAACTTCATTCATTTGTGAATAAGTCCTGAAAATTTCATTAAAATTGGACAATTATTTGATTTTTGCAAGAATTTCCAAATCAATGCGTTTTCAATGAAAAAAGTCAATGTTATTATTATACCATCTGGATGATGTAAACAAAACAAGATTTTAACCAAAATTTCAACAGTGTTAGAAAGGATTAAAAAAAAAAAAAAAAAAAAAAAAAAATTTTAGTCTTTCATCTTAACATTTTGATGATAAAAATTTATTTTTATTAAGTTTGTGGCCTTTTTCATTATGCTAAGCCGTTTTCCATGAAAAAGTGGAGGTACCTATTTTGTAGGCACCTCCACTGAATTTTTGATACCTAACAATTTTTTAAAAATGAAAAAGAATTCTTGAAGATTTCATTTTAGCTTTAATTGAAAGTGAAATGATTAAATTTACTATTTCCAGTAAGCAAACTAAAAAAAATGATATAGATTGTAATGTCAAATTTTAGCTCACCTTCACAGAATTAATTACAAGTGCCATTTTCTCAGATTTTAACACATTTGTAAACAAAATTTAATTATCGGTTTTAAAAATCTTCCAAAAATAATATATATATATATATTATATTTGTGACAGGTTATTTAGGGGAAAAAAATGGAAAATTTAATGTTAAATTAATCTGATTTGAAACAAATGTTAGTTACCATAAAAAAATGTAGTATACAAGCATTTCTTAACCATATGTCTAGTTTTTCTGATGTGCTGATTGATCTTATTGATGAGCTAAAATGTGTTGACAATATGGATGACAAGAATTGACATAAATTCACAAAATCTAAGTGAATGCATTTTTGGGGTTTTTAACTACGTAGTAATTTTTACAAATTAACGTAATATTTTCAGCAAAACTTTGAAGGAATGATGTTCAAAGCCTGTTGAGATGTAAACATGCAATGAATTGCAGACAAGCGAATTTCTCAGTAAAGGGAGGACAATATTTACAACACATAATCTTTTAATAATAATGCCATGTATAAATGACCATAGATAGAAAAATGGTAATGTTTAAACTAAGAAAAAAAAAAAAAAAAAAATTGAAAATTACTTAAAAAATATTGGTGGTAAACAACTTTTATTAAGCTTTTCAATTTTTGATTTGTAAACAGAGTTTCCACTTAATTACAATATCACCTAAAAGAAAGGAAGTAATGCAGAATCTTAAATGATTTTTAAATTATTATAATTAATATTTTAAAAAATGAAAACAATTCTTGTAAAAATTCATTATTCATTGAAAATTTTTTTTCTTAAGACAATAGTGTCCATTTGATATCTAAAAGTAAATAAAAGCTTTTCTAATTAAATAATGTCATAGTTTTATTGCATTTTTTTTTTTTTAGTTTATGATTCAGAGCAGATTTATAACAGTAAATGGCTGATTTACATTCTCCAAGGAGTCCTACTTTTAACCAATAAAAAAATTTTTGGAAAGGAAATTTAATTTCTCAAAAGTAAGTGTGGGGTAATATATGTTAAAAAAAAAGATTTTCTAAAAATAATTTCATTAATTTGTGAATAAGTCATGAAAGTTCCATTAAAATCTGACAATTATTTAATTTTTGCAAGAATTTCCAAATCAATGTTTTTCAACAGAAAAAAAGAGCAAAAACATTAATGGTAAATATTACATCAACCGACGATGTAAAAAAAAAAAAAAAAAAACGATTTTAAGCAAAATTTTGAACATGCTAGAAAGGATTAAAAATTTAATAAAATAATAAAAAAAATGTATTGGTCTTTCCTTTTAATAATAACAAATGTTTTGACGATAAAACTGTTTTTATTAAGTTTAGGGCCCTTTTTATTCATGCTATGCTTTTTTTAGCAAAAAATTGGAGGTACCTAGTGTAGAGAAGGGAATAAAAACCAAATAATTTACATAAAAAGAAACCCAGTAACAATAGAAGATGCATGATATGACATAGTACAGATTGGACTTATTGCATTATAAAAGGAACAAACAGAATGGTCATTAGCACCAGGAAAGAATGATTATAGAAAAGATATAAAGAAAGAAAATGAATTAAAATAAATAAAATCTATATCATTTTAAAATGGAACAGTTCAAAAGCTCTCCTTTTAACAAGAGTCCATTTAATTTTAACAGTAGATAGACATCTTAAATCTTTATTCAATTTTAATGGTTTTTAATCTTATTAATAACTAGCTTAAAAGCCACAGCCCATGTAGACTTTTAAGCTAACATCTGAGGAGGGCTAATTGACCCTCCATCCCAAAACTAAAGGAACCTCTGGTCCAGCTTAGAAAACAGCAACAATAATTATAAAGAAATAACTTTGAATTCCTCCATGGAACTTCAAAACATCACTGATTCTGGCCAAAAGACCAATTTGGGCCGAAAGTTCAATTGGGGCTGAAATTCCAATTCAGGCCGGAAATTGATTTCTTCAAATCACAAACTCTGTAGAACTTCAAAACCTCATGTCACAAAACATCTCACTTTAACTCTAATTCCTTGGCATTCTGAAGAAATAAAATTGATTTCCTCAATTCAAAGTTTTGGAGATATTTTAAAATGAATTTAAAACAAAAAATTTTAAATTAAAAATTTTCCTGTTATTTTAAACTCAATATAAATAAAAAAAAATTAAAAATCACTAATTTTTTTCAATTATTTTAAAATTTGAATTTTTAACTTTTTCCTCCTCATCTGGACACAGATCTCAATGCTGGATGTTCAAGCACCAGATGAAAGACATCTTGATTCCAAAAAGGAATATGTCTATTCAAGTGTGGTCTGAGTTAGAGGGGTTTCAGACACATGGACAGACAGACATAATTTGCCATTTCTTTATTTATTTAGATAATTACCCTAATTTTACTTTAAACAAAGATAAAATTATCAAATTTTACTCCAACTGTGAAAGGATTTTGAATAAAAGAACATTAAACCTACTGTTTTTTCAATGATATTTCAAAAATATTTCCAAGAAAAACAAGCAGATATATAGTTTACTTACAAGATTATCCTGGGAAGGAATCTTAAGCCATGCTGGAGCAAAGTCATGCCTGGGCACGTTACTTGTTGCCATCAGAGTTCATTCAACATTTTGCAACATCAAATCCTGTAGAAAAAAAAAGAAAAGATTTTTGTGTCTTTTCAAAATCAAAATGTATTTATGATTCTATGATGAATCCAAATTGAGGTTTAATAGGAAAAAAAAAAGTAAAAATAAGATTTCTTGCATTAAATACAAAACACCACTTTGATACTTTTTATCAATAAAATTTCCTCCTCCACAATTATACCAAAATTCATGTAATTATTAGCTTGTATAGGACAGAAACCAGTAATAGATTGTGTCTGGAATCTGATAAAAATAAAGATATTTAAAATATACAATTATATTTATTGACATGAAAGTAAAAGATATTTCTCACAGCTGGCTTTGCATATTTTCATAAAAAAAAAAAAAGAAAAAAGGGCATACATTGGCCAGTTATAATAATTAGATGGCATTGGCATAAGTATAGGCATTTGGATAATGTAAGAAAACCATTCCATGAAACAAATCCACATACTCAAATGTGACATTTTGCTAAACTCTTTTGAAACATGTGTTATTATTTACTAAGCTTTGTACAACAAAAAGCCAAATAGAGGCTAAAAAAAACAAACAAAAAAACATTGTATTGAATCAATCTTTCAAATGAAAAGAAACAACCTGATAAAAAAAAAACAAAAAAAAACACCATTATGATTCTGTTTCTAGTTATGTTTTTTGGTGTCTTGAAGACTGACTACTGGTTAACAGTAGAAAATATGATACTAATTCACAAAGCAAGCCATCCTTTTTATCACATGTCTTTTATCCATTCTCACTCCAAACACTAATATCTTTGCTTTGTGTAAATGCTACTGTTTAACATTTTTTTCCAGTGAGTAATATTGGCAGCCTTTCATCAATATACTGGTTATGAGTAAAACATAACTCTAATTTACTAAGTTCAACTTATTAAAAAACTTACACTAAACAGAATTTGTTGTTTGGAAATCTAATCAAAACAATTATTCTAGGCCCATTGCAAACATATACAAAAAGATATTGAAAAACTAAATGATTCAAGATTTTAAAAAGGAGAAAACTAATGTAGATAAACAGATTTTATCTATAATAATTTAGAAATGTAAACATATATTTCAGATGATATGAAGATTCTGTAAAACTAATTCTCATGACCAAGATATTGGCTAATAATCAAGAGAAATGTGATCCTTTTATGCTGTGGTAACCTAAATGATTAAAAATTATTTTATGCTGTATATAAAGATAACTGAATTAAAATGAGTCAAAAGTTTGTTTTTTTTCTCTACTGGTCAGTTTTCCCTATTCTTGACCTGCACCATAATAGCTTAGGAAAAAAAGAAATGTCAGAGATAGAGGTAACATTAATATTACTATAAACATCTATTCCATATGTTTAAATATAAGATTATTTTTTTTGTTTTAAAAAAGATTGTTTACAATTTACTTTTTATATCATATTATGTTTATTAATAATTTAATGCAAAAAATGTTATCCTCAAACAATTTCAGAGGAAAATTTCTGCAGGAAATAAATAAATGATAAAATGTATTTAATAAGAAACTAGCAAAAGTGAAATTTTTTTCATAAATATATTTAATAAAAACATGTTTTCAGCATTTCCAGTGCATCATCATATTGTTTTACTTTTATTTCATTCATTCAAATCTTTCATACTTAACACCAATATCATTATCAAACATGATCGACAAAAAAATATGGCTAATTCAATTAATCAGCTTCCTACTGAAATATAATAAAAATTAAGAGCCATTCAAGTTGAAATGTAAAGCATTTTTTTAATTTTACATTTAATTAAAAAAAAAAATCAAAACAATGATAGAAATACTCAGATATTAATAGAAAATAAAAGTTAAGAAAAACTTAAGCATTTAAGGAAAAGAATGAATGCCGTGAATGAAACTTTAAATGACTGTTTTGTTAAAATGTAATAAAAATTCAAAAATGTTAAATTTAGTTTTTGTTGTTTTAAATGAATTTAACACATCAATATTAATTGTAAAAAATTAAGAAATTATCAGTGAATAATAAAGAAAAAAGGGACTAGTTTAAATAATTACAAACATTAAAAAAAAAAAAAACTGCAAATATAACTTAGTATTTCCAAGTTAATTTTATTCTATTTTTAAACAGCAGAACATTGGTGTAATGAACATTTCATTTGTTTGCTTATTTTCATGTTCAAATCACAGCAATTTTCACTTATCTACTGACTGAACCAAAAAAAAACGAAAAAAAAGGTGACAAGGTCTTTTATAAAAGGTGCAGCAGAAATAATACTAAGAGATTAATGACAATGATGTCTTCATGTAGCTAATGCCTTACACTTACATGTGAGGTATTTCTGGAATATATTTTTGCCACACACTGTATAATAAAATGGCTATGTTGAAAAATATAATAATTACATGAAAAATTAAGATCAAGACTAAAGTAATTCCTAGAAAAGAACTTTATTTAATAATTTAATAATCATAAAATCAAATAAATGGAAAAATAATTTTAGATAAAATGAACTGTCTGTCCTTGTGAACAAACAGCAATTATAAAATTTGAACTAAAAAAACTTGTGAACTAAAAGCAGGTATAAAATTTGTGATTAGATTATGCATCTTCATATTAGAATTCAATTGTTTCATTAATTCTTAAGGTATTTCTTACAGGATAATAAATGGTCATTTGGTTAAATTGTGTAGGCAAGAATCATCTAGAATTATAAATTTACTATTTTGCAGGACATTATTTAATTATTAATGCAAACATCAAAAAGATTAGGGAGATAATTATTAAAAATTTAAATTTTAAAGTGAATAAAAGTCAGTTGTTTATTTTATGGTTTGATTTTGATATCAATTTCATTACTACTTGATTCTTTATTTGTAATCTCATTTTTTTCAGCTTTACACCATTTTATGGATAATTTTCCTGTTACACGCAGAAAATTTATTTTGTACTGATTTATAATGAACATTTGGAGTATGTATTTTTAATCTTGAGAAAATTTGAGAAGAGATTTAAAAAAAAAAGTGATCCTTTCACTACTTTTGATGAGGATTATCCTGCAAAATGCAAGTATCCTTCAAAATTTACCTATTTAGAATATCTTATAGTAAATTCTAGATGAATCAGATATATTTTGAAAGAGACACATTTATACAGATATAAAGATTTAGAAATTTATTATCAAAATATTAAGAAGTTTTGCTAATTTTTTATTCTTTTTTTATTATAACTGTTAATACCAATAATTTAAGGAATTTTTGAATGGTACTTATAAAATATTTACTCTTATGTAGATTTTTAGAAAAACAGGTTTTGAAAAAATCCTTTTAAATTTGAAAGAAAGCAAGATATTTATTTGTATTTGGCAATTGTTATATATACTTTGCTAAGATCATAAGAACAAAAAGAATTGGATACTGATAAGCTTACTCAAGCTTAATATTATCAAAAACAATTTGGCAAGAGCATAAGTTTTCTCAAATCAAAAGGTATTTTCTCTTTAAAACACTAATAAGATGGAGTACCAATTGTGAATTTAAAATATATTTTCATCTATTTTTGTTTGATTTTTGTACAAAAAATTGATTACAAATAAATATCAGTTTTTGAAAAAAAAAGTTAAAAATCAGTGCACAGACACAAAGCAACATGCATACAAAATGGTGAAAATGTTTCCAGTTCTAAACTATCTGAAAGAAAAAAAAAAAAAAAACGAAAAAAACTTTACTTTTTTCTGTTTAATGTTTTAAAATTAAACAATATTAAATAAAAAAAAAAATTCATATATTCATTTGCCAAGGCTATTTTTTTATTATTCATCATGAGATAGTATCTATTTAACAATTCCAAATAGTTTCAAATACAGAATAGTTTTTCCTATAACTATACAGATTATCTACATAAAGAATGTGGTTGAGAATTATGTATAGATTTTATTAGAAGTAGTCATAAACTGATTATTAGTTAACAAGTATACAGACCTCTTATTTGATTTGAGGTCATAAATCTTAGTCTTTAATAATGTCATGGCTAACCTCAATATTATTTATTGACACTTTACTATATTTTTTGTTTCTACAAAGGAATTTTTCTTTGGGGAATGTTGCATTATGGCCAAATTAGCATTGTATGAGCAAGTAGAAGATGCTATAAATTTGGAAGCAAACACTGCAATATACCAAAATGAAATTAGTGTGTATAACAGCTCAAAATATTGCAGAAGACCAATTACAAAAAAATAACATTGTAAAATAAAGATAAACTCTACTCTAGGGTAAAAATTTTATTTTATATATATATCCAACTTTGTTAAATTTACATAAAAATAGTTTAAACAAGTAAAAGAAAATCATATATATAATTCCATACCAATCATTTCCTATGATGTTATTATGTTATTCATAATGATGCAAAATGACTTTGTAACTAGCCATTTTTTTCAAATCATTTTAAAACTATTGGTATGTAACAATATACTAAATATGCTAAAACAAAAATTAATCTCAATAAAATACTTGCTATATGATTATTCATATATGATACTTTTCCTTTTGAGGATAAAAAAAAAAAAAGGAAGAAAGAGCAGGATTTTTAGAAATTGTTTTTTTCCTGTGTGTATCCAACTTGGATTTTTTAAAATAAAATAAATCCATGCAAAATATGTCTACTAGTGTAAAATTATAGCATTAAAGAAGAAGAAAGCTAAATAAGTTTAGAGACAAGCATACATAAAGAATATTTGGTAAGATGAAGGCAAGCATGAAAAAGGTGCTCCTCCCTAAAAGAACATAAACAACAGTGATTCAGACATTTAAAAAAAAAAAAAAAAAAAAAAAAAAATCAACTTTAGAACTGTATTTGTTCAGCTGAAATGAGTCACCTAAAATTAAGCAAATAGAAATTCAAGTCCTTTAACATTGTACAGAGGATTTATTTTTAGGAAACTAAAGTCTTTTATTCATATAGAAAATGGCAAGGATGTTTCAACAAACTTGGAAAAATGAATCATCATCAGAAATTGCAATGTGTTTCTTTTTATAACATTTCTGTACAAGACTCTTAATTACTTAAAACTAATATATAAAAAATTAAAAAGGCAGTAACTTTCAAAGTATACCATTTTTTAATTAAAGTCATGACTGGAAGAGACAATTCTATAATCTGCTCGAATACTGCAAAATGTACTAACTACTGAGGATATGAAAGAATCCTATTCTAGCTATGCAATCAACATTTGACATCAATTAAATGTTTTGATTAAAATCTAAATAACATGGAGGGTTTTCTAAGAGATAATCACTTTTCAAAAATAAGAATCTTAATGAATAGATTAGATGGATATTAAAAACAAATGAAACTTTGAAGAAATAAGTTGGCTTATTTTAAAATTAAAAACAATTCTTGAATTTAAATAGATAGACAACCAAAACTTTTATCAGGAAGCAAATCTGAAAGTCTAGGGATTTGTAAGTAAAAATTGGGGTTTTTGACATGAATGTTGGGAGATGAACAGTTAAACAATTTTTAAGGGGAAACATACACATATTGAAAATTTTGCAAACTGTTTACCTTGAAATTTCTGTTAACTCTTGCCTTTCAAAAGCCAAATTGTTAAATGTTTCTCAAACAGAAAACAACTTCATCCAAATGTATTAACTTCAGAAATGATTTGAAACATTAATCTAGACTTGAAACACATAATAAAAATAAAGACAAAGAAAATATGCTGTCTTATGAATAGAAGACTTGAGAAAATGCTTTTTTGTCAGAAATTAAAAACAAAGAAAACATTTAAACTTTTTATAGCATAAAAGGTGAAGTTTACGAAAAAATCTTTAATGCATTAAGTGTTGGAAGTCACCAAAGTAGCATTTTATCTTTAAAAATATTTCATATAAAATTAGCCCTTTTATAGGCTATTTCACAAACCTAAACTTTTAAGGTATTATTTGTACTTGTATTTTTATTCAAGTTTTAATTTCAGACATCCAGAGCATCATAAGTAGTTCTTTTTAGAATTATACAATGCTCAAATGTTGCAAAGGACCAAGGTTTTAAAAATGAGAAAATTTTTTTTCAACTTCTTTTTAAATATAAATAAAATCAAGTAATGAATTTCAAAAAGACAAAAAATTTGCAAAACTCTAGCTCACATAAAGAGAAACTGTTTAAAGCAGTGACTAAGGGAACCTTGCTTTGAATTACACAAAATGGACAAAAATTTGTTAAAAATAAAATTACTTTTAGAATGGTTTGAAATTATTTAGATCTTTCTGATATATGAACTTTGGGATCGGGGACATAAAAAGAATTAAAAAATCAAGTTTATAAAATTTCAAATCATTGAAATTCTGAAATAGTTTGTTTCTAATAGAAAAAAAAAAATCTTCATGGTTGTTACAAACATAGATAAGCATTATATATATAAGCTGTATTGAATTGGTTTCATATTATGTATTTCCTGTCTGTTTGGTGTGGGGAAGGAAATGATAAAATGTATTTGGTCAACATTTGATTGATTTATTTTTTACGGCTTATCAACATTTTACATTTTTAGATTGTAACAATTTTTGAGAGATAATAATAAAAATTTACTGATACAAGTCATACTAATTAGACCATTGTTGGAGAGAGAAAATACTTTTCCCATGGCTATTTGCATGTAAGCGAATATAATAAGTCGGACTGGAATTGGAATTTGGCTCTGATTTCAAATTCCAAGCTATTATCCATTATACTACCTGTGGTCACTCATCTAGGTACTGACCAGGCTTGATGTTGCTCAACTTTGGTGATCGTATGGGAACCAGTGTTTCAATGTGATATTACCTTAAACCTACTTGGTCAAGAAGCCAGTCATGCTTCAATATGAAACTAACACAACAACTTGTATAATGGCCAGGGGTAATGGTAAGCAAATCAATCAGATTGACTGAGTAGTGATTTTGATCCTTACTGGATGCCCCCATACTTGTGGTCTTGTACTAAAACTGAGCTATGCTTAATAAATACTAAGAAAGTAACAACATATTTACAGCACAGACAAATGTTTTCAGCTACCAGTTTGTTAATAAGCAATGTACCTTTCGTAATTAATGAAAGCTAATTAAACATTCAGAAAATAATCAATTCTCTAAGTTATGTGCTGCGATTAATCATGCTCTGGACATTAGTTTTAAATTAAACATTGAAAAAACAAATCTACCAATTAGTAAAGTAATTTGATAAACAGAGAAACAGGAAATTGTTCATTAATGCTTTGGTAAAATATGCAATTGTTTCTGGCAAATTTAAAATGTGATTTAATAAATAGGCAAATCCTATTTGCACAAAAACAGGACTAATCCTAATTACTGAGAATTAACCAGTAACAAGATATCAATCAATATCAAACATCTATATCAAACCAACATATTTTTATTCAATGCTTAACTAATTTGTAAAATTAACAACACTAAAAATTAAAATTGACTAAGTTATTGTGCTTTATAGGTAACTACTATTTGATTTGTTTTTCATATTAGAATATTTATAAGAGAAAATGCTCTTCCAAATTATTTTGGCTACAATTTTCACGGAAATTTTAAGCAAAGGATTACAAGGTCTTACAATAAATGCAGTATTGTGCCAACTTTTGTTTTCAGATACTACCAACATTAAGTAAAAATTAATATACCTTTGTAGATTTATGTTAAATGAAAATTGATACTATTTGAAAGTAAAATAAATCTAGGCAATAACAGTATAAAAATTAAATTTAGACAATGGAACTGAAATGATAATGAATTCATTTAATTTTACAGAATTTGCAATTATAAAGATTATATAATCTTTTATTTTGAATTTTTGCCACAGCTTAAAAAAAAAAAAAAAAAAAAAAAAAAAACACTTAGAAAAATTTTAATATTAATTTTCATAGCCATATATCTATAGTTTTAATTTCCATTAATTTCACATTCTTTTCTGCTAGTCTTGCAATTTTGAAAATTTAAAAAAAAACTTTCAAATATTTGACATATATTTTGATAGGTATTAGTTAAATATTTCTTCAATTTAAGACTGAGTTTTTATATATTTGAATAATAAATTACAGTCATTATGAAAAATGTTTGCTGTTTTTATGTCACCAGTGACTACACCCTATTTGTAAATATGCATACATCTTTGTAAGAAAAACTAACTTTTTACATAGCCACATTCATGAAAAATTAGAAAAAAAAAGGATTAATTTAATTTAATATTATATATATATATATATATATATATATATATATATATATATAATTGCATAAAAATGAACCTCAGTTGTATCCCATTTTTATGGCCTATTTGCTCCTCAGGATAAATTCCCTGGAGATGCTAAAACGTTAAGTTCCAGGGAATTTATCATGGCCATAAAAATAGGGTACAATTAAGTTTCATTTTTATGTAATTCATTTCTATGCTATATAATAAGGATATTGAGATCTCTTTTGTGGATCAGCTTTAATATTTTATATTAATAGAATTCACTTGGATTACTTACCCATGGATTTTTATATATGTGTGTGTGTGTGTGTGTGTGTGTATTTGGGCAGCAATCCCTCTTTTATAAAAGTTTCATTAAAGGTACTGTGGCCAAGATTTTTATTTAATTTTTCATGTGTCCTTATAATTGTCTTTTATTCTGAATGTAAATTATATAGAAATTGTCCAAATATCTGCTCTCTGATAAGCAATATGGTTTCCGCTTTGCCTGTTCTACAGCTGATATGCTCACGGCCATAAAGATGTCATCAGTTCCCAAGTAGGCATCTATGCTGACAACACTACAATTTACTCCTGCCTCAATAGCAAGTCTGGTATTGCTGACAAAACTAACCTGGACATTAGACTCAAAAAGGACCTCTAATTGGTTGTAGACTGGCTGGTTAACTTTAATGCCTCTAAAACAAAACTGTTCTCTATTACTCATCACAGGAAACCATCCCTGCCACCCATTAGAATGTCTGATACTCAACTCCACAAGAGCACCTCTTTGCATCTGCTTGATCTCACACTGCCTGCTGACCTAAGAAGGAACAATTACATTGAATCAATTGCTTCATCCACCGCAAGGAAAGTTGGTTCCCTGTGTCGCACCATAAAGTTTTTCTCACCAGAGTCCATCCTTCAAATCTATAAATCAACTATTCACCCTTGCATGGAATACTGCTGCCATATATGGTCTGGTGCCCCCGCTGTTCGCCTTAAGGTCTTCAACAAAATTCAGAGACGGATATGCAAATGTGATTGGTCCTGATCTGGCATCTCGTCTACAGCCACTCTCTTACAGACATGTCGTCGTCTCCCTCTGTCTTTTCTACAAATACTTTCATGGTAACTGCTCCGATGAGCTACTTTCGCTAGTTCCCAGACAGCATGAATTTAAGCGTGCTACTAGGCTGGCATCACGGTCCAACCCTTTCGCTGTTGAAACCGTTAAATGTGGCCCTATCTTCTACTCCAATAGCTTCATGTCTTGCACCTCCCATCTGTGGAATTCCCTTTCTATTACTTGTTACTGATAGCTATTATCTCCAACTATTCAAAAGTAATGTCAATTGACATCTCCAGATGCCCTGACCTATTCCCTGTCCTTCTCTTCATCCTTTGCGCCATCACTCTTCTTTACTCTCACTCCCGCTCTGTAGCCCCTTGTGTGTTAGTGTCATCCTGCCTTGCTTGGGGTGAAATACTTGAAATAAAAAAAAAGTTTTGCATGTTTGAGCACTTTTGGCTATACTTTTAGCCATTATCAAGGATGAATTTTATTTTTACTCATAAATGAAGGTATGGATTGTTTTATATATGTATCTAGAGTTATAGGAATATTTTATTTTCCAAACACAGTCAGTACATTGTGGCCATGTTCATAGATAATATTATTGAGTGTTGTCATTCTTTTTTATTAATAATGCCTCTATTATTTTCACCCCCTCCCTTTGGGGGGGGGTCAGCAAGATGTAATACAAGTCTTTGTGTTAGGCAACACACACACACATATATATATATATCTAATATAATTATTTAGGAATTTGGATTGTCCCAATGGACATGTGAATTTGTAAATAATATTGGTTCTCTGTAATTTAGATCTTGCAGGTGAATTATTATTAACAATGAGGTTAACAGTTTTAAATTTTTTATAGATAATTTTCTTGTTTTTGCTGACTGAAGTTGTTTATTTCTTTAAGATGTTTCTAAGTGAAGATTCATCTTGCTTATAGTTACCATGCATTTGATTTTTATAGAAAATGTTATTGTTTTTTTGTATGTTCAGTGTTGTTATTGGTTACCTTAGAAAGAAAAAGTCTAATATGGTAATTTATAAGATGGTTTGGAAAACTATTATTAACTAACATTCATTTCACATTGTTAAGTTCTTTAAAGAAAAGTGGATGGGAGGATTAATTCTCGGGTGCTCTCATGAGGAAATTTTTTATAATGCCTATTTTGTATCTGAGAGAACATTGACTAGTAAAACTGAGGTGGCAAGAGTTTTTACTTGTAGGTTTTTATATAATGATGTAGTGAATGCATTGTTACTAGACTCCACAAGAATATCTACAAATGGGAGTTTATTTTTTTTTGGCCAAGTTCATAGGTAAATTTGAGGATGGAATTTTTTTTGCAATGTAGTTTTGAGATTATCAATTTGATTTTTGTTTTCAACTAAAATAAAAAATATAATCTACATAGCAGACATACATTTTCAGTTTAGTAACTTTTTAAATACCTTGTTTTCTATGTGGAACATGTAATAGAGATGCACAGACTGAGTGGATTGCCCATACTTACTCCATTAGTTTGAGTGTAAACTATCTGCAACATACTCATTGATAATACAAATATAATAGCCTCATCCACATGTAAAAAAAGTTTAATTATTAATAAAAAAGAAAAAGCCAACACTCAATAACATCAACTATAAACATGGCCACAATGTGCTGACCATGTTTGGAAAATAAAATATTCCTGTAACTCTGGATATATACATAAAACAATCAATACATTTAGTTCAAAGGAAAAATAAAATGAATCCTTAATAATGGCTAAAAGTATGACTGAAAGCATTCAGACACACAAAACATTTGGACAATTTCTTTATAATTCACATTCAGAAAAGAAAATTATAAGAACACATGAAAAATGAAATAAAAATTTAACCACAGTACCTTGTCAGTTGTTTACACACACACACACACACACAGATATGTAATAATGTTCATTCTAGTTTAACCCAGAAGGTAATTTTTTTTTTTTAATCAGTAATTAATTTATTTCCTCTTTGCTCAAGATGTGCTAAGATAATGTTATGGTTTTTAAGATATAAAAATTTGATTTTATAAATTCAAATAAAATCTTGCAAATTTCTTTTATATCTAAAATATTATTGTATTCAATATTTACGTCTGTCAATGAACCAACAAACACTTTAAATAAATACAAATAGAAGAGACTGATTGGAATAACAGAGTTTTGGAACTGATAGTCATTTTTAATGCTACTGCATTGGATGGTTTGAATTGTCTTTAACTGAAAGAACAGAACTTTAATATCAGTAAAAAGATAAAATGTAAGTTTATCTGTTTGGGTTTGATTCAAGGTTAACAGATAAAAAAAAATTATATCTCAAAATTTGACAAAATAAATCTTCTATTTAGCTATTTATATTTAAAAAAAAATGAAATATACCGCAGTAAGTAAAATTTGACTTAATAGTAAATGTTAACTGAAACAGTAACAAATTAAGTTCAAATATAATTGAGCTTCCATGCACTAAAATATTAGAGACCTGAATATTTCTGCCATGGAACAAGGATAAAAAAAAAACTCACCAATTTTTCATATTTTATCTACAAGTTTTATACTTTGAACATCATTAAAGTGCAAAGGGTCAACCTCTTTCCAAAGTCTATTATTTCACAACTAAGTCTCCAAATAAGCATTCTCCATTGTTGGTGATTAGTGAAAATTTCAATTACCTGGTTTAAATGAAAATGTATCTTCATATTTTCGCTTGCAGACTGTTATTTTGGTAAATGCCTGTATAAATTTCAAATGGTATAAAATAATGTGCATATGTACTGCTCCAAATTGACAAATGCCCTAACTAGTTTCAGTGTTTTTGGTAACCCAGTTTTGTTCAATAACAACAAAGGCATGTAGACTAACTTAATAAAAAGAAAATAAAGAATATAAATAACCTTTATACATACTGCTAATGTTGGCTTAAATTGACAAAATCTCATTTTAACTCATTTTCAATGCACACCATAGAGAATAAATGGCAAAATTTACTCAAAAAATTTTTTATAAAGAATTTGGTGGTTAATTAAATTTTTCTCCTAACCACCAGTAAAAAAAAAAAAAAAAACATATGTTAAAGTAGGAAATGATTAAAATAAAATGAAAGTATGGTAGTGTAATTTATAAGAAAATTTAAAATCTTGTCTATATATGAGATCAAATACAGTCAGCACTAAAAAATAACCAAGAGCATTGTTTTATTTTATCCTTTCCTATCATCAAAACTAATGAAATTTTTTATATATTTGTTTAAGAAATCTCACCTGAGACATTATGAGCTACATAAATAGCTAGTTTACAATAATGCCAGTACAACTTTTAGTATTTTAAATTAGATCATTCACACAAAATTATCTTTTACTATAATTCTAATCCAATTGAAAAATAAGTTTTGTTTAACAATATTAATAATGGAAACTGAAGGTTTTTAATGTATGCCATTAAAAAAAAAAAAAAATTTGGTGCATATTTTACAAGACAGTTTGTCATATGCATACACATAATATTATACTTGTTTTGTTGCCATTACTAAACAGTGGTTGGATTTTGGATTTCTAAGACACAAAGTCTGTCTGGAAAGGATCCAAGCATTAATAATAATAAAGAAATAGCCTACCTCAGACAATGGTGTTTTAGTCTTCTTCAAAGCACTTCCTTTAGGATTTCATACATTTATTCCAGTGTCCCTTCAACTAAATCCTCTTTTGGGATTGCCATCAGCTGCTTTGTTATACTTAATCTTTCCCATAGTCTGAAATATAATTCCCTTCTTTTAGCTTTGGAAGAAACCAGAAGTTACATGGATATAAATCTGGATTGTAGAAGTTGGGGAGTTGATAGACTTGGGTGATGCAATGTCTTTCCCCTTAGCACTCCTCAAAAAAGCCCTGTATTATTGTGAATGTGACAATCAAGCAGCATAAAAAAGCTCACTTAATGCCATCTCACTGCCAATTGAATAGCACAAGAGATTCTTCATGTATGCTCAATAAGGTCCCTTCTGATTGATTGATTACCAAATATCAAGGCCACACAACCAATTGATGATATTCAAGATGGCTGGATATTTTCTGAACAGACTATATATAATTTTTTAGTTCATCTGACACATTTGTCAAAAAAAAAAAAAAAAAAAAAAAAGATTGGCGTTATTCTGCTCTATACTATGATAAGTGAATATGACTGGACTACTAACCAACACAAGAAGAGTAAAAGCCCTAAAAGAATAGGAATGTGAAGCGTCTTATTAGTCAAATTGTTCCATGGTGAGCTGCAATGGCTGAAGAGCATGTCATTTGTAGGTTATCTAAATCTAAGTCTCACAGCTGTTAAGTTTCTCAAAATTGTTCTTGTTATTTTTCTAAGCAATAGGAAAGCAAATACAAAAGGCACAATATACATGCATATTACTGATATAATTTATGGCTACATCTCAACAGCTCTGTCTGAGAGCATTGGTCTTCTTGTAAAATATTGTTAGTAGTAATTACCTAGAATGATAACCTGAGTACTTGCAATAAAAAACAAGTGAAACAAAGTTCAAATTATGATAATAGAAACTGTTAGTGTTCTAAAATATCAATATAAATATAAATGAGTATCTATTTCTGAATTAAGAAATTTACTCTTTGGTCATCAATGATTTCATATGAAAAACGCTTGGTGATTTCTACTTGGTGTAAACATGGTGTAGCAACATTTTAAATTTTGTTCTACTATTTCTTGTATTATATACTTTACACTTACATAGAGATAGATTTATTAGTATAAGGCCTGTTATGCAGTGTATTCATGTTGCTCTAGCCAATTCTAAAGCCATCTCATGGCATTTAAATGGTGGGTAACTAGTGAAAATTAGACTAACTTATAACCAGTTACTTGTGTGATAAGGCAAGATGTGGCCATATAAGTTTTTGAAATGATGTTCATCTGGTTTGATGGGACAAACATGATACTCTTCTTTAAAAGATGTGCATACTTACAAAGTTCTCTAAGAACAAGTATTTACAAACTTTTTTTTCTTGGTATGGTTGTTTCCTGCAAAGACTTACTATCTTAGATGTGTAAACTAATTATTCTCATGTGTCCATTCCCTAGCTTTATCTTTCAATTCAAGGAATTTATCTACAAAACTATTTCTCTGATTATTTTAAAAGATTTTGGAAAACACCTGCAAAATTATTCCAGTTATTGATAATTACAAGCTGTTAAACAGTTATTAGTCAAAGTCAAAAGTTGAGAAAAAAACTACAAAATATAGAATGAACTTAGGTATTCTGGGAGTAAGCTTAAATATCTTTACTATTTTTTTTTTTTTATTTGTGTCTAAAATTTAAATATGATTTGAAAAATTCCTTATTTAATTTGATGCCTTTGCATTAACTTATGAGATATCCTTAATAATAGATTTCCAGTAGTGTTTTTTTTAACTTTAGTCACATGAGGGTGGTTTCAGAAATAGGTTTCAATTATGAGAAAACTTAAAAAGTTAATACTTGAATAAAATAAATAAAACTTCATTTTTCCTTTGTTTGATTTATTAATAACTAATCTTGGACAGAGTTGTATATGAAAATTCAAGAATATATTCATACAACAACCCCAAAAGGACACTTGGCACTTACAATTAGAAATAAAATTATTTAGGTCACTCACTTATAAACTGAATAACTTAAGTTCTATCCAACTGTGTTGTTTATTAAATTATATAGATCTGTTTTATGACAGCAATTGTTTAATGAATATACAAGGGCACCTAATGAGCTGACCGTTATGTAGCATTGAAGTAATAAAGTCTTGTCAATTTTAATTATAAAATATTTAGTAATTAATACTCAAGAATACATCACAAACATTAGCACAAGGACAAATTCCCCCCCCCACAATGTTGCTAAGAAATTTGCTTTGGATATTCTTGTATCTATACTTTGAATACAGGATCTGACATGTTTTGCTATTTCTATTTTAAGGCTCTTGTCTTGTGCCATTAAATTTCTGGAAGTTTCTCAAGTACTCTTGTTTACAACAAATAGACCCCTACATATTAACATTAAATAAATAAAACTGAAAACAAAAATAAATTAAAAATTATCATAATCACTATTGTCATGTAAGCATTCTCAAATACTAATTCTGAATAATCAAAAAATATACTACATTGAATCTAATAAGAAGTAGATAAGAATTTAACCACTTAACTATTAACTATTTCCATATTTCATGAAGTAATGCTTATGAAACCTCAAGAGAAAAGCTACATAAAAAGTTTTTAAAAAATATGAAATATTTTCACATTTTTATCTTATTTCACTGAGTTAAAGAGTTAAATCACAAATGATTTTACAAACTGTTACTGATGAAAAAAGTTGAAAGATAAATGTAAAAGAACATTATTGGTTATCTTACTATCATAGTTGTAATAAAACAAGGAGTAACAAATTCTTGTTGATAGGAATTTATGTTTATATTAAATTGACTATATTCTAAAATGAAAGTAAGTCACACAATCTTTTGAAAAAAAAAAAAAAAATACTAAAAGATGACTGACTGAAGACACTATTTGGATATCAGAGAATTTTACAATAAATTTAAAATGAATTCTGGGATTATTCCTACAGTATTTTCTCTTATTTTGTGACCCAAAACATAGCATAATTTCTGCGATACAGGATATAGTTTAAACATCAAAATTATTTTAGTGTGTCAGGTTTTTATTTAATTTTGTTAACTGTATAATACACTTTAGATAAAATATAAACATGTGGTTTGTTACTTCAAAAATTAAATTTAAGACATGATTCTAATTGATGTTAATGTTTAAATTTCGAACTATACTGTTAGCAGTAGAGTAAACAATATTAACATTCTATTTCTTACAAACTTCAATAGATTTTGGTGGCAGTTTTCTGCAGATGTGAAAGTAGTTTACCTTTAGTGTATTACTTTTCCAAGATTTAGTGGAGCAAGAATCTCACATCATGTTGTTGTATCAAAAATACAAAGATTTTCAAGACTATTTTTAGAAATCTAAAATTTCTAAGGACAAAAAAGAAAAAATGTATATATGCCAAAGTTATAAAAATAAAAAGGATCATGTCAGTTCTTGGAGAAAAAAAAGCCTTATAAATTTTAATCTGATGGCACTTATTATTTAACAGAAACTGATTTGAAATTGTTTTCTGAAGTTCTTAACATTTAAAAAGGTACATAATTTACTCATATTAAAGATAATAAAACTTGTTAGAAAGAGATTAATGTATTTAATAATCAGTTTTTGTCAAAGTACCTTGAAATATTGCAAAACACTTCAGAGGAGCTACATTTCTTGCTTCCACCAGTTCAGACCTTTACAGCTGAAACCCACCATGCCACATACACATGGTCAAATCATCCTTGTTCCCTTTGTATTCCAGTGGTAAGAATGTCTACTCAAACAGCTATTCTTGAGAACTGCTACTTTGTGGAACAGACTACCAAGTGGATGCTTCCCTAATCACTAGAATCTTAATCTCTTCAAGTCAAAGATCAACTGTTATCTATCCTATATATCTTCATAACCTGCACTTACTTCTTCCTCTTATGGGTATACAACAACCTCATTTAGTAACTCAGTGGGTCTTGGGCTTCATATTGAGTGCAAATATTTAGTAAAAAGAAAGAATTATTATATTAATCCCTATTTAATTCAAAGCTTACAGATGAACAATAGAATAGTTTTGTAGGAATGTAATAAAATTCATCATCTAAGCATAACAGAACATTTCATGCCTCAAGTGCAACAAATTCTTTAGAAATTATTCTCATTTCAATATACAGTGTGCAGCAGAAATAACCCCACAAAATGATAAGACATTAAGGAGATGACGAGAACACTGCCACTAATGTCTTACCATTGTGTGTGTGTGTGTGTGTGTGTGTGTGTGTGTGTGTGTAAAAGGGGGGTTTACTGCACCCTGTATAAACAAGCCCATTAGCTTCAGGTTATGGCACTTCACAAATAATTCTTATTGTTTTTTAACATTATATTAAGCAACCCTGTAAGATCAATGCTTTAAATAATAACTCAAAGGAACACTTAATTGCAGACAAATTTTGTTTATATAAAAATAATCAGAAAAAGTAAATCTGTTAAAAAAAAAAAAAAAAAAAAAAAAATATTCATGAAAATCCAACCATTTATATATTATTAAGTAAAAAAGAAATAGTGGAAGATCAATACAGTTAGAGTAAATTAATTCCTTGTTGAAAGAGCACCAATTAAAATTTGATAAATTATGTCCAGCTGGAGAGTAAAACTATTATGCTAAAGAGCTCCATGTCCTATCTTAAAGTTGGAACCTGTATGCAAATTTTTTTTATGACTAAGTACTGTGGTGGAAGACAACCATAGTTAGCTCCCCTCGAACTACTCAACTATAAAAGAAATGGTTAAACTGCACTTATGAACAGTAGTCAAATTACATTGAATAAAGCTTCACAAGTTTAAATGTTTGTTTTAAGTTGGACAAATGGGTACCAAACGAATTGAATGAAAACCAAAAGAATCATCATTATGAAGTCTGTTACCCATTTCTCAATTGCATTGTGACATGTGATGAGAAATGGATACTATATGACAACCAACGATGTTCAGGGCAATGGCTGAATTGAAAGGAAATTCCTAAACTCTTTCAAAAGACAAAGTTTCATCAAAAGGTTATGTAGACATTTTGGTTGTATAAAGCTGGTTTGATTCAATGCAGCTTTTTGAATCCTGAAGAAACAATCACAGCTGAGAAGTACTGCCAAGAAATTGTCCAAATGCAATAGAAAATGAAAAGGTTCAATCTAGTTGCACAATGAACACTAGAGAAATTGAATGAATCGTGCTATGAAATTGCCTCAGGAACCTTACTCACCAACTGATTACCACTTCTTCAAATATTTAGACAACTTCTTACAAGGAAAAGTTTTCAACAATTGTTGTCCAAAATGCTTGCAGAGATTTTATTTTTTTAAACCTCTAATTTCTTTGCAACTGAAATAATTAAACTGGTGTCTTGTTAGCAAAAATGTGTAGTCTAATGGTACTTATTTTGATTAATAAAAATTCTTCTGAAGTAAAATCCATCATTTTAAAACTAATGGTTAAAACCCTACATTTTCTGAATAAGCTAATACAAAAAAAAGTCATGTCAAAAACCAATATTTGCTCTTCAGCATATGGAGCCAAAAGCAGGTAATGATCAATGTAACATGAAAGGAACGGGTGCATTGTAAATATATATCCAAGAACTAGCCTTTTCCAATTTGCAGAATTAACTTTATTAATATTTGAGAACTTACACTAAAAAGGAGAAGAACATTTATCTTGGGTATTTTTTGTAAGTGCTATTTGACGTTGAGAGGTGGGGTCAGAGAAAAAAAAAATGAGTAAAACAGCAAACAAAAATCTGTTAATTTGACCGAATTTCGTATTAGAGGGACCCCAAATATTTTTTAAAAAGCATGTCAAGTTTAACCTGTCTGTTACTTATAATATTCATTTTAACAAGATTCCACTGACTTTCCTGGCAGAAAAAGCAACTATCCAGAACTGATCATCTAAATTTAAAAGAATATAAACATGTGAGTTTCGGTTTTAATTTTAAACGATCATAACTGTTTCTGGACAAATACTTAGAACTAAGAAGACAAACCAAAGTTAAACCAGTTCTGAAACCCTGAGATTGTCTACTCTCAAACTATACAGAAAATATTACTTGGGAAATGTTCTAAAAATATCAAAGGTCCACTGTGGTTGATGCATAACGTTATCAACTGATCTGATATGTTCTATACACACCAAAAGTAAAATCCAGTATGTTTTCAAATAAAAGCAATAATTGCATCTGCTCCTGAAGTATGGACAATTTAGCCAATGTTTACAAACTCAAAACAGTAGTTGTCAGGAGCAAATTCTAAAATCTATTTCACTTATGTGCTTATCTCTTTTCTACTGAAGCGCCTAGGACCTAACATCTTGGAGCTTAAAAATGCATAATTATATAGTTTAGAAATTTAGACTTTTATTCAAAATCTTAATTTTTTTCAATTCAGATGCTCACCATAATAAATCTACAATGGAATTCAGCAGTGAAATATGAGTATTTTTTAAAATTATATTATTGATTATACTACATTACAAGCAATTTATTATTATTCGAATTGTTTTCCTAAATGATAACAACTGAAGATGGCTGCAGGTCATTTTGTGAAAATGGTGCATCAAAAAGCCACATTTTTATTGTTGAGGATTAACTTTACTTTCTCAAATAATTTGTGCTGGTATAACTTCAAAAATCTATTTCAGATTATTTAATCTGATATTATAGCTAATAAGGAGCCTAAAAAAATTATCAAATTATCAATTTCACTTATAAAAACGTCAAACAATATCAAAATGCATTTAAAATTCCAGGTTTAAAACTTTTTTTGTAAATTCTGGTTGTCTGGAATGTTAGTAACTAAGTAACATTGAAAATAAACGAAATTAACCGATTTAAAAACAAATTCATATTTTTTATTTCATGAAAGTTAGAAGAGTTATCTTTCATCATCTTTCAAAAATTAAGTCAGAAAGATTATTAAAGACTTCACAAAATACATGAATTAGTAAAAGATTTCGTTTCTGAATATAATTAGAACCAGACGTTGTTCCTAGAAATTATTTTTTAGCGAGGTGATTAGTTTACTTTAAATAATTCTTGATTTTCGACTTGCTCTTATTTAGTTTTACAGTTTCTTTTTTTTAAATTTAACTAAATTAGTTTTAAACACTAATAATGTTTACAATTATTGTGTATGATTCATATTTATTTCCAATAAATTCCATGAAATTGAAAAATTTTTTGTTACTTTTTATTTCAAAATTTTCGTAAAATGACGTTTTTTAGATGTTGGCAATTTTAAAAGCTGGCATCTTAAATCAGCAAATCAGTAAAAACACCATCTTTAACTTATCGATTACGACGGTAAATTTTAGCATCATGCATAAAAGACACACAAACATTTTAATGAAGAAATTGTTTGTCATCATCATTTTACATTTACACTAATTGTTTCGACTTTGACAATTATTACACAAAGTGACAAACAGTATTTGTACTTCAAATTTGGATCATTTTTTTTTTGTTTCTATAACAAAAATTACGACTTTTAGCGAAGTGTAAAAAAATTCAATGTCAAATAAAAATACTGTAATAATTGTATTGTAATTTTTAACTAGTTGTGTTTGTTTTCCCTCTTTTAAGAATGCTAGTATTTAGTTTACATTGTATTTATTTTTTAGCTGTTTTTTTTATTCCGAACTTGCATGAATGTATGGAAGTAAAATAAATTTTAAAAATACTTTTTGAAGATTTGAAGGTGTTTTGTCGTAACAGAGAGTGCACTCACTCATAGCAGCCGTGAGGACGTTAAAAACTACAAGATCATTATCGTCTTTCTTTACGCTAAACAATCTGGCTCGGTCTTTTAGGTTATCGACTTTATTTACCCAGAAGGAAGAAAGAATTAAACCGGCAGATTGAATTTAATCAGCGTTAAATCCGACAAGTAATGGAGGGAGGTAGCAAAATCAAGTAACGATGTTTTTTGTTTTCATGTAAAAATCATGCGTCTTGGTCCACGTTGATTTTATTGCAGTTGCTAAGGTTGTTTCGAAAATGGACTTAATCTCGCTTCACTTAACGCTTCAATTTCATTTATAAAATTATAAAAAAAAAAAAAGAAAAAAAGAGACATATAGTCAATTTATTGAACTAAATAATAAAATTTAAAAGGAAAGATTGAAAAAAAAAAAGACTACAGACATGGTCACCAGTCATTTGAATTTCTGTCTGATCACATTTTTATTTTTCGCTGTACTATTCTTTGAGGACTCTTCACTTCTTTATTGCATGTACTGTAAAATCTGTTTAATGAATGATAGGATGGAATTCTATCACCAAAAGTTCTAACAATTATTATTTTTTTATTTTTACATAATAAAGTTTTTTGTTGCTAGTGTAAATAAAAAAAATCATTGCAGCTACAAGAAAATTTATTACAAGATCAAACACTAAAATATTTCAATAAATAAATGTAAAAACTTCTTTTTAAATAAAAGAAATAAAGAGTAAAGTCAGTTTGTTAGGTCAGCCTAGCGCTTACAAAGTTAGTAAAAGATTTTAAATAAACCCTTATAGCTCAGTGAAATAATAATAAAAAAACTCGGAAAACATTGAAATTTTCTCTCTCTCTCTAGTCTTTACTCTTTTTAGTCTTTGGGACAATTTTTGCGCGCCTGAAAACATACGTTTCTTCATCTTAGTAAAAGCCTCTGAGATCTTAATGATTGAAATGAAATTAAAAAGTCGTTTACGAAAATTTATTTTTGTATTTTTTAAAAATGCTACATAAAAAATTATTGTAGTATCTTAACACAATGTTAAATCACAAAGAGAAAAGTAATAACAACCAAACCATTTTTTTAAAAGTTTTAAACAAAAATAAAATAAAAATCTTTGTTTTGTAGTAAAGTACTCGTTTTTAAAATTTGTATAAAAAACTAAGACAAGATGAAATCACTGTGGTGTTTTTAAAATGTTTAAAAAATGATATTGAAAAGAAAAAAAAATCAGTTTCTGGTGGTGAACAGTTTTTTTTTTGTTTGTGTGACTGAAGCAATAGACAACTTTTCACATCTGAAAAAGAACAATAATAAAAAGATTTAAGCATGTTAAAAGTGAGTATGTGGAAAAGAAACTAAAACAAAATTCATAATTAACAAACATTTGTAACATTTGTAGTGATTTAACAAAAAAAAAAAAATATGAGAACTAATTTTAGCTTCATGTGGTCTGTTTGCCTTGAAAATCAGCATACAATTACATCGTTTTCATCTGAACCCAACCACTGGCGCTGACGATAAAAAAAATACACTACCAGTTACCAACCCACGCTGGTAGTGGTTACGTATAAAAATATTAAAAAGTGATAAAAATAAATAAATAAAGGATAACTTACCAAATTTATGAGGTAATTCAGTTTCTTTTGGTATCTAAATCCAAACCAACGACAGATGAAACAAATTCTTGAAATAGACCAGACGAATACAATAATGAAATCCAAAATGAAATGAAATTTTATATTTTAAATGTGTAAATATCTTATTTTGCATAAACGTCTTTGTATATATATATATATATGTATGTATATATTTTTAAAGAAAGAAAAATGTAGATTCTTTTTTAAAGAAAGAAATATAGTCTATTGTTCGATTGTGAATGTAAACAACCGAAAAAAAACAAACTGCATAAAGAAATTGACAAAACACTTAAAAAAAACAGAAAATGTTTTCCCCTTTCTTAAAGAAATAATGAAAGACTGGTGAAATTGTAAATGAGATCAATAAGGCACTTATTCAATCATTTCAAAACAAAGTTTATTTTATTTCGGTTATTCAACCACCCCAAATTATTAAAGATCAACTAAAGAAGTAATTTTTTTAGTGTGACCAATGACTGACCGATGGTCAGTAACGGACGCCATCAATTGTTTGAAGACAACATGACCCCACGCTTTTTTGATCATACTGTTTTTTTGTTGTTTTATATATTTTGATGGTCACAAAATCATTTTAAAAAAGTTAATTTGCAAGATATTAAAAAAAATAAAAAATTTAGTGTGTTTTATGTACTTTTTATCATTTGTTTTTAAATAGAAAAAATATTCGCGATTTCTTTTTTCCCTCCTTTTTATTTAATTATGTTTTTGTTTTGATTTTTTTTAATCTCACGGTTTGTTTAGGATACTGCTGCTGCTGTGTGAGAAAGAGGAGGAGGAGGAGGAGGAGGAGGAATTTGTTGGGGGGGAAAATGTTACCACCTTAGATGTCAACTTGCCATTAGGGAGAATATGTTGAGATTTTGCTAGACCTGACCTTCTCTATTACGAAGATTCTTGGTCAGCAAAAACATAATGACATTGTCTTTTTTGGAGATCTATCCAGGAAAGAAAAAAAGGTTTGTTGTTGTACGAAGAAGCTCATAGTATAGCTACTACCACAACAACAAGCACAACGAATTAACACAAACATATCATAATCATTATTCCAATTCAGTCCTTCAACAATGTTTTTGTTTGTTGATGGTTTTCGCTTCTTTTTAGGTAATCCAGTCGTTTGCAGTAGTCATCTAGAGAAAAAAGAAGAATCCGATGGCATTGGTTTACACCATTTTTTGTAATGTTGAGACATGAAGTAAATATCCACTTGCAGCCTAATCGTTGAAGTAAAATAATAGCAAAACAGCTATTATGTAAAATTCCGGACATAAATATGAATAGGAAACCGTAGAAAATAATATGTATCCTTTATGATGATGATGATGGCTAACAAATAAGGTTCATCTTTTTTCCCTTAATAACATTTCAAGCATTAAAAGAAAATAAAGAGTTGCGAAAGAGTTGATGTTGGTTTTGTTTGTTTTTTTCCCCTTTTTATAGAGTGTTTTGTTCAAAAGAAGGTGGTGTGGCGCGACAAAGTCATCATGATCAAATTGAAATGAAGACAAACATAGCGACACAACCTGCCACCTTTGTTGTCGTACTTGTCGTCACCTTCAGGCAACAACACTCCATTCTTTAAAAGAGATAAACTAGCGGTAAAAAAACTCCATAAAGGACAACGCTCTGGTTAAAGAGACGTCGTCACATTATTACGGCGTCGAGGATAAAGAGCTGGATAAAAAGAAATATGGATTGGACATTAACATCGTTACCACCATCTACGCACGACAACGACGACGTGCTTGAAGGAGGAAGGCGAAGAGATCAACTTGTTTACAATTTGGCTGTAGTCAATAAACACAATTAGTCCAAATGGATTCCCACTTTGTCAGATAGACAAAGATAATGGTTGACAGCTGCTTGTACGTGTTTTCAATGCATTTCTTATCGATTGTGATTTTCTACGCAGTTTTTAAAATATACAATATCGACTTGGTAGTAATCTGACGGGACTTTTAAGTTTTGATCATGGCGGAATGGCAGCCCATAATTATTTTAACTGCGGAACTCTCATTGACGTTAGACATATGTTGTTGCAACTTGTTATGTTTGTAAACCGATTATATTTAGTAGCATAATTTGAATCATATACACCAACAATAAAATTTTCTATATTTTTCTGTTTAAAATAAAAAAAATATATTTACATTATTTTTTGTTTTGATTATTGTTTTATTTTTTTCAGATGTACATCCGGTTTGTTGTTATGGCTTAATATTTTTAAGTATTTATCATTGTCGTTCTCATGCGCTATTTTGATTTTTACGGTATTTTATTTAAAAAAAATATTGCTTCTCTTTAAATCCCATTGTTCACATACAATTTGAAGAATGAATGTTATTAGTTTGAAATGTATTGTAAGTCTTTAGTAATTATTTGTAATAAATTGATATTTTAACTTAGTTTACTTTAAAAGAAATATTTTGTTTAGTTTTTTTATTTATTACGCAGAACTGTAAGAAGTATAATTATGTTTATAATCTGAATATTACAACTTAGCAATTGATAATTTCCAAAAATAATAAATATTGTGTATTAATTTATAATAATTTCACAACTAAAATTTTTCATTGAATCTATTCATAGGCTATAAGAAAAGTTTTTTTACGAGTCTAACGTAGTTGTTAAATGTTAAGTTTAAGTAAATAAAAAAGTAGTAATGATTTTTACTTTATTGCTCCTTGATTTTACTTTTTGAAATTTCCATATAAATTTGTAAATTATGAAAATAGAAATGTGCATTTTATTTAGAATACATTGATCTTTCTTTTGCAACTAATAAACGTATTTTAATTCAATTTAAAAATTAAAAAAAGTTTACAATATGGTTAATTCCGCCATCTTGAAAGTATTTTTCAGCAAATAAACTAAAAATAATCTGAAAATTGTTGCACTTGCATTTTTAATCAGAATGAGTTACGTTTTTATTTTTTTTCGTTTTTTTTTTAATTGTGTTGGGGATTTCCTACTAACTTCAGTAGACTGAGTTTTGTTTTCAATCAATAATATTTCTTTTAAATAATTTTAAAGCAGAAGAAAAATGTCCCGATGATTTATGGTCAACCTAACTGTTTGAATAAAGCACGTGTGGTGACGCGGGTAACCCGGTAAACATATACACGTGTAGATATTCCTTGTGGTTGAAGGATCATAAAAATAATTGATTATCTGTACTGTTTTTTTAGCGTTATGCACTTCATATTCCACGTACAAGTTTTTTTGCTCAATAATAGCACAGATTTCTGCAAAGATTTACGTTTTTTAAAATATTCTCTAACGCTACATATCTTTTTTATGATTGCTTAAATGCTTGTATTCCCTGTTTTTATGATTGCTTGTTTATTTCTGTTACGGCAATATCACAGTGAAACATCGGTTCTTGACCGATCACCGAAGTTAAGCAACGTCGATCCTGTTCAGTAACTAAGAATAAGATGGATGACCGCTTGGGAATAGGTGCATTGTGTATGTGTGTGTGTAGGGGCGGTGGGGTAATGGACAACGGATCAGAATGAGGAATCGTCGAGTCGAGTTCATTATATCCTTTACCCCTGGGAAAGGTATGAATCAATCTCTTCTCCCTCCAGCTATAGGTCAAATAGCAGGATAGACTGGGTTCTATAACCTTGGTTGGCAACCAGCCTGATGCAGAAAGTAACGGCAAACTACTGCAGGAATTCTGCCAAGTCAATCATGAATCGAAAAGGGACATGATTGCCCAAGTATGCTTCATACATGGAAGCTAAGGATTTTTATTTCTGACACTGCCATGCAAATGCATTTCATAAAACATGAAAATGGATATAAATATATCTGAAACACTGGCATACTAACATTTTAGGCATAGTCTCTCATAAGATTAAAAAAAAGCATAACTTAGGTGGTTTGCTTGTAAAAAAAAATATTTTTTGGCAGGTTGGGGAATAATTTTTATATGTTAGGCTTCCCTCGAGCCACAACATTTGTCAGAAATAAAAAAAAAATATTGATTTTTTTTATCATTTTATAAGGAGTTATCTGTACTTTGTTTTTATTTACAAATATCAATTTTGAAACTGCTTATGTCATTATTAACTGTTTTTCCCAAGTCATAATAGTATATCCCTTCTGAGTTTATACCAACTTAAAATAAAATTTAATTAACCTATAATTTATGGAGAAAAAATTTTCACAGCATTTAAAACATATATCAATAATCTGCAAAGTTTCAGCTTTTAAGCATGTATAGTTATTAGAAATATACTTAAGTAACACGCTTTAAAATAGAGCCAAGTTTTTTTCTGTTTAATATTCATGTATTCTTGTGTTCAATATGTCCATGTGTCATGAATAAAAGATAGCATATCAAATAGTCAGTTTGAGTAAAAGTCTGAGTTATAATAGTAAAAGGAGTCATGAAGAAATCTTCCCGTGTCTAGTCTATTTCCTTTTGTATAAAAACAGCTTTCAGGAGAAGAAACTGGAATAAAAGAAAATAATTTTGGTAAAATCCACCTCAATTTCTTGCACATGTACCATTTTTCCACCAATGTTATTTGAATCAGGATGTGTGAAATCATTCAAGAGTTTGCAAATGGAAACAATATGGGACCCAGGGTTGACAGCTATATGACAGCACTGAAATACATACTGCTTTGTAGATGGTAACCTTACTCTTACTAATTAAATTCCTGTATGGGAAGCCATCAAAATGCTGCACAGGCAAGTTAAACACAGCACTGAATTTCCTCTGTCAGAGCATGACTGTTAGCAAGCACAGGGCTAAGTTATATGATCATGCTCAAATTGAGGACAGAATTGTAGTTTGCTGAAAGATCTCAGTTTTCTTGTTATTAAACCAAGAGATGATTATAGATAATAATGTATACTTTTTTACATAGCTTTTAGAATGTATTTTGGCTAGTCTGTTGCATTCACTTTCATAAAAATGTTTTTGGAAAAGGCATGAATCTGCCTCTTTTCTGCCTAACTATAGGTTAAATAGCAGGATAGATTGGGTTTTCTAGCCTTGGGTGGCAACCAGACTAAAGAAAAAAAATTCTGAATTTCAAACTGGAGATAGCAACAGAAGACCACTCCACTATTTTTCGCAAGAATGCATAGCAATTCACAGATATTAGTGAATAGGAAACTGTGGAGACTCATGATCGTCTATGTTCTGAAGGGAAATGGAATTGTATTAATATTAAATATAAAGCTTATCCTTTATTTCAGTTCCTTGCTTCTTACTAATGACCTCAGATTTTTATTTTTTGTTTTTTATGACTTATCAAAATTTTGTAGGTTATATAAAGCTGAAACATATTTTTAGGACTGTAAGAATAATTTTATTTTTTTTGTTTTGCAAGGGAATGTTGCATTAAATGTTTTTTGTTTTGGAGAATAACTAATTCTTCCAGATACACATCCTACTATTTAACCCATAGCTGGGGGTAATGATCTAGGAGAAGTTTATTTGTTGTTTTAAATCCAAACTGTTTACTAATAGTCTGGAATTTTAATGAAAAACAAAAGGAATCAAGATAAATACTACTTTGATATTTGTGTTCTAAAAATATGTTGAAGGAATTAGTTTTTGTCATTTCTAACAAGAGTATTCAGAGATTGTATAACTCAAATATATCTAAACTTACAGAGATTATGTAACTTAAATATGTCTAAATTTGAAACATTCAGTTTTCATGTATGCCAGCACATACATGGTGTGATGGGTAAAGTATCAACATTTAATATTTTTAATTTCATGCATGTGCATTGTTTGTTCTTGATTTTGTTGATTACACAGTATAGTATGGGTCAGTTGGTCACTGTTGTAAGAAAAAGAGCAGCATGACACAATTCACTCTGCCAGGAATTTGGAAACAGCATGCTGTACTACCTGGCATTTGCGCCAGAAGCTCCAATATGAACATTTCAGAGTGTTTGGGTGTCAATCTGAGGGCAGTGTAGAGGATTCAGAAAGAGTTGGATGAGTCTAATGGTGATTTATAAAGGTATGGCAGCAGAGAAAACTCACTCTGGATTGTTCTGATAAAAAAACTCCAGAATTTGTTGGTGAGGGCTTCAGACTCAACATCAAGTGCCTTGAGGAGGTAGTGCTGTCCTGGGTCAAGAGAGTGGCTGCTGGAAGACCATATATTTGGAAACATGACTCTGCACCATGCCACACAAACAGTAGAACCCAGTCATGGCTGTCAGTCAATTTCTGCAACTACATCACCCCATACATCTGGTCACCTAACTCCTTAGACTGCAATCTCCATGATTATTATGTGTGGGGCGCTGTTAAGCGAGAGACCAACAAAACTCCTTGTAAGACCAAAGATGAACTGAAGGCAAGGATTATGGCAGCATTCATCAACTTAAACAAAGAGACTATCCAGAAGAGTTGCAGGAGATTCCAAAGTCGTCTGGAGGCTATGGTTGAAGTCAATGGTGATTTTATTGAATAAATTTACTCATTAGTATTTCAAGATATTTTTGTGTAATTTTGGTAAATATATCTGTTAAAATGGGATGTCTGTTATTTTCATTTTTGCATAATTTAGACAACAATTTATCCCTCTCACCCTGTATAAGCCCTTTGAATTATCAAGTTTCAGGAAGCGTGGGAGACTACAGGAAGACAGTTTTTCCTAGACTGCTTCAAAGTAACTAACATCAAAGAACAACCTCACGAAATGTCTCCCTGGGACAATGTAATAAGTGTATAAGACATTGGGGTAAAACTTGAAAAGGAAATTTGTATTAGAAACAAATGATGTCTTTTCAAATTAGGAAAAAATCTTCCCTATTTTACAGTTTTTTACATTTTTCTACAGTTACAATGTCAATACATTTTCCTAGCTATAATCTTGATTTCTCATTGTCATACTATTGCATTCAACTGAATTAAATAAGTAAGTCATTAAAGCAATCAAATATGTTTTTGTTGCTAGTGGTCAACATTAAATAAAAAAACATTTAAAAAAAGAAATTTTCTTAAAAGTATGTTAATTCAGTGTTTGATTAAATTGTATATAATTTTATTATTTATGAACACTTAAATATAGGATTTTTTTATTTGTTAAAAAAAATAGTAAAAACAAATATTTGAGGTAACATTTAATTTAAACACGTTAAATTTATTGTTAACATACAAAAAATGAATGAATTTACAAATTAAGTGCATTGTGTGCTAAAAGATGGCCTATAACATATATGCAAATTATCAATGGAAATGAAATATCCTTTTACAATAAAAATTATAATGTTACATAAGGCTCCCAGAAAAGAAAACTACATAAAATGAAGAAAGGGGAAAATACTTCTCTGAATTGTTTTCAAAGAATTGGTACAATTTTTGAAGCAAAGTTCATGGTAACAGCAAAGAATAGAACAATCACACCAGCCAAAGACTTTTCTTTGATGTGGACCTAACTTTGATGTTCCTTTCAGGGGGCACAGTAGAGTAACGGTTGAGGAATTGGAGAGCCGAGTTTGAATTCCAGTCAAATCCATTACATTCACTTATGTGCTAATACCCTTGGAAAAGGTATGAATCCTCTTCTTCTCCCCCCAGCTATGGCTAAATAGCTGGACAGACCAGATTCTATATCCTTGGATGGCAACTAGTCTACCACAGAAAGAAATGGCAACATACTGTGGGAAAAAAATCTGCCTCGTTAGTAATGTATCGAAAAATACATGATCGCCTACACGTGTATCATGCATGGCACATAACTGATTAACTCTACCCTAAAGAATTTAGAAATCATTGTTGCAGAAGGCCATCCTTTCTGCCCTTAATTAACTATTATTGTTATACATCATATAACCATCCTACATGGGCTTTACTGGACATGATGCAAATAATTTGGAATGTCAGAAAAGAAGTAATACCAACAAAATAGTTGCCAGTTCTTTCTTACCGCATAGAACCCAGTAATAGTAATAATAAATATTAGCTTAATCAGATATCAGATCAAAATCAAAGTTTCCAAATACCTTTGACTGACAATCAGTTATAAAGCAGTGTAATAAGTGATACTAGTTGTATATTTCACTTTTTGCAAATTAAACTTTTAGATCTTAAAGAAGATGAACCTTAATCAGACCCTATAGACTAGTGCTACAAAATCACATGCAAGAATTTTACCAAATAATAAAAAAAAGCTCACATCACTTGAAAGCTTCTATCAGCAGTAATAAAAAATTGGGTAGCATATGTAACTAGAAGAGAAAATAATTATATAATCAAGATGTTAACTTTCCACACTACCATAAATAAAATGTTTGGAAGGAAATTATCATCAGTACTAGAAAGAATTATGACAATTAGTGGACTTAAGAAGTCTAATTTCCTGAAAAACTTTTAAGAAAAAGATTTTATAAATTTCAACAGATAGTAAGTAGGGAATATTACGGTGTGTTAAAGGTTAACCTGCATTATTCACTACTTCTTTTACTGCACCATTTAATTTCAGTCATGGTCATTTTCTGTTGCTATAGCAGGATATGACAATATATATAACTGCACAATTTAAATATGCTATCATTCATTCATCTGAATCACTTGCAGTGGCAGGATAAATTTTTTGCTTTTCAAACAAAATCACTTCTAGAATGTTAAAGGTTAACTATATTTGGTCAATTAATGCTAAGTGTTTCCTGCATGGAAACGATTAATTTTATCATTACTTTTTTTTTTGATTTGATGAATTCTTGAAGGAATTTTAAAAATATATTTAACTTGTTGACCAGACAAGAAGTGCTGCATGGAATGAAACAAATGTGAAGGTTTAGAGCAAGTGTAAATGTATGAAAGGCCACATTACTCTCAGAAATGTAACCACATGCCATAAGAGTACATTTTTAGAGTAAATTACTGGCTGAAAAAATAGTTCAGATGAACTAATGCATTCTAATGGAGGTTTGCCTCAATCAAAATCAAAGATTGTGTTTTCTTTAGGTAATGGCTAAGCAGGCATCAACCATTTCTTTCTTTTTTTTTTTAAATTAAAGAAGATTTTGATTTTGTTTTTGATAATTTGTCACATAGCTTTAGCCTGTGGTTATGTGGTAGTATTTTGTATTTTTGTTAGATATTCCAACATTTAATGTTTTTAAAAGAATTATTATGACTCGACAAAAATAGAGCAGTATTGGAAAAGACGACTGCTTTCTCAGTCTTGTGCCCTCCCAAGAACTCACATTTAAATATGAAGTTGGATTTTCTCAACCTCCCATCACACACACTTTTGTCAAATGTAGGACAAGGGAATGCCAGCTCTCTGTGTACCCTACTCATATATTTCCATCACTTACATGGGAGTTCAAAAGGGTTTATTCCAAGACCATACCTATATAGGTATCACCTTGGTTTATTCACAACACTACAGTGAGGCAAACCTGAATTTGATTCAACTCTAGTTTGGATAAAACCAATGAATAGGTTTTTCAGTGTGTGATAGAGTGATTTTGTTTTTTACAGCTAATGCTTTTACAGGTTATTTAAAGTCAGAAAATATTTTTAGATTATAAAAATTTTATGGAGATAATAATAATTTACTGATACTAATTAAGCCATAGCTGTGGGAAGAAGAGGTGGATTCATACCTTTCTCAAGGGTATTTGCATGTAAGTGAATCTAACAAATCTAACTGTAATTGGAAATTGACTCTCAGGGAAATGGTGAAGGAGTTATCGGCATTCTTATCTTTTAATGACCCCTGTGTGTTCTTAGACCTATTTCCATTTTCTTGTGTTTTTGTCAGCATGCGTGTATATATGTATATTCCCTCTCTATACATACACACTGTCTTATTACGAGGAATTAGTAAACACATTTGTACACATACACACATATACATTTCTTGGACCAATCTTGACTGTTTTTATGACCCTTCATGCAGAACTTTTCACTAAGAAAGACATTTGGGTCACTAACACGCAAAAAAGACAATGTCTCATATTGAGAATATTTAACATCGAAAAAACATAAGAAAAAAATTAATTATTTTTAATAATATGTGGAAATATTCATGCTTTGTCTGATGACGGTCGTGAGACCGGAAACACGTGTAACAAAATTATGAAAAATAAAGCATAATATTTATTTTTAAAAATCCACATTAAAACCAAAAACATTTGTGGTTTTTCTATTCTTTTTAATATATATATATATATATATATATATATATATATTTAAAGGGGTTAATTAAATACAAAAACACTGAAATATCAGTTTAATAAAGACATGCTTCCACAAAATTAAACAGTTAATGGATTTATTCTGATGATCACAAAAATGAGTAACAATGAGGCCATATTTTGTGCAGGACTCACCTAGAGAGTATGCTGCATGTAATAAAACTTCCATGTCTAGCTCCATAATCATTTACAGCAACTTTTTTTCTTTCAAAAAGTCGAATATCAATGTTTCAGCACTGGTCACAAATCATTGAAACAATTCATTATCTTAATAAATGAAAAAATGATAATAAGAAAAAAAATTAAAAGAACATATTAATGTTATGTCATCACAAATGATTGGGACAAAACATTATGATTCTGATATTCTTGTCAGGGCATTCGAATATTTTATATCTCAATCATTACATATCATACTTCAGGGTGATATTAAGTTACCCAGTGTGAGAACATTATCAGCTTTGACATCAAAAGTCTCAAAATTAGATGACTTAAATTTTCTTGGTGATATTTTTAGAAAATTTCTGAAAGTTAGAAAAAATGTATTCTTTTAGTTGATGAATTGTATATCGAAGTTGCTCTACAATATTGTTATACTCAATTGCAATTAGATCTCTTTCTGATTCATTCTGCATGCCAGCCGGATGTGAACGTCATGAAAGCAGAGAACAAAATAAAAAAAGTCCTTTTTTGCACATAGGCTCTGCGCATCACATCTGATCCACAAAGCAGGCCACGGCAATGAAAGCGACACTGGCCAATTGTGAACGTTCCTGCCGGAAAAGGGGATGCCCTGGGAACTGCTAGATCTGCTTTAAAAAAGGACGCCTATAACGACCACAAGCAATTGCAGACTGGCAGGCCACCTGCCGGCACGCAGGGCGCTGCCACTGGCATGACCACTCCTCTCAACGACTGTCACCACTCCAGGGCTTGACTAACCACCCGGCTCTTCGCACACGGAATATTGAATGTCACCCAAAGTCGTCAACACAAGTCTTCCTCGTTACCAACACCGTCACTTCGGCAAACCTGACTTACTGCAGTGGCCAACTATCCAGCCTCGACAGCTCCAAGACGCCAACCGTCACGATTGATAACATCTCAATGTCGACACCACCCAGCTACAAGCCTTCCTCATCGCCAACGCCGTCACCTCGGCAAACCTGACTTACTACTCCGACTCCGCAAGCTCAAAATGTGGACATTTTGCTGGATGAAATGGGAGGCCAAACATTTGATAACTTACCAGACCTTGAAACTAGGATCACTAAAGATATTAAAATGTCACTTTTGTATATAGCAGGCTATGTTGCAAGAAAAGATTTTTCCATAGAAGAAGAAATATTTAATAATATTAGCTTTTATTTTCAAGAATACGGATATTTTTGAAGGAAATAGTGGTAATTTAAAAATTCCACTGGATACAGTGGGTGTTTTTCTGTTTTATAATGTTTGGTGTTGTTAAATTGAAGATTTGCAAAAATTCTTTGACAAAATTTTTTATATTAGTTTCTAATATGTATCATTTAATATGAAAAGAGAGATTATATTGTCAAAATATATTTTTCAAAAATTGTTTGTTTGATTCACCTAAGACGACTAAAGAAGCGACACTAAAAGTTTTGAAATTATCTTAAAATTTTATTTATAAGACAAAAATATTTATACAACTCTTTTTAAGACTACACATTCAGTATTAAAAAATTCATATATTTTTGGGTAGTAAAAATATATACATACTTATTCATAGAAATATTTACCAGATAATTTTTATTTTCAATTTTCTCCCTTTTTTCATATATTTAATTAGTTAACTCCCCAAATTACCGTGTTAATTAATTTTATATTCTTGTTAATGTAAATTAATTTTAATTACTTAAAATTATGTATACTGGTAATATATATTAGCGAAATAAGTATTTACTTTGTAGACTCGTCCTTTTTCTACCTATCACCCCTAGTAACAGAACAGTCTATACCTTACGCCTACGTACGGAAAACTTCGACAAATAAAAAACCGTACTAGGCGAATCAACAAATCTCATTGGTTAACGACACAATAATCTGAAAGTTTCACGTGCAAAACAAAATTGCGCCAAAACTTCTTTGAGCCGATTTTGGATTTTCAAAAACATATAAAAGAAAACACCGACTGACCAAGAGGGTCAGAGACGAACATCCACAGAGAAATTGCCAACATACTCCATGTCACTCGAAATCACGACTTTACCGCGCAAAAGTACATCAACGCTGACTCACTTGCAATTTAAACTCGACCAACTCTGTGGACATCAAATCGCAAACCTAAAACAACTTTGCTTATCCAAAGTGAACTATACTCACTACATTATTAAGTAAAAATCAACATTCGAACGATTCAGAAATATTACAGTCAAAGGTAGACCACTCTATAAGAACTCATTTCTAAAAACACTTAACATCGACATTTTTAATGTTAATTAACTAACACAATTCCAGAAAGACTGTAACTAAACATACAAATACAAAAAGAGACATACCGAAACCTCAAATATCACACACACTTCGCCATAGTAACATATACCAAAATATCCTGTATATATATTACTTTTAATTGTATATAAATGTTTTGTTGGTTTCTAAATTGAATATGTCTTGTTTTTGATTGTATTTAAAATTCGTTTATTTGTTTGTGGATGCAGAAAGTCACGCAACCTACACAAATTCCTTCTGATTCACTCAATTACAATTAACTAATTCTGCACATCCCCAACAACTTCATCTTCTGTGAAACAAATTATATATGCAACGGAAATCACAATAAATTTTGTAAAGATTATCAAAATTATTGTTTTTCTGAAATTCATATTTTTTGTAAAGTATTTTCAAACTTTGTTGATACACAATTTTGTAAAATGTTGAAATTACTTTCTGATTGTATTATACAATTTTATATTTTCTGTAATCAATTAGTATAAACAAATTAACTCATTATTTTTGCAATATTATGTAAAAATGTCTAATTTATGGCAAATAAATTTTATGCAATTAGTTATTTTATGGTAGAGGAGGTTATTTTTGTTCTTTCTTTGTACATTTGCATTTATGGAAATAAGTAAATAATTGTAAGCCGTCTTCTAATATTATGTATAGTTGCTAATTAACTAATTACCGGACATTACTAACAAGTTCCTTGCTAAAAATATTCTTTGAAATTGTTATTTAGTAGTAATTTAGGTATCCACATGTCCGCCCCCAGTCGTGCATCCCAGTTGCATGGTTGCCAGACCTGAGTTAAGGATCGCCTTGCATCGAAGACATTAAAGTAGCATAGCAAAAACAAGTTACCACATACTGGCGTCGCTTTCTCCAGTTATAGTTGGAAAATGTAACCAGCCATGCTCCAATCAAAATACTGTGTTGTGAAGTCCGAAGTCTTTCGTGTTATTAGTCAATGCTCATGCATAGTTCCTCCTAATCGGAGTCATTATATAGCCTAGGTATTCCGGATATGTTAATTAGTTGATCTACATATCACTACACTATGAAAAACTAAAAGAAGTCGTAATACGCTCACACAAGAAATCTAAATCAGAGATGCTTGACAAGTTGATGTCATCTTCCAAAATGACAGGACATCCTTCACTATCACTAAACAAGCCTACATCACTCGACTGTCGCATTGGAGTTGGTGAGGATATATTGTTCGACATAAGTTTATTCAGGTGCCTCCGCCTTGCATCAAGTCAGTGACAGCATCCCAAACCGATTTATAAACAGATTGCCTTGGAAAAATGGCAGATGATCTGCTATATTTTAATAGGCAAGTGACACGAGGTCAGCACCGTAAAAGCAAAAGTACAAAAAACTCGTCAAGGAGAACAAACAATTACCAAGCAACTGTTTGTTTACCCTATCAACAAGGACCAGAAACCAAAAGTTTGTCGGGCTCATTTATGCAAAATTCTGCAAGCAATTGAGAAAAGGAACGTTAAAAAAGCAACCTAGGAATTTTCGCCGTAGAAAAATTTGCCGTATAGGATCTTTGCCGTAAAACAATTTCGACGCATTTTTTTAATATGTGAAGTACCTTGTTATCAAGTATATTTGATTCACACTATTGTTACTTCGATTTAAACATTTTAATAAGCGAAGTTATACAAACATGCACCCAAATTTGTGGAAACTAATTGTGTATTTGAAAAGGAAGAGACATTAACAAAAAAGAAAAAGTGGGATTTAGATGGAGGAGATGCAGTACAAATGAAGAAAATATATGTCATCAATGTAAGCCTTAAGCGGAAAATGCTTAATTACAGTTCAACGCAAAAAAAAAAAAAAAGAAAAACACTATTTACGAAGCATTGCTTGGAATTTGCACACATTTTAAATTATTTCTTTGTTGATATATTTTTAGTCTTTTATTTTTTAAATAAATGTTTACTTTTTAATTTCTTTTTTGATGTTTGACCCTGTAAAAAAGACATCCATATATACTTGATAACAAGGTACTTTTTTACATATTAAATTGAACATTACTCCAAAAGGGACGTTCAAGATAAGGGTATTGAAAAAAAAATTGCGTCGAAATTGTCTTACGGCAAAAATCCTATACGGCGAAGATTACTACAGCGAAAATTCCTGAGGTGAGTTTTCCTACGGCAAAAATGTTTACGTCGATTGTTCCGGATACGACTGACAACGATGGTACGGAGTATTATGAAAGAATATCCAAACATAATTTCACCTCATCGCAAACTTAATATAGCAAAGAGAAAAAAAAAAAAAAAACAGAACGTGTTTCATTCAAAACTGATAGCAACCCTCCCACATTTTCTAAGCCACAACAACTAACGCCACAGAAATTCGACATATCAAAAAAGGAATTTTGGAAACTGCAAAAAGTAGGAATAATATCCCCTTCAAAATCGGAATGATGATGTTCAGCCCATGGTACCGAAGTAAACTAAATTCAATGACAAAAGTAGATCGGTAGCAAGTACTGAATATAAATTCATTATCGTCTAAACTGTATGGTAAAAACAAATCTTTTCAAAAAATTAATGTACATAAAACAGCCATTACAACACCGTTTGGTTTGTTCGAGTACAATTACATGACTTTCGGAACGCATCAAGTACTTTCAGCGGATGATGGACAACATATTCTTCTGTGACTTCAATTGTATATTCATATACATCGATGACATCTCCGTCTTCTCGGACAACGAAGAAACTTATTACAAGCACGCTTGTCTATAACAGTCTCAACCAAGTTATACAAAAACTCAGTGAGTACGACCTTAAACCTTATCTTTTGAAATGTCTGTTCGGTGCTCATGAACTTGAAATTTTGGGATTCAGCATTTCTAACGATGGTATTAAATCCAGCGCTAATAAACTTGCTGAGTTAAATGATTTTCCTCCACCAAATGACTCTCTCATTGTGTTGATTCCTTGGAATGGCCAATTTCTATAGGAAACTCGTTCCACATTTTAGCAGTATTGTGTTTTCGCTTACAAAATGCATACATGTGAACCCAATGTCGAAAGATTTTAACGTTAAAAAAAAAAAAAGAATTGATGGAATATTTTGAAACTATGAAAAATACTTTATCAAGTAAAACTGGTCTCGTTTACCCCAATTCAAATGTTAATAACTATCAGCTCTTAATGGGTCAATCATTTAAGTGCCACACGTAATACATGCTTGGGCGATCATGTATCTTTCGATACATGACTGACGAGACAGAAGATTTTTCCCGCAGTAGGTTGCCATTTCTTTCTGCGGTAGACTGGTTGCCAACCAAGGCTAAAGAACCCAGTCTGCCCTGCTATCTAACCCATAGCTGGGGGAGAAGAGCTGAATTCATACCTTTTCAAAGGGTATTTGTGCATAAGTGAATATAACGAACTCAAATGGAATTCGAAATCGGTTCTCCGAGTTCTCATTCCGAGCCGATATCCACTGGCATTACACCAAAACGCACATCCAGCTTGTAATAGATAGTTCTAATTATGCTATAGGTGCAGCATTACATGAAATTATCGACAATCGGTCGATGCTGATTGTTTTTTTTTCTCAAAAATGGTCACAGATGCAGCAAAAATATTCCACATTTGATAGGAATTGCTAGCTATCTACTTGGCAGTCTTGCATTTTAAATACCATAAAGCAGAAATATGTTATTATTAACGAACCACAAACCCGTGTGTACTGTAACGCTTTCAAAAGTCAAATTTCACTGAAATCTGGCAGACAACAACGTCACTTAAAGTGAAAATATTATTCATATTTCACATATAAAAGATAGTCAGAATATAGTGGTTGATACCTTATCTCGACCAATTAATGCAATTACTACAGAATGTATGTGATTTGCAGGAAATGGTAAAACACCAAAACCCCTTTCATGATCAGCTGAAGCCATATCCTATAAGTGTAAACCAAAATATATTATCCACCGTGTCATTACCCTTTCCACGATCTTTTATGAAGCATGAGCTTGTAGAGGGTGCAAAGGAGTCCCTCAAACAAATAATAAAAAGAAAATACACTACAAATAAAGTAAAATAAACTTTTGTTTATTTTTGTAAAGAATTATTTTTTATCTTGTACAAAAATGAAATTGTCCGTAAAGCTGCGGAAGAAAAAGAGAAAGAAAGGAACTGGGAATGTGAGAGGGAAAGGTAGGACTATGTGTAGCGAGCGAGATGAGAGAAAGAGAGGGTGAAAGAATGTTCACTGATACGTGATACTGCCTGTTGTGTGAACCGCTGAATCCTCTCGGTGTGTGTGTGCTCGAAACTGTCCGTGTCGCTTTGATGTCAGCTTGTCGCTGTTCTCTCTCCCTTCTGATGAGAGTTTCTACCTTTCCTCTCACATTCCCAGTTCCTTTCTTTCTCTTTTTCTTCCGCAGCTTTACGGACAATTTCATTTTTGTACAAGATAAAAAATAATTCTTTACAAAAATAAACAAAAGTTTATTTTACTTTATTTGTAGTGTATTTTCTTTTTATTATTTGTTTGAGGGACTCCTTTGCACCCTCTACAAACTGGTGACCCCGACGTGATCTTTCAACTCCTGCTAAAAACTCTACAAATGGTGACCCCGACGTGCTTTTTCAACTCCTGCTAAAAACACCACAAATGGTGACTTTTTCCGACTTGATTTTTCAACTAAAAACACGCAAGACGATATATATGTACAAAAAGAAACAATTTCTTATATACACACCTTCACAAAAAAGCCAGATAGGGAAAACATTGAAAAACACACGCACGCACGCACGCACAGAATATTCACACACGCACGCACATACAGAATATTCACACACACTTCGTCCATTGTACTGTTTCTATGTATTGTAACTTGTTATTAATATATATTTGTATATACATATATTATCGGTCTTGTTTTGTTTGCTTTCTTTACCTTCTTCTTTGGACTTAATCAAAGTCCAACCTTTTTATGTAGTTGGGCTCGGCGGGCAGGAGTATCTGAACCTTGCGTTTCTTCTACGTCTGACTTCTATCAACAACAAGTGGCAACCGCCATTCCCACAACAAACCGTAACCGCCACGGCCTACTACAAATGGTGACCACGACGTGATTTTTCAGCTCCTGCTAAAAACTCTACAAGCTCAAAAAATCGGTATTCTACACCTATCACACCCTGAAATATCAATTTCAATTAAAAATGATAAGTTCAAGGCAGAGTCGGTGCAAGGGTCTCATCCCCTCCGTCCTGAATCTATGATACGCCCACTCTACTACATATCAATTTTCATAAGGTAATATTCATATAAAATACGATATATTGTAACTTAATTATGCACAATAATCGGCACGTTTATACATATAGAAAAACTAAAACATCTAAATTCTTTTTAAAATACTGGAGTTTACTAAATTTTCGTAAGCTTTTCCATTTATGATTAGTAAATATAGTTTTTTACTTAATAACAATATCACCTACCAAGTACAAATTAATACATAATATTAAAAGATTAAAAACTTTATATATTATTCTAATTAAAATTTAAAAAAATGAAAAATGAATGTATCTTTAAGTGATATTGTTATTAAATAAAAACTATATTTATTAATCATAAGTGGTAAAGCCCACTACAAATCATCGACCCACAATATTTTTAAAAGAATTTTGAATTTTTTTGTGTGTATAAACGTGTAAAAGTTAGTAAACATTACTTGAGCGCCTTTTTTATATAATTTTTTAACTACCTAGTAATCATAAAAATATTCTCCATAATCTGGTGTTTTATTAAATTTTATGTAACTTTAAATTTACTATAGTTATCGCTCTTATTTTCTGATAATGTCGTGTATGGATGCCCGGATTTACAAAAATCGGCACGTTTATAGCATAAATATGTATAAACTTTATATAGACATACAAAGAAAAAAAAATTCAAAATTCATTTTAAAATATTGGAGATCACTAAATTGTAATAAGTTTTTCATTTTTGATTTGTAAATATAATTTTTATTTTATAACAATACCTGCTACCTTTATACCGAAATAAAGTCGGCTGAATTTGTGTAATCCCCTATGAGTGTTAATTGTTAATAATTTTGAGCAGTCTTCGCCCACTAGTACTTGTAGGAAGCGTCTGACAGGTTCAATTTAGAAAAAATTGCCACAATTTAATTTGGCAAAATTTTCCTTTGGCCTTGGTAACGGGTAGTTATGTTGTTTTAAACTTTCATTTAACCCCGTTGAAAAATCAGTACATACGCGGATTTTATTTTCCTTTTTTAACTTATACTATTGGTGATGCCCATTCGGAATAGTCTGTTTTTGATATCACACCTAATTTTTCTAGTCTGTCCAATTCATTATTAATTGGATCTAAAGCCGCAAAAGGTACACTCCTTTTTGGCTTAAATGTCGGTGTTACATTGTCTTTTAAGTCAAACTTAGCTTTTGCTTTCGTGCATGTCCCTAGACTTTCTGAGAAAACTCATGGAAAACTTATTTTCAGTTCATTTTTCAATTTTTCAGTTGCCTTATTAGCATCGGGGGGTGCAAAAAGAGTTAATTAGAAGGTCCCACAGATCAAACAATGCAATCCAGTCTTTTCCAAACAAATTAGCAGTATTCTTTATTAAATCCCCACCGTTTTTCTGGTTTTTCCAATAAAAGAAATGTTACAGGTGAATTCACCCCCAAAATTCAATCTCTTTCCTGGGACTCCATACCAACTTTATCAGAAGTCATTTTTCTCTGTGTCTGTTCATTTATGAGTGATATCAGCTCCTGTATCTAGTTGCAATTTTATTTTTACATCATTAATTTGCACAAACACAAATTTCCTCTTTTGAGATGCCGTGTTAATTTCCCTTTTAGGCTTATCGTTGCTCCATATATTTATCATGTTCACATACGTTTTATTTTTTCTACATTTTTTGTATCTGCAACATGTACTTTTGTGTCCTAATCGCCCACATTCATAGCATTTTTTGTTCTTGAAGAAACAATCACTTTTAAATACTTACTTCCACAACCGTGGCAAGTATTGGGTATTGATGGGGGTTTATAGTCTTTTTTTACTGTTCTGTTAGAATTTTTTCTCTTAGCTGGTCGGACACGATGTACCTGTGAATTGTCTTTTTTCTCAGTCCTTGTGGTATTGAGTTTGAAATTCAAATTATGTTGACATTTTTCCGCTATTTTCTGGAGAGTTATTTTGGAATCCATTTCTAATTTAGCAAGTATCCTGGATCTTATCTCCGCGCCTTATTAGAAGTTAAACCCTGTACGAATATCAGGCATTTAAATAAATCAGGAGTTAATTTATTTAACTTGAACTTCTCACATTCTCGATTCACGACTCCTGCATAAGTGACAACATCTTTATCATTGGACTTTACTAGCTTAAGTCATTGCTATCGTGTATTAAATAATGAACTCCTGTCACCAAAAATTTTTGATAGTATTAGAATAGTTTCATCAAAATTTATCTCTTCCGGTTTTTTCAGCAAAATATAATTCACACATTTTTCATGTTGAGCAGGGGACAATTTCCTTAATAATAAAAGAATTTTCTTTTCATCATTCTAATACGAACAATACCTTTTGAAGATCTCTTCGTATCTTCTATAAACTGGAAAAGTTATCCCTTCATCTGGATTTACACAAATTCCTGATTGAATTAGCAACAGTATCTGGAGTGAATGAATCTGAAGTCTTTTCTTCCATCGTTTTGGTAAACAAATCAAAAAACTTCTGTTGTTATAGTTGTAATTGTAATTGTTGTTCATGTCGTCACTTTTGTAGCGCCAACATATGAATCATAATAGCTTTTAGTTCTTCCATTTCGCTGTACTCTGCTGAATATTTTGCAGATTATTTTTTTCCTCAAGTAAATTGAACGAATCCTCGTGCAAGTTGAAGGAATCCTTGTGTAAGTTCAACGAATCATCGTAAATTCAATGAATCCATGTCGCTACTTTTGTGATGTCAGTGAACATTCGTTGCCACTTTTGTAATGTCAATGAATACTCATTGTCACTTTCGCAACACTCGTTGTAACTTTGTAATCGCCGATACAACTATATTAACGCTGTTGAACGATACTATTGTCAGACATCTTCGCATAACACTCGCACTAATAATACTTGCTTGAAAAATAACACCGAATAGTAAGCCGTATAGTGATCCAAATAGAGAAATAGTATAGTGAATAGTATAGAGGATAGTGTAAAGAGTGATCCATACAGTAATAGAGGATAGAATAGAAATGGTGATCCGTATAGTAATAGAGGAAAAGTGATCCTTAAGATGGCATGCTAATTCGCATATATGCGTTCCTCTATGGTTAAGTGACCTACTTAATTTAATAATGGGATTGCCTATGTTTGCTCACTGGCAATCTATATTCAAACTCCAGTGCAGGCAACAACACTTTATTCCTATATAACATATTCTTATATAACATATAGGCAGAGTTATTATCTGACTCCTGTGTCCTTCCAGGTTTAAGAATCACATATCTAGATAATTGTTGTCCTCTTCCTCTCATCCCAGTAGAATGCCACACTAAATGTCCTCATCTTTGTCGCCATATTTGTCACAACGTTTCGGCCGTTGTACGCTCCGGCCTTCTTCAGGTGGTAGGAATTTCGAACTGAACCCTTTATTTCGATCACTGGGGTAGACTGTTCTAGTTCAAACATGGCACGTGGAACTAGAACAGTCTACCCCAGTGATCGAAATATAGGGTTCAGTTCGAAATTCCTACCACCTGAAGAAGGCCGGAGCGTACAACGGCCGAAACGTTGTGACAAAAATGGCGACAAAGATGAGGACAATAGTCCGACTAATGTAAATACTGTACATAATACCTCATCTCAGAAATATAGACAGACGCCACACTAAATGTATTCTGTGAAATATATATATATTAATAAACCAATCTATATCGAAAGTATTGCTGTAAATCCCCAAGTTATGGCTGTAGAAAAAATGTTTATTTATTATAGAAAAGCTCCATCCAGCATTTCATCATCAGTGGAATCATTATTTATTCTTGTTTCAAGATATAAACCAGACAGTTTTCATGTTTATTGATGTTACTTATCTGATTTCACTTCTTACTTTTTCTGTCTATCAGCTGTTTTCAATCATTCCCTTTCTCTATCCGCCTGTTTCTTTGTAAATTAGCAAGGAATAGTTTTGTCAAAGATTGCAGCTTAATGAATATTTGTTGTATAAGAAAATTAGAAGAAAATTCAGATAGAAAATCTTTATAATCATAGATAAAATGCAGAGTATTTTATTATCTTGACAATATTTCAGTAGTGCTTGTAATGAGAAATGTTGAAATACTTTAAATAAAACAGTCTTTAAAAAATCTAAAATTTCTAAAGGATAAATGTTTAAAATGTGAATTCATAATAATACTTAAAATGTGAATTCATAATTATAAATATTTAAAATGTGAGTTCTAAATGATAAATTCTTAAAATGTGAAAAAGACAAAGAGAATTATAAATGTTGTGCATTTAATGCTTAAAGTTGTTTTGTAAATTCTTTAATAAATTCATAAATGTAGATTCTAGACAGTGATCTCAAATAGAAAATGAGATTTTTTTCTTGGACATAACTTGCACTTCCTCTAGTACATCAATTCTGTTCCTCTTCTGACAGGTTGCTGTTGATTACTTTTATAAAGAAGAAACCATTAAATTAAATTTACAAACTTATTTTTATCTCTTTTCTAAAATATTTGGATATTATAACTGTAAACATCTTCTCTCTGAATAAAATCTTTTACAAATGCACCTATTTTGATAATAATTGATAAGAGAATAAGTATGAGTGAATAATGCTTCAGTTTGTATTTTGTTTGAAGCAAAAAAACTGATTGATTTTTTTTGCTTGTATAAGATTTTAATAATTGCTATTTCATAAGATTGCAGATTGTTATGAATCTGAGTCATTTCATTTGTTACAGTTCCATCGGTAAACAGTTTGTAGCCATTCTTTATTGCCTCAAACACAATTTTATTTATTGTTTTTATTTTATTTACTTGACTTTCAATTAAAAATTGATCCCATTTCTAGCGTGGTCACTATTTAAGTAAACCATTCCACTTGGAAAAAATAGGGGAGAATGTTTTGAGAAATAATTTTTGTACAATAGCATTCTTTAGGCCGTGACACTTGTCAGAAAAAGAGATACTGATTTTTTTATCATTTTATTTTTACTGTTCATAATATCAGTATAGTGTAAAATTGACCTTTGGCTTAGCCATTATTCACAAATGCCAAGTTTAAAAGTGTGGCAACATAATTGATATCAATGTTTTTAAAAATTTTTTTGATTTTTAAAAACTTTTTAACATTATCATTGACGTGACATGGCTCCCCTCTGTCTTTCCTACAAATATTTTCATGGTAACTACTTCGACAAGCTTTTCCCTGGTGTCTCAGCTGCATGAATTTAAGTGTGCCACTAGATAGGCATTTAAGGTCCCACCTATTTACTGTTAAAATAGCTAAATGCATCTGCCACTTCGTCTCCCACAGTTTCTTTTCATGTACGTCTCACCTATGGAACTCCTTTTTTAATCTCTTCCCTGATAACTACAATCTTCAAAAATTTAAATGCAATGTCAATCGTCATCTTCTATCTTCTTGAATCCCATTCATCTTTTGTCCTTTCCTCAATCTTCTCTATACTCTGTCTTTTCTTTCACTTTCATTCCCTGCAATCCCCATGTGCACTAGTAGCATTCTTGCCCTGCTTGGGGTGAAATGATTAAAAAAAAAACTTAAATTATTTTTAAAAATCTTTTCTGTTCATGTTTTTTTTTTTTTTTTGGAAGCACATGTGCAAAGATTTGAGGTTAATAAGAATTTATCTTTAATAAAAAATAAGCAGATACATACTTTAATTTATGTAAATTTTTGTTCTTTAATTAAAAATACATATATCGGTTTGTTCTTTATTTAAAATAAATCCTTTTGTAATCACCCCTACCTAAAAAAAAAGTATGTTTTTTCATGCAAAACAGCTATCTCCAATAATTCTGTAAAAGTTGCAGATTGATTTGAAACTGTATTGATATTATAAACAAGACACTCCTAAAATGATTTAAAAATCAATATTTTTTTTATTCTGATGTGCCAACTGTAAAGAAATCTAAGCTATAAGAATTATTTTCCAAAAAGGTTTTCCACATTTTTTTACAACTGGACCACTCTTTTTAAGTAGTGTCAATATACAGGGTGTGTTGGGTAAATTGTTACTGTTTTATATTTTTAATTTCATGCATGTGTGTTGTTTGTTTTTGATTTTGTTAACAGCACAGTATAGTAGGGTCAACTGGGCACTGTTTGTGAGAAAAAGAACACCATGACACAATTCACTCCACCAGAAATTTGGAAACAACATGCTGTACTGTTTGGCATTCATACCAGAGACTCCAATACAAACATTTTAGAATGTTCGAGTGTCAATCTGAGGATTCAGAAAGAGTTCAATGATATATCCAGCTAACATCATGGTGTCTGGAGTGATGGTGACGTTATGCCTCCATTCATCTTCCCACAGGGCCTCAATATGGAGTCCTTGATGAGGTGGTGCTGTTCTGGGTCAAGAGGCTGATTGCTGGAAGACCCTATGTCTGGCAACAAGACTCTGCACCATCCCATACAAGCAGAAAAACCCAGTCATGGATGTCAGACCCCATCACACCTTACATCTGTCCACCTTGATTATCATGTGTGGAGTGCAGTTGAGCAAGAGACCAACAAAACTCTTTGTAACACCAAAGATGAACTGAAGGCAAGGATTATGGCAGCATTCACCAACTTAAACAAGGAGATAATCCAGAAGAGTTGCAGGAGATTCTGAAGTCATCAAGAGGTTGTGCTTAAAGTCAATGGCTATTTTATTGAATAAATTTACTCTTTAGTATTTCAAGATATTTTTGTGTAATTTTGGTAAATATATCTGTTAAAATGAGATGTCAGTATTATATTCATTTTTGTGTAATTTAGATGACAATTTATTCATCGCACTCAGTAAGTTAAGAACCAAGACTTTATGAAATAACTTTTACTCATTAAAAGTAGCAATTATATTTCAATTTGCATAGTAAGCATAAAAAATAGTGTAATTATTTATGTATGGGCATGGATGTGCTCTTAGCATAATGGTCATTGGTACAAACAGCAGGATTGATATACGAATTCAAATTCCAGTTTTGACACTTACATTCACTTTTGCACAAATGCCATTGGAAAAATATGAATTCATCTTTTCTCCCCCCAGCTAGGGCTTAATAAAAAGGGGAAGACTGGGTGCTCTAGCCTTGGCTGGCAACCAGTCTAGGAGAAATACAACTCTTAATTAAAAACTGGTTAGGTAAATGGCTAGTAACTTCCATACAAACCTTCTTGCTACAGAAACACCAGCAGCAATGCCTAGCATGGTGAGGCTGCAGCCCAATAATCTACAGGAGTGTCTACAAAACATATTCCTACACCATATGTATAGATGAACTCTTTTGTGTAGGATTATTCAATGTGTTACTCCAAAATCATTTGCCTAAGATCAGAGCATGGTTAACTGGGTTTTGAAATGAGGTCCAAGTAAAATAACTGTTCATCTTCAGCTATGTTCTTGTTTTCAGATGGGAGTTGGCACTGTTTTCTTGTCTTTGGGTGGTGCATGACAAAAAAAATGAAGCAAGCACAATCATGAGAATTCCAACCCTATGACAGATGTCTCCTCATAAAGGGAGTGTCTGAGTATTTTGATACCTTTGCAACACTGGTTGAAGAGATTTAGCATTTTAAAAAAATCTTTGGACATATTTGCACACAAGAGTTCCATTTTAAACTGACTGTGTTATACTTGTGATGGGGTAATTAAATATCAGATCAGACATTGGGTTTCTCCAAAAATGTACAATAAATGCAATGTTTATTGACTTGCAAACAAAATTAATGCTTAAAATTAAGAAATATTAATGTTTATTGACTTACAAAGAAAATTAATGGTTTAAATGAAATATAAAATGAAATTAAATGCATGAATCTGAAAAAAAAATTCAAGAAGTTATAGGAAGTCAAAAAGTGAGTACAATTTTTGGGACACCCTACATATATATATATCTTTATATTTAAAGTTGTAGACTCTGTTTGACTGTTTGTTTGTTACCAAACTCTTCCTAGGCTTTTGGAGATAGATCCCCATAACCATGTATATATTCTGAAACTACATTACCCAAGATATTTGGATAAGTATATTCCATTTTGATCAAAGGGGATTCCCGGGGGTTACTCCTCACTGAAATTTGTTTTCCCTTTGATTTAAATTAAATTTAAATCTGAACAAGGGAATCCAAAATATAAGAAAAAGCCAGAAGATGGAGGTCACATTGGCAAGATCATTGAGTAATATTGAAATACATCATTTTTCTCCTCAAATTATAAAACTGATTCTTACAAAAATTATGTGACATACAGCAAGGCATGAGTAAGTTGGTTAGTATATATATATATATATATATATATATATATATATATGACCACCATAAATAGACAAAATTTGTTTTTATTACCACACATGATAACAATTAAAAGGAAAAAAATAATGAAAAACCAGCTAGCTAACCAGTTTCAAAAAGAGCTAAAAATCAAGATTAATAAAGATATAATTATCAATAAAAGATGGACAATATTGTTATAAAATAAAATAAGACATATTTCGACTGATTTACAGGCAAATACTTAAGAGCGAGAGCCGGATGTGAACGGGACAAAACTCTGTCACAAAATGACCATTATCTTCGTTTACAAATGCTCCCGACACATGTGTTCCGGTCGAAAAATAAAATAATATTTTAAAGTGTTTCTATTTTTCGTCCAATAAAAATGCTTCCCTCCTAATTATACTCGCTTCGTTTTTCGAGCCTGTTAAGCCATAAAAAACGCTATAAAAGGGGTCACACGAAAGTTCAACAGGCAGTCAACAGGTGGCCAGGCCGAGCAGACAGCAGCTGTCAGCAGGAGAGCATCAACTACCGTCAACATGTGTGAACTACTATGAGAGATCGACCTAGATCTGAAGTCGGCTTATGAACCTTACCACAAAGTAGCTGTCCCAAACCAACACGTTCCTGTCGAAATAAACCAAGTAAATCTATTTCTGCTGTTGTCGTATTTCTTTCTTGCAGCCATACGCTTGTCTATAACAATATGTAGGAAAAAAAATTAAATGGAAATTAATTGGAGGCCCAGGGCAAAATCCTTCTGTTTACATAATGAAGATTTCAAGGAAAAAATATATATGGCCTCGAATATTTTCAAGTGGTAACTTGAATGGGACTTACTAAAGGACAGAAAAGAAATCCACACTAAAATTAGTGGCAATATTATGGATATTTATCAGGTGATCAACAATAGTATGTGTTGGTCAGAATGTCTGATGGAGAATACTTAAGGTTTTGGATTTTTGTTGGCCCATGTTGTTTTATTCTGACATCTAGCCTTTGAGTTGTTCTTCCTATGTAGTGTGAACAACAACTAAACTTAAATGAATAAATCAAAGAACTATTATGATGAAGAAGGACGTCATTCCACATGGATGGAAGGACAGGTGTGGCATAAAAAACAACATGAGTGTTAGCAGCAAAGTAACAATGTTGAACTGCTAAAGAAACCTACTTAGCATATCTATGACTTATGCTACCTAGCCAGAGAAGGTACAGGTACACAGGACATCTTTGCACTGTAGCTGGTTTAACTTTATTGAATTTCAAAATTTTATTCCTAATTACTGATTGAACAATGCCCAATGGATAGACATTGTTACAGAGAGTGGTAGTAATAAACTTGAGTTCATCTTCTAGCTTGATTTTAGAGTAAATTATTAGAGAGTATTTATTAAATTTATTTTACGTTTTACAGGACAAAAAGAGACCCAATGGTTATACAAACTAGGAAATGTTGGTTTTCAATAAACAGAAGTAAGTAAACCCGAAGAAGTTCTGCTAACAAAAACATCAAGAGAGAGAAGAATTAATTCTTTTCTCTACATACTGTCCATCTTTTTATTGATAATTATAATGTTATTAACCTTGATTTAGCTCTGTTGAGTGAGGTTTGATATATATATATATATATATATATATATATATATATATATATATATATAGATAGATAGATAGATAGATAGATAGATAGATATACATATACACACACACTTTATCCCTGATATTGGGCACTTTAATCCAAAGTTTAAACTATATTTTATCACACACACACACACACACACACACACATATATATATATATATATATAGTGGACTTGTATCTTATTTAGTTTAAATATTGTAATTTTGAACACACATGGTCAGAAGATATTTTTGGGAAAATTCAAAGAAGCTTAAAAACTCTTGACATACTGTTCCACATGAAACCACATCATCTCATGTAAGGGAGAAAACTATATCACCATCCGCTATAATATAGTTTTCTCCCTTACATTAAAGATTTCCTTTCTTGCTAAGACAAGTGTTTGTACTCTTCTCTAATTTAAATTTATTCTTTTTAAATTATCTTTTTATGTTATGGTTTATTTAAATAAATTGAACAGAGAAAAAGAATTGCACATGCTTACTGATGCATGCTGCAGGAATGAGCTAGAGAGGAGAATGATATCTGTACTGTAAGATTTAACTCTTTTTACCAGTTCCTGATTGCCTTTAAGATGTCTCTTTTCTCATCTTTCTCTCCTACTTCTCTCACAAATGCTGCTTCTTTTTAACAAAGTTTCCTCTTGCCTAGCATTCCAAAACCAATGCAACAAAGCCAGCAAAAAACACCACTGAATCACCTTTTATATGGACATTAATTACCCAGAATGCTCTGGTCTTTTTCTATAAAAACTCTCCTCATTTACTCAGTTTCTCTGAAGGTATTAAGGTTAGTGACACTACTTCCTTTAGTCATTTATTCATTATTTATTATGTGATAAATGGCTGCAAATAAATTAGGTGGTAAACGCTCTAGAAACATTGATGAAAAACCTAAGAAGATCAGAGAAATACTATGTATCTAAATAAAATTGTAAATGTTGATTCAGTTGAAAATCATGTCAATAGCAGAAGTAGAACAGAAGTCAGGGAAAAATGAGTTATGTATTTATTTGATAAAACAAAAAATTAAAATTCATAGTAGTATTATATTCTAACAATAACAGCAAAATCAGTTGTTAACTAGGGCAAGAAATAAATTTTAATATTTCCAAAATAAAACTGCTATCTTTTCTTATAGAGAACCATTTTTGTTTTTGTAGTAGCATACCTGTGATAATGGGTATGTCCCCATTCACATAAATACAGTAGTAAATTTTGGTCTGCAATTTGAGATTTGTCTCCAGCTGTGCTGGTCAAACTCTCTGCCTCTGGGCAGAGAGGATCCCCAGATGAGGCTATGTCAAAGGGCAGAGTCTCGTCTCAAGAAACAGTTACCTGACCCCATTTTATACTGGGTCTATGAGGAATTCTTGGCTGAGCCTATGGGCATGGATACCCCACATTAAATTCGGCCTTTTACCATATCTGCCTGCATAGGGTAGTTGGTAGATATACTGCAGTTAGAGATTCATTGTGGAATTCACTTGACTCACTTTTAGCAATTGACTGCACCATTGGCAAATCTTATATGTGTTGTTCTTGTCCTAAGTATTATCATTTATTACCAACCTTTGCGTGATTATTCTGTTCAGGCTTCTTCCTTGGTTACAACAGTTTTCCATTAAGATGGCTGATGCTTCAGGAAAGCATCTTATTGTGCCTTCTCAACACATGAGAATCATCAGCCTCCAACAGGAAACAGTGGCATAGTTCAATCCATGATGGTGTGAACCAATTTGTAAATGGCAGGGTGCAAAAGATGGAAGATAAGAGAGCAACACAGAAACCATTGTGCTTCCTAAACCTCCCAAATAGCATGCCACATCTGTGGAAAAATTTATGTTTCAAATTTTGGCCTTAGAGCTGACATTAGGAGAAATTTGTCCAAATGAGTCAATACCTTGGCCATGTCTGTGCTAGGTTGGGTCATCATCAATTCTTAATGTACTCTTTATTATTATTATTATTGTGAATACAATTTCTTAGATACAGGAGGAACAGAGTAAGAAATAACTGAGCAATACTAAATAAGAACAAGATGAGATATCCCTAGCAGACAGTGGGACAAGACCAATCAACCCCTGTAGAGCAAATAAAGGGTTCAGTTCAAAATAATTTTGAATCACTTGAAGAAGACTGGTAAACTCAATGGCTGAAATATTATGATAATGAAAACATTAGCTTTAATCCACCCAGCTAAAGTGGACTCAATGGAAAAGGGTTAAGCAGAAACTGAGCAGTATTAAATAAGAATGGCAAGATATCACTAGACATGCCAGTGTCATTAGAATGTGCTATCTCAGTAGGTTAAATAAATGGATCAGTTTTAAATTCCCTGAAGGTTACATAGATCAACAGGTAGTTGAAAAAGGTTAGAGGAAACAACAGCTCAAATATTGTAATTACAACAACAAAGATTAATAAAACAATAGTTTGAATGTAAATAATGGAAACTCATCATCCCAGAAATTCAGACAAAAACTTATTTAATTTAGGTTACTGAACTAAACAAAATTCTAATTTAAATAAAATAGAATTTCTCTATTTTTACAGGAAAGTAATCAAAATCCATTCAAGATCATGTTTGTTCAAAAATACAAAATCTTTGTATTGATTACCTAAAAGTATTATATTTTTTACTAGCAGCAGCACTGGTTAGAATAGAATGGAAAAGACCTAGTTTGTCAAACAATACAAAATAAGCAATATCTGACAGTTATTGTCCCAAAGATCAAATTTCATCTATTATTATGTCAGTAAATATTTTGACAGCACTCAGTTTTTTCCCTGTCAAATGACTCTATAATCAACACATCAAAATCTCCAGAGGATCAGCCATACCTGTAGCCACTTCCGTTTATGCCATGTGACTAACAAAATCAGAATAATGACACTGACTGTCCTACATGAAACAAACATTGTATTACATTTATACATACTCTTCCTTCTGAGGAAGTTTACTAGCATGTCATTAATATACCATTATAATACCACTTTTTATTAAAGCTACAATTATAACACTTTGACTTATCTACAGTGTGTGATAAATTGTCATCTAAATTATGCAAAAATGAAGATAACACTCATATCTCATTTTAATATATATATATATATATATATATATATATATATATATATATATATATATATATATATATACAACAAAATTACACAAAATATATTGAAATTCTAAAGAGTAAATTTATTCAATAAAATTGCCATTGGCTTCAAACATGGCCTTCAGACAACTTTGGAATCTCCTGCATCTCTTCGAGACAGTCTCCTTGTTTAAGTTGGTGAATGCTGCCATAATCCTTGACATTCATCTTTGATGTTACAAGTAGTTCTGTTGGTCTCTTGTTCAACTGCACCCCACACATAATAATCAAGGAGGCTGCAGTCTGGAGAGTTAGGTGGCCAGATGTAAGGGGTGATGTAGTTGCAGAAATTGTCTGACAGCCATCACTGGGCTCTCCTGCTTGTGTGGCATGGTGCAGAGTCTTGTTGCCAGATATAGTGTCTGTCACCCACTTGGCACAGGGTAGCACTACCTCCTCAAGGCACTTGATGTAGGCTTCTGTGTTGAGTTTGAGGTCCTGTGGGAGGAAAATTGCCATCCAAACACCTTCATAATCACCATTAGACTCATCCAGCTCTTCCAAAACCCCTGCACTGTCCTCACATTGACACCCAAACACTCTGAAATGTTCATATTGGAGCTTCCAGTGTGTATGCCAAACAATACAGTATGCTGTTTCCAAATTTCTGGCAGAGTGAATTGCATCATAGTGCTCTTTTTCTTACAGACAGTGCCTAACTGATCCAACTATACTGTACAGTTGAAAAAATCAAAAACAAACAATGCACATGTGCAAAATTAAAAATATAAAATGGCGACAATTTACCCATTGCACTTTGTACTTGTGTAAGTACATTTCAGAATGATATTTTCAAACGTCTTCAAAGATTACAGATGAAAAATTCTCATCCTGAACAACTTCCTAAAATCTAATCAAATAATCAAACATCAGATTTATTTTGTGGAATTAATTTTTTAATAGGGTTGAGAAATTTTCAGCACCTTCTTTTACATATAATAATAAAGGAACATTCAGGCAATTAATGTCTGAGTTATCATTGGCGTGTTGGTGTCTATACCACTAAACCTAAAGACCTACATTAAGAAAATTGGAATAAAGCCTAGTATTCCAACACACCAGAAGTCTGTGTTGCTTGGCTCTGCAAATATTCTGTATAAGATAAGTGCTATCTGTTTGAGGTTACACAACTTGATGGAGAACACCCATAATGCAAGATATCTGGTTGAAAATGTAAAACTGTGAAGAAAAAGAAGAAACAGTTGATCTACCAGTATTAATTCTTGACTAACTGACAATTCTTTTTATTAACTTTATACTTCTGATTTCAAGTGACTTGCAGTGCTTTTAAAAATCATTATCAATGTTTTATAACATCATATACAATGTATAGCAATTTAATTTCTGGAATAACACTGTTAAAATTTAAAAGTAAATTCACATGCATATGCAGTTGTGCTTATCTTAATATTTAAAAAAGAATTGTCCGTCAAAATTTCTGTTAGACTTAAAGAAATTTGTAAACACTTAACAATTTTTAGACTTGAGAATTTGTTTTTTTACTTTTTTTTTTTTCGCTTAAAACCAATATGGACAATTTACTAACAATTTTACATTTAAACACATAACTGTTTTCAAATTCCAAAGCCAGCTGAATGGGAATTTAAAATTCAGGAATGGTGTGCTTGTATTGTCTAGACAAAGATTGTTTTTTTCTTATATTATTGTTTTTTTAACACCTGATTTAGCCCCCACCACTTGCATTTTATTTTGTGCACTGTGTGTAGTGATGAAGATGAAAACCAAGTCTTACCTCAAAAAAGAATGTGTTCACTTTGCTATCTGTCAAAATAGAAAATCAGGATCAAGATCAGGTCAACTATAGTAGGCCTTGAAATATGGTAATTGTTAGTACTTCCCTACCAGTCTTGACCAATCACAACATTTCTTACACTAATAAAAGAATGCTACTTTGGGCCACAGGCAGGATTAATAATTTGATATATGTTTTAAATGCTGTCAAATTTTATCTTTCTCCATAAACTATAAGTTATTTAAATTTTACTTTCAATTGGTATCATTTTGGTTGGGATATCTTACCTTATTAATAATTTTCATTACAAAGAGGTTTTGATTTTGTCTGAAACTGATTAATAATCAAAAATGTTCCAGAAGCAATCTTTTGAAATTTGGGTCCATGCTGTTATTATAGTGCCCCACATTTCTTCTTGATTGGCTGCACATCCAGGATTTGAATTTCCCTTTCCACCACATCCCAAAGGTGCTCAATGGGATTGAAATTCAATGAGTATAGAGGAGAATTTATTATAGAAAACACATTGCCATGTTCCATGAAACAATTTGCCATTGTTTTTGATTTGTGACATTGTGCATTGTGCCAATTAAAAATAATTCTTTATCATTTCTTTGGAAGGAGTTTAATCAAAGAAATAATAACTGACTGTGAAACAGTTTTCATTCTCAACATTCCCTAAGCATAGCTTAGTTCATCATTAAAAAAATAGATTTAACTTGGGCTTGAACACTGACTGGTCTCAGTAGAAAATAGGCAACTATCCCATCTGTAATGCAGGCCAATGTTGGTTCTCATTCTTCTTCCAAATGAATGTAGCACTGTAATCTTATACGTGTTCATTTATTTAATGCCTTTCAGTACTTGATCTTATTCTGGCTTCTTGTATTTACCATGTTTTTTTTTAATTTCTTAAAAGACCTGATAAAATATCATTGTCTCCAGACACTAAGAATAGCACAACATTCTACCTTCTATTCTTTCATTTTATTAATTTCTATATCAAAATTAAACTTGTTCTTTAAGGACCAAATAACAGACTTTTGATTGGTCAATACAATGTTATATGGCTCGGAGGCAATGTCTGTATATATTTATCTACCGTTAGGCTTTAAACATCTTCCAAGATATCATTCCTGGCAATATTTTACATTTTTTTCCACTGAGTGGAATTATTTGAATGTTGAATTCCTTTGTCCAAATCCTGACCTTTGACATGTAATTATATATGACAATATATTAATCACCTGTTGGAATGATATCAAACATTTGTAAATTGATACATTGTCACCAATTACTGATATTTGTATAGAAGGTTGCAGAATTTCTTACTATTCTCTATCAAAGGTGATTTTCTTTCTTCTCAAAATGCTTTTTTTCTTGAACTAGCACACAATACAATAAAAATTACCATATGTCCTCATGGAAAAACTTTATTTTATAACCAGTCAACTCCTCCAGGCCTCCTTTGATTATATAAACCAATGGCCTGACATACAGCTATTTATTGAATTTTGATCTGAAATTTTCACTGTATAATGTCCATTCTATGTGATTAATATTCACCACTGAATTAAATGAATTGAAAAACAATGCTGAAAAACAAATATTTGTGAGTAAAAAGTTTGTGAGTTTATTCCATCATTAGATTGCAGATTTATTTATTTACCTAATATATATGTGTGTGTGTGTGTTTGAGAGAGAGAGAGAGAGAGAGAGAGAGAGAGAGAGAGAGAGAGTATGTGAGTGTGTGCATAGGAATCAACACTGTATGGTAACTGGCAGTTTCACACTTAATTGCAATTTTAAGACAACATTGTTTATGCATTTATATCTTATATTATAAATATAGCAACTTTTAACAGTCAGAAATATATATATGTATGTATGTATGTATGTATGTATATAATAAAAAACTACATATTCAGTTAAAGAAAAAAAAACACATCCTTAATAGATTAGCCAAAAGCTCTAGAGATCCTTTGAACAGTTTTTACACATTATGTCTAGAAAAGAAATCACCTCACAAATGCAAGAAAAATTGAATAAAAAGTGTAAGTTTTTTCTCAGTCATCTTCAATGAAACTTGTATAAAAGAGGGTTTACTACCCAAATACAAATGCATGTATTAGTTAAAATTTGTTATATTTATATGTAAACAGTGCCTCATATCAGAGGTACAGACTGTATGAGTGTGTGTTTAAAAATAATATATAAAGAGAGAGATAGGGGGAAATAAATATTCATTGCATATCATAAAACATTATTTACATTATTTGGACTATTGTCCTCATCTTTGTCGCCATATTCATTACAACGTTTCGGCCATTGTACGCTCTGGCCTTCTTCAGGTCATTGGAATGTCGAACTAAACCCTTTATTTCGCTCACTGGGGTAGACTGTTCTAGTTCCACGTGCTATGTTTGATGGATGTCAGTTATCAGTTGAAGAAGGCCAGAGCATACAATGGCCGAAACGTTGTAATGAATATGGCGACAAAGATGAGGACAATAGTCCAAATAATGTAATAATTTATTTTGAAAACTAAAATTTCTGAAGTGTATAGAAAACACTGAAATCATAGTTTGTACTAAAGGAACAGCCTCAGGTTTGAACATCATTGAAAATTGTATTCTTTGTGGTACACTTGTCACTTCTACCTTGAAAATCTTTTTCTTTTATTTTATATTTTATTTCAAGAAGCGATGCACATGTTTTAAATAGACACCACATCTTTATATTTTTAAACAAACAGGATGTATTACAACTATTGGCTTGTCCACTAAAAAAAACATATATATAAAATGCAAGTGAGGCTGAAGTTAAACTGTTTTGTGCATTACATGTGGAATTTGCAGGTCTCCCTGTTTTAACTGCCAAACCAAAAACTTTTTACTGTAACAAAATCCAGATGGTAAGTATGAAGGGAGAAGAGAGAGGCTTAAGCAAAAGGCAGTTTAACAAAAATGCTTTGCCAAAAGAAAAAAAAAGATGATTTAAAAAATTAGACTTCAGAAATGCCTAAATATGAAACAAGTCAGGGAAGTTTTTTTGAATATTTTTTTTAGATTCTAAAAACCTGTTTCCTTTGAGCAAAATGGCTGTGAATTCAACTCAGCTCAAAGTTAAATATACATTTGGAAGTTGTTCTCACTGATAAAGATTGTAGATATTTAGTAAGGTTTGCTTAGTCTGGCATAAGATTACAAATATAAGGTGTCCAGTGAAAGTTGAACTCAATATTGGGAGATGAGTTTGCTAACCACAATATTAAAATGTGTTACCCAAATAATAGAACGTATAATATCCAAATAAATAATCTTAAGCACAGCCACTGGAACAAAGGGAAAATAATCAGAGCAAAATGCTATTAATTGTTCTCCAAAAGGTAGAACGATTTAACTGAAATTCTCTTGATAGATTTATTTACCAACCTCAAAATCAAAATTTGATGATGTTTGCCTATTATGATAATAAGTTTGATGCAATTATTATTTTATCTGCAGTGATTATTAAATGTAGTGTTTCTATTATCTTAATTTCCAATTAAGAAATTTAAAATAACATAGTCAGGGCTGATTCAAGGTACTAGCTGTTAATCTGAGTTAAGACTGTCGAGTTGTCTCCTCTTGTCTATAGATAAAAGGAAGTCTGTTTGGTGTGATCTCCTCTTTGTTTGTTGTTATTGTAGTTTCCTTTGACAAGATGGCGGTTTAGCTGAGACTGGGTGTCTGTGGAAGGAGTAAATCTTCAATGGTAGCAGGGCGTAACTTCTTTTGTGTGATAAGAAGCTGTCTTGTTCAGCAAACGCTGAAACACATTTAAAAGAAGAATGGCTTCCTCCACAAAACACCCACCTGTTTTGGTAAATGAAGAGGCATATGCTGAATGGAAGCAGGATATAGGCATATGGTCTAAGGAGAAACAAGGCCCTGCTGTGTTTTTGTCATTACTACAAAATATAAGAGAATGTGTTCGACACTTGGCAATAACGGATATCGGTGGAGCAAATGGATTAAATATAAATATTGACACATTGGACAAAATTTACTTGCTGGACGAAAATACGATGGCATACATGTCATTTAAGGAATTTTATTCCTACAAAAAGACAACCGGAGTTAATGTAAATGAATTTTATGGTACGATATGAATTTCTGTATAAAAAATTACAGTAATTTGGAATTACTCTACCAGAAGGAGTCCAGGCCTTTTTTTGTTCTGAATGCAGCAAATGTATCAGAGGAAAATGAAAAATTAGCAAGAACCACATGTTCCAGCTTAACATATGCAACAGTGAAAGATACACTGAAGAAAGTATTTTCTGATATTTTATCAACAGAATGTAAAACTATCCCTGCTATCAAAGAAGAAGTTGCAACAGTAAATTTCAATATATACAGAAGTATTAAGGAACAAAGGCATGACAGGATATATAAAGTAAATCCTAAGGATAAACCCGGTAAGATAATGCGTTATTTTGCCCGAGATTGTACGAGTTTCAATTCTAGAAATAATATCAACACTGTGGTGGATACAGACCAGGTGAACTTTACTTTGTTTAATGTTGATTCATGTTATCGAACATTGATAAATGACTCTTATTCCAATGTAAAAATGTTCAAACTTGTGAAAGAGACATTGGGTATGGCAGTGTTGGACTCTGCTTGCTCATGAACTGTTGCTGGAGAAATTTGGTTTAATGTATTCTTTGATACATTAAATGACCGAGATAAGCGGATGGTGGAAACTGTTAGATCTAACAGAATATTTTGTTTTGGAGATGGAGTGGAGGTAAGAGCTATTAAAACAGTTAAGTTTCCTGTAACAATAGGGGGTATAAGAGGTATCAGAGGTATCAGAGGTTATATTGAGGCTGACATCGTCAAAAATGATATACCCCTGTTATTAAGTCATAAATCAATGAAAACTGCAGGAATACTACTAAATTTTAAAAACGACAGCGGTTGCATTTTTGGCAAACATATTAAATTGTAAACAACAACTTCCGGACATTATAGTCTGCCACTAACTAATATGCTTTTGGAGGTTAAAAATGCACCAAGCATAATCTTACATTGTGAGACTTTAAAAGGATGTTCTCGAGTGGAAAAGAAGGAGGAAGGCTGAGAAATTACATAGACAGTTTGCTCATGCATCTAAAGAAAAATTAATAGCTTTGGTTAAAGGTAGTAAGGCATTTCATGACAAGGAATTTCTGAATCAGATAAAAGGTGTTTGTGATTCTTGTTCAGTTTGCCAAAGGTTTAGAAGACCCCCTCCTCGACCAGTTGTAGGATTGGCTCTTGGTAACAGGTTTAATGACACTGTATGTTTGGATTTAAAGGAATATCAACATAACCAATGCTGGATTCTACACCTAATTGATACATCCACTAGATACTCTGCTGCCAGATTTATTAAGACCAAGAAAAGCGAAGAAATTATTCACAACATATTTTTAATGCGGATATCTTATTTTGGAGCTCCCAAACGGTTTTTAAGTGATAATGGAGGAGAGTTTAATAATGAGGGCTACCGACAGATGAACGAAAAATTGAATATTGAAACATGCACGACAGCTGCAGAAAGTCCATTTAACAATGATACTGTGGAACGTCATAATCTAATAATTGCTGAAGCAATGGAAAAAAAACATTAGATGATGAAAAATGTGAGCCAGAAATAGTTTGGGCTTGGGCTGTTAGTGCCAAAAATGCACTTCAAAATCATTCTGGATATAGTCCAAGTGAGCTTGTATTTGGGTCAAATATTAACACCCCATCAGTTTTGAATGATCGGTTACCTGCATTGGAAACTGCAACAACCAGTGATATGGTTAGAATAAATCTAAATGCCCTACATACAGCGAGGAAAAGCTTCATGGAAGTCGAATGAAGTGAAAGAATTCGGAGAGCCTTGAGATATAATGTAAGGACTTATGCGGATGAAGGATTTGTGACAGGTGACCGTGTCTACTATAGAAGACAAAACTACAATGGATGGCGTGATCCTGCTAAAGTTCTGGGGAAAAAAGGTCAATGTGTATTGATCAGACACGGAGGAGCATTTTTCAGGATGCATCCATGTCACTTGATGAAGGTAGACAAGGAATTGCGAAGTCCAAGGAATGAAGAAAATACAAATTCTTCAAATGAGATGAATGAAGTGTTGGAGAAGAAAGATGAAGGACAATATAATAACAATTCTAATAGCAATAGAAAGGAAGTGAAAGATAACAGTATAAAACCAAGTAGAAACGAAGTTGTAGAATATAAATTGAGAGGGAGTGATGAGTGGAAGAAAGGAATGGTTATGAGCACACAACCAAAGTCAACGGGAAAATATAGCCATTGGCTAAATATAAAACCAGAAGCAGAGAATGAAGATCCTCTTTGTGTCAATTGGGATCATGTTGATCAATGGAGAAAACTTTCTCATGTAACAGAGGGAATAAGTAATCAGGAACATGCAGTTTTGCTTACTTCTGAACAAGAAAAAGGACAAGATGTGATTGATGCAAAGAAAAAGGTATTGGAAAATATGAAAGTTCATGAAGTATATGAATGTGTGCCTGACATGGGGCAAAAATGTATATCAACAAGATGGGTGATAACAGAAAAATTTATGAATGACAAAAAGATAATGAAGGCTTGTCTTGTTGCAAGTGGTTATGAAGAAGATTCTCATAACTTAAAAACAGATTCTCTAACATGCAGCCGTGAGGCCATGTGTCTCATATTGTTAACGGCCTCGGTTATGATGTGGCAGGTGGAGACTCTTGATTTTACCTCGGCATTTCTGCAAGGTAATATGTTGGAAAGAGAAGTATTCCTTAGACCACCATCTGATGTGTGTCCAGAATCACAGGTGTGGAAGCTGAAAAGATGCATTTATGGTTTAAATGATGCACCTCGTTCATGGTACAAGCGAATTAATCATGAGTTAACTCGTTTGAAGAGAATGGTGAGTGCATACGACAATGCACTGTTTCTTTGGCACAATGCCACTTGTGACTTGATAGGCATTCTGGCAATACAGGTAGATGATTTCATATTCTGTGGAAATGATCATTAAATTCATCAAGTAGAGACTTTGAATTCATCAAATCTTGTGAGTGACTGGCGTCTGAGAGTTGATGTGGCCAGATTGAAAGAAATGATGGTGAAGAAGGAAATTCAAACTGAATGGATCAGGGGCCGAGAACAGGTTGCAGATTGTCTGACGAAGATGGGAGCCTCTTCTGAAATTCTGAGAGACCTGTTGCAATGAAGATTTGTATTGCTTTTGTTGTTTTTTTTTGTTGTATTTTTTAGGAACTCTAGTTTTCCCAAGAAGACACCAGCAATGTTAATCTGAGTTAAGACTGTTGAGTTGTCTCTTCTTGTCTATAGATAAAAGGAAGTCTGTTTGGAGTGATCTCCTCTTTGTTTTTGTTGTTGTAGTTTCCTTTGACAAGATGGCAGTTTAGCTGAGACTGGGTGTCTGTGGAAGGAGTAAATCTTCACTAGCAACACAGGCATTCCCCTGTGGTGCTATCAAGGCTGAGGGTGTCATCATGTTACCATGTCATATATTTGGGATCTTCCAAAACCAAAGCTTATAAAAGCATATTTGTGGTCATCTATAACTCCAGACAGATTAAATTCTTTGGCTATTTTGTCAGTAGAAAATTATCTTGTAAAGAAGATAGGTGTAGAAAGTGCCATGAAAAGATTTGCAGATCTAAAGACTAGATAAATGTTTTCTTTAGCTTGTATTCAGTTCTATATTGTAATAAACTCATTATTGTATATCTTCAGTTTTTCTCCTTGTGAAAATTTTAAAAATTATACTTGTAAGGGCACTGAAGTTCACTTTACCCAGGGTTCCAGCAACCCTAGGCCATCACTGGCTATACTAGAAATACATGTGAAAATGTGATGCTTTTCCTATTTGAATTTTTTGATGAATCAATTCTTAAGTTAATGTTTAAATAAGCTCAAGGTGAGTTCTGTGAAAATAAAATATCCATAGAAATTCCCCTATGGTATCATTAAATATTTGTGCCTAACTTTAACAAAATATTGCAATAACAATCCTAAATAATAGAGTACAAATGAAAAGATTTGAAATTGACAAGTTTTTCTATTTCAGTGAAATAGATGTTAAACACATCTTTCATTTTCATTTTCTCACTGAAACCAAGTAGCATCTCTGATATGTCTTTTCTGTCTTTCCACAATATCAACATGGAATAGTCTGTTATTTCTGAAGTAGTGGCAGGGCGTAATGGCCGTGCTAAGGGAGAGACAAGCAAAATTATAATAAGATGGTTAGATTTGAATGACTGCAAATGAGATTTCATAGCCTACCCAATAAGGCAGCTGTCACATTAAATCATACACAATAAAGGATTATAGTTTAAGTAAAAAACAACAAAAACAAAAAAAAAAACAACAAAAAAACAAATGAAATTTAGATAAAAGAAATATTAGTGAAAAATTAAAAATCATTGAAAATGACTTGGCAATGAAATTCATGATAATAGCAACAGGTATTTTATTCACCTCCGGGAATATGAAATGGACAACTTAAAGTGAACAATTTTATACTTTACGGGTATGAAACATCAGCAAAATCTCACACTTTGCTAGTCACATGTGTTCACCCCAAACACAATGGCTAAATGATAACACATGTATATAAGTTAAGAGGACCTTTCCAGGTCTGACCTTCAGTACTTAGTTAAGTACATTTCATTATACTATGAAAGTGCATTAGGTTAGTTAGAGTGATTACTCCAAAACAATGTCTGTAAGTACATTCAATCTTATACTATCTTGTACGCATTGTTTTTTTTTTGTTTGTTGGTTGTGTTGAATAAATGTTTTCTTCATATAAATCTGTGGTTAAGTTTAAATCATATTTTTTTTAAATAACAATTTTTTGTATTTCTTTGTTGGATCTACTTGTCAGGATGTTGAGTCTAGCTATATGGTGACGAGGTTTCAAGAGTTTTCCTTTTATATTCCAACTAAAAACAGTAATAAATCAAGTCAGTTTTGTGGCTTAGCAAGTTGAGCCTTTCACCACAAAACAAGATTACTTTGTGCTTTATTCACACATATTACTTTTGACTCTACCTCCTCAACTGCAGTAGCCTCATCCTGAATTTCTAACATGGTGATTTTGACTGTTGCTATAACTGGGCATAATAACACAACAATGGGATTCAAATATGACATTTGTTCAGCTAAATGCAATCACCTACAAATGTAGGACAAAACTTTTTTAGGAATAAATCATCTTTATAGTGTTACTGGTTAATACAAGAAACAAAACATTGCAAGAAAGTTTTGATCTCGAGATAAATCTATTGGTTAAATTTTCTTGAAAATAAGTACTTGATATTCTTGTCTTATACTTCTCACTGACATAAGTGATCAATGTTCAAAACCAAGATTTCAAATACTAATTTTCTCCTCACTTGGAAGATGCATATAATATAATTTCCTTGCTCTGTGTTATCATACCTTTAAATTGGCCATGGCCTGTTTTTACTTTTTTTTTTTTAGTTCCCTCAATAAAAGACCCAAGAGCCAGTAGAGGGTTACTGAGTGAGATTGTTGTAAGGAAGTAGGGAAGAGAAAGCATCAAGTGCATATTATGAGGATATGTAGAATCAATATTGGTTGACCCTAGATTTGAAGTCAAGATTCCACCAAGATTTACCAAAGGAGCACAAAGGGAATGGGAATGATTTGCTACCATAAACATGGCATGGCAGCTCCTAGTTGTGAAGATCTGAGCTGGTGGGACTAACACAATATAACATTTGCTATAGTTAAAAGGGGTAGAGTGAGAGGCTGGCAACACTTTTGAACTGTCAAGGTTGGACAGTAAAGACGGGGCAGTACCAGCCCAGATATTACCGACTCTTGTAATTAGAGCATAACAGCAGGAGTTAGGTATTTTCTGGACTGATACAAGGAACTGACCATTCTTCCATCATCTTTAGTGATGGTATGATTATATATGTGTTCTAGAATTAGCTTTAGATCCAATAGGCATTCCAGGCAAAGAGCCTCATCAAAGGTCCGACCACTCATCAGGATTGGAGCAAATTTATGGTTTGCTTAACAGTGATCAAATGTAAACTTAACATAAAAAGATTAACAAAGAATTTACAAGACTAATAATTTCATAGATACACATCAAATTTGAAGGAGATTTTCTAGGTTTCCCCCAGGCTACTAAAAGCATTGAAATAGAACACTAATGAAGTGATATGAGCTACTTGTGAATATTTGCATATATAAATTGTCACCAAGTTAAAAACACTTGCAAGAAACTTGTTCTACTCAGTGGAATGTTATTCATATAAATGACCCAAATAAATATCTAGAGTTTAGATATACAGTATTTAATGATGATTATAAACAGTTTAATCTATCTTATCATTTATAAGTGTCTAACACTATCAAAAACTTATGTAAATGATACAATGACATTCTTGAAAAGATCTGCCCATAACAGAAAACTTGATTAATTTTCAAAAACAAACATAAGCCATAACAAATGCAAGCATATTGCTAGAGAAAAAAAAGATTGCTGTTTAATATAAGAAGGCATCTTATTAGAAGTCATTTTATTAGGTTGGCCAGAAAGTCCTGACTCACTTAGGAAGCAAAAAGAACACAATAAAATTTTATGGAGTAACACCAACATTAATTCTTCAAAATAAAGTCCATCATTCTCGACGATCTTTTGTTAGCAATAAGCCAGCACCTAAATTTGTCTCAGATACCAGTCTGCTAGCTTTGAATAAAAAAAAACTGTAAACAAGCTTCCTTCACTTCATCAAAAGTGTTGAATTGTTGGTTGCGGAGAAAATCTGCCATTGAGCAGAATAGGCTGTAGTCACTCAGAGCAGCATTGGGACTGAATGGTAGATGTGGAAGAATCTTAATACCGTCCATCTATTTAAGCTTCTCTTTAGTCAACCTGGCAGTGTGTGGCCTCGCATTGTCTTGCTGAAGCAAAGGTTTGACCTCACTTGACCAAATTGGGTACTCCTTCTTTAGTTCATTGTACATGCGTTCTAGCAGCTAGCAATACATTTTAGAGTTGCTGGCGTGACTGTATGGAACAAGATTGAAATGCCATATTCCTTGGAAATTTCACCATACAGAGATCAAGATTTGTTGTTTTCTTTTTGCTTCCTAAGTGAGTCAGGACTTTCTGACCAAGCAAGTATATTATATTTTAGGCAATAGAAATGGGGTTTGAGGGTAAGATACTGAGAATAACTATGGTCTGAACATGTGAGTAATGAGGAATCTTTACAGAATATGGAAACAAATAGGAGACTTTTACTTAGAACCAGAAAAAGGTAATTGAAATTTCTAGGACACATAATGAGAAAAAAGGGCTTAGAGAACTTAACACTTACAGAATATATTAAAGACAGGTGGGGCTGAGGAAAGCAGCAAGTAACCTACCTAACGAGCTTGCATAAATGGATAGCAGAACAGGGATTGGGGGGGATACTGAAAAGACAAAACTTGCTAAGAGCTGCAAATCATAGGAAGTTGTGGAAAGCCATGATCGCCCACGTCTTCAAAGGACACGACATATAGAAGTAGAATGTGTGTGTGTGTGTTTGTGTGTGTGTGGATTTGTACATTAATTTTGGGGATGAAGAGTTGCATTTATTTAAATCATTTATATTTGAACAAATTCTGGCACCATTGCTTTAAAAAAAAAAAAATCACTCCAACAAAAAAAGTGCGCGCTCCTTCCCCCCCACTCTGTCTAAAAGTTGTAATCTTGCATCAGCAAATTCTCAACTATATTTTCACCTAATCCACAATTTATTGTACACAATTAACCACAAATATCAGCTTTAAAATTTATTTCTTTACTCATATGTGTGATATACTGGAAGACCTAAGTAGATCCATTTTCATAACACTGCATAAGAAGCCAAACGAATGTGAACTCGATCAGACAATCAGCTTCATGAATCATATAACAAAATTTATCCGAATTTTGACGAATAGAGCGATGTATTTACTCGTTCTCTCCACTAGGACGAGTGTGACACGTCTTTTAAAGTGGGGAACCGAGCGGGTACACCCGGGAAAGGGACAAAAATTGCCCACAGGCCCCGCGGTCCTCGGTGCGAACACCGATCACTCTCTGTCGTGCCATGAGAGGGCAGCTGTTCCGCAAGGCTGGGACCTCTCTGTATTATTTTCCTCAGTTGCCCCTCTGTCCTTAGATAGAGTTGCCCCTGGGCGCACTGTGCTCAAAGACAGAGACGAAACTGAGAGATGCGTTGAAAGCCATGCGTTAGAAATCCCTCCAAGGAGGAATTTGCAGGAATAGAGCGTACTGCATAAGACCAGAAATAGGACAAAAACAGAGCGGATTTGTTGAAGACACTGGAAAAGGAGATGCGATTCTTATACTTTAATGATATTAAAGAGCAATGCAAATGCAGAGGGATTATGAAAAAAAGTACGTCACAAAGAACTGTGGGAACTATTAGGTAGCATTGCAGAGCCAGCGAGTCTTACCGCCGAAACCTTTGACCAGGGGGGAATGGGGGCGGGGTTTGTTTTCCCCGTTGTGGCCTCTGCCATTTTTTCAGCACTGTTTTATAGCCATCCGCCATTTTTAAAATTATTTTTAAACTGACGTTACATTGTCAGTCATCAACTAATAATATACATCATGTATCTGCATGGCCGGTACGGTGCGTACTACACAGGGAACCCCCGACGAGGTTGGAGACCCCCTAAAAAGGATAGTTTCAGCTGCTTTTTTTTTTTTTTTTTGTAGTTTTTACTTTTTTCTACTTAAGTTATATTGTCAATCATCAACTATAATAATCGACAGGGTACTCGAACCTCAACTGCGTGGGGGCCCCATACCTACTGGGGTGGGGGGAGAAGTTCTAATTCCAGTAGCGCTTATTTTTTAAATTGTAATTTTCTTTCCGAATAGTTCTTTTAAATCAATTAAGAGGTTAATATATCTCGGTAAAATCAATTTTATTCAGAGATCATCCACTAAGGAGTGTCTCTGATTTTTTTTTACTAATAGTAATACTAATCAGAAGTTCACAGCTAGCAATTAAAATAAAATTTCTAGTCCATATTTTTTACATTTCTCGAAAGATAAAACCGAGAAAATGATCGCTTAAAAATAAAAATGTTTAAAGATTTCAACATATAAAAATTTTTCCCGAAAACTGAAATACTGTTTTAAAAACATTTTTTAAGACAATCCCGTTTGTGTTGTGTTGGAATCTTTGTAGAACATTTTTTATCGGAATTGTGTCGGTGATTAATCTTTATGGAAATGTCAAAATTTGCAACATTTTTTTTCGAGTAAAATTTAGACATGAAAATATTGGTAGTTATTACAGAAGAATAACATTTTCTCAGATTTTTAAAATAAAAAAAACCTATTCATTATAAAAGTAAAAAATTAATGAATATGTATTGAAATGTACATTTAAATTGGATAATTCCCTGAATGTTGACAATTAAGAACAAATTCCAGTTTTCCTCGAGAATTTGTGGTCTGGAGCAGGGTTTTTCAAACTGTGGTCCGCGGACCACAGGGGGTCCGCAAGGAGAAGATAGGGGTCCGTGGACAGCAAAGACTTTTTTATGGGTGACGTGCAACTTATAAGCGCTTATAAGTAACTTATAGGCCGATCATGAAATAAATTGATTCAATAAACTATTTCATAGATTTGATATCCTAATATAATTTGTATCTTAAATTGATAAAGATAATGGATTCTATTCATGCAGAGGATTTGAATTTTGGATAAGGGGGCCCCTAAGGTAAAGCGTGAAATATAAAGGGGTCCGCAAGTCAAAAAGTTTGAAAACCCCTGTAGTAGAGAGGTGGCTCCGTATCAAAGTTTCGGGGTTGGGGCGAGACTCTAGCGCCGACTCTGTAACCCTGACATATTTGAAGAAGGATATTAGAAAATTTCAGAACTTATACTGGCAGCAAACAGCCTGCATAGGGTTAGAAAATGAATTCCATAAACATGAAAGACGTGTAAGATAAAGATATGTCTCCTTACTGAAAGTATTCAACCGATGCAGTGAGATGATTCTGAGAAAATAAAAAAAAACCCTACCAGGATTCATTATTGGCGGTCACAATCTCAACACCATAAAATATGGAGACGACAGTCTTGATAGTAGACACAGAAATGAAACTACGAGAACGCCTACAGAAGGTAAGGAAGGAAAGCGAGAACAAAGGACTAAACATTAATTGCAAAAAGACAGAATGCAAATTAAAAATTTCAGATACAAAAATCAAACAAGTACAACAATTTAAATATCTGGGAAGTGTTTTAACAGAGGACGGAAAATGCGACACTAATATCCGAAGGCGCTTTGGGATAGCAAAAGAAGCCTTCCCAAAGCTAAACAAAGTATTAAGAAACTGAAAAAATTCGTTAGAAACAAAGAAAAGAATACTGAACTGTTATATAATATCATTCCTCCTATATGGCAATAAATGCTGAACAATCTCCTTACAGATAAATAAGAGACTTGAGAGACCGCAACTGAAATACAGTTCTACAGAAAGATTCTGAGAATATCATGGACCGAACATGTGATTAAGGACGAATTTTTAGAGAAAATAGAAACAAAAAGGAAACTTATATTTAACATCAGAAAGAGACAGTTGACATTTCTAGTGTACATAATGAGGAAGGAGGATTTGGAAAATTTTGTACTCACAGGACAGATTGAAGGCAAGTGAGACATAAAACCAATGAGTTTGTGTGCGGAAAAGGGTGAAAGTTTTGTGTGCCACCAGAAACCTCTTCTCACCACTGTCAAACGGAGAAAAATGGCGTGGTTTGGACACTTTATATGGCATGACAGCTTGTGCAAAACCATCATGCAAGGCATCGTTGAAAGTGGACGTAGGAGAGGACGCCAACGCAAAAAACTGACTGGGCAATGTCAAACAATGGACAAGTATGACAATACCAGATTTGCAGATGGCTGCCGTTGATAGACCGTTGTGGAGGAGATTCAGTGTGGCCTGCATTCGGATCCTCCTCTACGATCACAAAAGTCAAGGGGGTGCTGCTGCTGATGATGATGATGACAATGATGATGATGTTGATGAGACATAGAAAAACAATGCATAACCTACCTAAGAGCTTGAGTAAATGGATGGCGGGACAAAGTTTAGAAGAAATAATAAAAAGACAAAATTTATTAAGAGCTACAAAGGACAGGGAATTGTGGAGAGCCATGACTGCCAACGTCCTGAAGAGACACGGAGAAGTACAGCTGAAAAATAAATAGAATATCGTGGTAGTAAAAACTTTAATTTTGATAAACAATCTTTTCATGGATGAAAAAAAAATCCCCCAAGTAAATACTAATTTTATCAAAAAAGAATATTGAAATATTTTCATTTGAATATTGAGTTTAAATTTCCGTGGATGTCATATTTCACAATAATTTTTGTAATTCTCTGAGCCAATGTAACATGTTCTTTTCATTTCTGAATAATTAATGAAAATGATTTTTTGAGACACTTACTCTGCGTACTTTTTTTAAAAGAATATATAACAAAAAATGTGTACAGTTTGTAAAAACTATTTTTTAAGAGTTGCAAGTCAAATAATGTTCCTTCTGAGATATAAAAGTGAATCATTTGGGTGATACGGAATAAAAACACCATTGTCGATCCTTTTTTTTCTTTTAATCATTTCACCTCAAGCAAAGCGGTAATGTCACTAGTATGCAAGGGTTTACAGAGAATGAAATTAAAAGAAAAGACTGAATAGAGAGGATTGAGGAAAGGACAAAAAAATGCACAGTATTGAAGAAGACAGAAGATGGCGATTGATTTTGCATTTAAATTTTTGAAGATTGTAGTTATCAGGGAAGGAAGGAAACGAAAACGAGTTCCACGGGTGGGAAATGCGAGTAAAGAAACTGTTGGAATAGAAGTGGCGGTTGAATTTAATTATTTCAACAGTAAAACGGTGGGACCTATTTACCCATCTAGTAGCACGCTGAAGTTAATATAATCGGAGTACCATAAAAAAAATCTCGTCAGAGTAGTTGCCATGAAAATATTTGTAGAAAAGAGAGAGGGAAATCACGTCACATCGGGGAGAAAGTGAATGATGTCAAGATGACTAGTCAAGATCGATTACATTACAGATCCTTCTTTGGATTTTGTCAAGAATCTCGAGATGTATAGCAGGCGCACCAGAATAGAGATGGCAACAGTATTCAATGCACGGACTAATAGTTGATTTGCAAATATGCAAGATGGATTCTGACGAGAAAAAAATTCTGACACGAAACAGTAACGCAACTTTGCTTTCTTGTTAATAGAAAACTGTTTAAGTGTATTACTCTCTATCCTAACATAAACTTAACACTTTCTGGATGGATTTGACACTGTTTATTTTTTGTTTTAACGCCAATTGTGAGTTTTCTGGCGCAGTTAACGTCGAATAATTACATCTTTCTAGACTAATTAATTTATGGAATATTTAATGCAATTTAAAATGCTCTAGTTGAATTTTATTTAAAACAAATTAAATTTTTACTATTCAAAATTAAGTTAATTATAAAACAAAAAAAAATTTAAATTAAATTTACAGTTTTAAAATAAAATGTGGCTTATTCCTACAAAAACAAAAATTGCTGCTATGTCTAACTTCTTTATGTGCCTTGTCCCCACAAATTCCTGTCCTTTGTAGCTTTTAATAAACTTTGTCATATTTCTCCTAAACTCTGTTCCGCCATCCATTTACACAAGTTCAGAAATAGCGACAGAGAAAGCACACATTCTTTGCTCTCAGTAACCCCTAGTCATTTAGGGTATTAGTGGGTTAAACTTTTTAAAGAGACTTTTCATTTCTGAACAGTCTTTTAATCCTTCAATGGTGGCAAACCTGGCAATGGAATAACGGCTAGATCTGAAGTTGGGAAATACTTTGCTTCGCTTTGAAAGAACCGAGTCTTCGTTACCCGACCTGCTGCCATAATTATTTTTTAAGGTTTGGCAATTATTTATTATTGACTTCCTACCAAATAAAAGTTTTTTTCTCACCCCTCATCTAGCCAATTCAAGCTTTTGAACAATGGCTTATAGAATTTCAGCTTTATTTTTTGTTTAGTCATTAATTGTTCAATAGTCGGAATAAGGACTTCAGCATAACCGCGTTTGTTACCCTGGAGGATGTTAAGCGCTTTTAGGCAAATGGCTTCATAACATCCAAGTATTCGGATATGAAGAGAATTTCTTTAAACCTCTCAAATTCAAATATGTTTATTAGAGAGTTTAAATTGTCTTTACTTACTTAAAAAAAACACTTATGGAAACTCTCAAGTGGCTCATAAAACTGTTCTACTGTGTTATAATTGGGACAAAAAGAAGTCCCCTGCATTTCTTCCATTAATTCATTTGTCATTTGTGTGGATCGCCTCTGCTTATTCCACACAGCTTGGTATTTGGCTATTCTGGACAGAGCATCTTTTGTAAATAGCATTTCTCAAGCTGCCGCTGTATTTTTGTTGGAAATAAAATTGTGTGTCCCCTACAGCCACAGTGAGGAGGAAGATAGCAAACCTCTTCAGAGTCAAACCTCTCATATCCCCTGCACTTTTCATGGTGGTTGGGTCATTATAGTCTTCAAGGTCTTACTCAGAAACCTCAGTAGCAGCAAATTCCTTGAAAACCTTCCCTAAGTCGCTGGTATTGTCCGTCATTACGCCTACATTGTGGATGCAGTACTCCTTTCGTTTATTTTCAATGATTTTCGCTAGAACATCATATGTAAGTACCTACAAAGATTCACTAAAAAAATGAGCATACATGATGAAAAATATGTCCAAAGCATAAACATATAGTTTTATCAAAGTCTTTGTTATTTTTAAGAGGAAAGACCAAAGGATGTTTTATTATTAAATTATAGTTTTTGATTCTTTATAGAACCTTCAAAATTTTTTGTTAATTTTTTTTTCTTGTGACAGTGGGTGTCCATAAATTAATATAGGAAATTTTAGAGTCTTTTTACGGTGAAAAACACATTGATTTGGAAATTCAAATAACTGTTGGATTTTAATGAAATTTTTAGGACTTGTTCACAAATTAATGAAATTATTTTAGAAACATCTTTTTCTTTTAGAAAATCTTGGTAAAAAATATTCTACATCTGTTACTCCCAACTTCATTTTATGAAATTGAGAAATTCATTTTTGTACAGCTTTTTGTATTTTCCTATCGTGTTAATAACAAATGAATAAGAACGATGCAACAATGAAGTAAAAAAAAAAACGCAAAAAACAATAGGCCTGAACAATGCGGAATCTTTATGAAAACGAATATCTTTGCTTAATGTTATTAGGAGGTAGAAGGTAGTGTTTATGGTGAGTGTTAGTAAGAGGTAATGACAATCTCCGGTCTTTTAATGAATTTTATTTTATTTTATTTTTAAATTATACCAAAAACCTTTTAAATTTATTGTCATTCTTGCTGGTACTTTTATTATCCTTCCTCTTCTTGTGGTATTTTCTGATTTAGTTGGTATATTTTTTACTAAGTTTTCTTGTTTATTTGTTTGTTTGTTTTATAGTCAAACTGCATTTTGGGTGCATTGTTCTTTTGTTTTGTTTTTTTGAAGATGTCTTCCGTTGGGCTTTATGTGTGTACATTCTTCAATAACTACTATGAACGAGGTTCGTTTATAGTTTTTTGATTCTTTTTCTTTTTCTTTTCCAATATTCCTGGAATTTTGTGCGTACATTATCATTTGATTTTAGCGTTTGTAGTTCTCCATATCTGTATTTTTGTTTGCTGCGGAATGTATATAAATTTACTACTAACTGACTACCATGTTTATTAGGAAGATTTGTGCGTAAAGACTTCTTCATTAGTTGTTCTACCGGTGAAGATCGATTGTTCTATAAAGGAGTTGTTCTAGCATAGCTAAGTGGAAGTCTTGATGATTTACAAATGCTTTCTTAAGTGTCATTTTGATAGTCTGTATGTTCCTGTTATAAAATCAAATAAGACATATATCAGCTGATTTGCAGGCAAATAAACTAACATACTCAAGAGCGAGAGCCGGATGTGAACGGGACAAGGCCCCGTCACAAAATGACCATTATCGTCGTTTACGCATAGGCCCGACGCAAGAGTTCCGGTCGAAAAATAAAATAATATTTTAAAGTGTTTCTATTTTTCGACCAATAAAAATGCTTCCCTCCTAATTATACTCGCCTCGTTTTTCGAGCCTGTTAAGCCATAAAAACGCCATAAAAGGGGTCACACAGGGAAGTACTAGCAGTCAACAGGAGGCCAGGGAAGAGACCTGTCACGGTCAGTCAGCAGCAGTCAGCAGGAGGAGCGCCACGCCAACCAGTGAGAACTACTATGAGAGATCAATCCAGATCGGAAGCCGGCTTATGAACTATACCACAAGGTAGCTGTCCTAAAACCACACGTTCCTATTGAAATAAATCACGTAAATCTATTTCTGCTGTTGTCGTATTTCTTTCTTGCAACCATACGCTTGTCTATAACATTCCTTTCTGCTAATTCATTTGACTGCGGAAAGTTTGGACTTGTCGTAATGAGTTTGAAATCCCAGTCTTTTTTTTTTTTTTTTTTTTGCGAATTTTTAAAAATCTGCCGACTCGTATTATTCGGGACCGTTGTCACTGATGATGACAATTTGAGGAATGCCAAATCTGGCGAAAGTATTCTTCATCTTTTTTTATTAATGTGGTTGACTCACAGTTTTTTAGTTGATTTATATCGAAATATCTTATTGTTCATTCTATAATTACAATTGTTATAGATATGAAAGTTTATTATTGATATGAAAGATGTCTGTTGCTACTTTGGTTCATGGGATTATCGGTATTTCATGGTTAATCGATGGTTCAGCTGCTTGCTGATATCGATGCAGTGTGTGCATGTGCTTACCATTTTCTTGATTTGGCTGTTTATATTTGACCAATATATCACCTCATTTGCTCGTGCTGTGCATTTTTCCATTCCAGTGTCCAGTGTGGATCTTCTGTAATGCTTTCTTTCGTAAAGAGCGAGGAACTGTTATTCTTGTACCTTTCAATATAAGCTCTTTTGTAACTGATATTTCATCACAAATAGGTATATATGGTGAAATTGAGTTGGGCACGTCTTTATTTTTCGTAGGCCATTCTGTTGTTGCGTATTATGAGAAATAAGAGATATGATTATCTGCTCTTGGCAGTTTAAGTTTAGCCAATCAGCTTACAGTCGCTGATTGACGCGCTTTTCTACCTCTTTTTTTTTTTTTTTTTTTTTTTTTTTTTGAAGACCACTCACTCTTGGTAAGACCTACGAAAAGAACACTTGCAGAACTAGTCAGCGCTACACCGTTATCACCACAACGTCTGCATCCACCACGTGGGAAATCTTATATGAGGCCAACTTCATTTTTTTTTCTTTTTTTTTAAAGCGTTTCCCCCCAAGCAAGGGGGGAAGCCACTACAACGCAAGAGGTTACAGAAGATTTGGAGCAAGATCAGATAGGAGTGATAGAAGAAAGGATGAGGAGAAGGATAGTGGATAGATCAAGGCAACTGGAGATGTCGATTGACATTACATTTGAATAGTTGGAGATTATAGCTCTCAGGGCAAATGGAACAGGGAAGGGAGTTCCACAGGCGGGAGGTGCGAGGTATGAAGCTATTGGAGTAGAAGAGACGGCTACATTTAATAGTTTCGACAGTGAAAGAGTGAGAGCGGGATGCCAGTCTCGTAGGGCGCCTGAATTCATGAAGTCTGGGAACCAGCGAATGCAGCTTCTCGGAGCAATTACCATGAAAGTATTTGTAAAAAAGACAGAGGCGACGGCGCGTCTGTGAGAGAGCGACTGTAGACGAGATGCCAGAACAGGGCCAATTATATTGCATATCCGCCCCTGGAGCTTATCAAGAACCTCGAGGCAAACAGAAGGGGCTCCAGACCATATATGGCAGCAATACTCCATGCAAGGGCGAATTTTTGCAAACTTTAATATTGCAGACTTATTGTGATTTAAAGTCAGATTGTGGCAGTCTTAACCAAGATTTTGCAAATTTACCATAATATTTGACAACTTAAATGAATGATGCTCAGATTACGAACATTTTACATAAAAATTGTAATTCAACTTTTTACAACTTTGTTGTTACCTGTTGCATTTGAACTTTGAATCTTTAATTGAAGAAAAAAATTACCAGGCAAGAAATTGTTTAGGCCTACAAAAATTCCAGGAAATACAATTAAAGAAGAAAGGAGATTGAGTGTCCCACTTCGAAAAGAAAAGGCAAATCTATTCAGTGTTTTAATATTATGTTGTATTAATATTGTTTGAATTGTAATTCAATTGTGATTTTAAAAAATGGGAAGCAGCTATAGAGAAGTAAAGGGTGTTAAAGCTATTAAAAATTGCTGCTAAAATAAATACAAATATTAAGCTAGAAACTTTAGAAATGAGAAAGTTTAATTTAAGATGTATTTTTAGACAGTAAATCGGCGATTGGGAAGCTTCTTTCTAAGATTTCAGAAACTAATGATAATATTACTGAACGTCGCATGGATGCAGAAATAAATATTGAGAAGATGGGATTAATGGCAGAATTAAAAGACGATGGCACATATGAGGAGGTGATGTTAACACTCCGTTATCAGTCCTGAAAAAATAATTTAATTCCAGTGACAGTACGCCATTCGAAAATGCTAAGTAGCAGAAAAAATGTGAATACTTTTAATGGGCAGTTTATACCGTTACCGTAATTACAGTGTAAAATTTTAGCAGCATTAATACCAAGAAGTTTGAATACAAAAATTTTTTTGGCTTAATTTCAGAATTGTGTGCACGGTGTGCAACCCGAGAGAGCTAGGATAGCCATTTAAAAAAAAAAAAAACTTGTTTAACAGGCTATATTCTGCAGTTAGTGGCCCATTTAATTTAGAAGGCAAAACTTTAACGTTGCAATAGAATTGTTAACCAAAGAATTTTTAGATGTACCATATATAGTTAATGAGATATTTAAACAGATATTAACAACTCAACCTAAATACGATGCTGAATTTGTGAATTTAAAACAATATTTAGCAGAGGTTCGTGCCAATTTGTATGAATTTAAAACTTCCAATGGGTTGGACTTTTTTAAGGGTAACACGCCAGGTTTGAAACTGGTTAGCCATATTGTATTTGAGCGGCTTCCTCATAATTTTAGGCGCGAAGTAATACATCGGGCTGGAACAGGGGCGTACCGAGGCAAAGTGCCGCCCAGGCCCGTATTCATAATGGCACACCGCCTTTTTTCTTCTTTTTTTTTGAGGAAAAATATAAGTGAAATACCCTTAATAGCATTGATTAATACTTGAAAAACAACAAATTTAAAAATTAACTGAACAAACATTATCATATTTTAACCTTTCGTGCTTGTGCAAAAGCAAAGTTACTAATAATTGGTCAAAGTCTATCTTCTCTACAGTTTCATGTTCAATTGAAATGAGGGACAAATTGGATAAGTGATCTTGTGACATACTCGATCTCAAGTGACTTTTAATGAGCTTCAGTTTTGAGAAGCTTCTCTCTGCAGTAGCAACAGAAACTATGAGCGTCAAAAACAGCCATAGAACAATCACAATATTTGGAACTGTTTCCTGAAATTACCAATGTCAATTCCATCTCAGCCATTCAATAGCCAATGATTTGGTCATTATGGTCATGTCACATTCCACTTTGGAAACTGCTGCTAAAAAATCCCGAAGTATGAGATCTTCCAGAGGCAGCCTGGATACGTCTAAGTCAGCACCGTATTCGCTACCGAGAGTTTTAAATTTTAGCTCCTCTCGCCTTCAGTATCTTCTAGGATTGTTTGTGATGATAATCCAGCGGAGACAGTTTGCAGATGAGACATGGAGTCAAATTGTGCTTCCAGTTAATTTACAACTCGATCATGACATTCGTAAAGATTTCTCTGTACTTCCTACACAAGTGTTTGACTTACATCATTTTCCTTTTCCCCAGGTAGATTTCTCTTTCTTCTAATCCGCTTTTCAACTGGAATTCCCATTTCCTCGCACTTTGTTTTACTTTGATTAACCGAATCAAACACCAGCCTGCCCCTGTTTCGGTTAAAGAAAATTTTGGTCGCATCCATGTAGGTTACACATACATCCAAACCAACACCAGGTTCTTGAAGTTTCTTTTGGATGGTATTTATTTGTCCTAGAATTTCTTCACAGTAAAACAAATGTGACATGGAGTGAAGTTTTCAACTGAAAGCAAAATGATTTGTGCATCCCCTCTCGTTTGAAGATTTTCTGAAGTTGAAGTTAATGAGTCGAGTGTATGAATCACTCCTTTAAATCCGGTTTTTACTGCACAAATAGCTTCGTAACGACGCTTCATCATGATCTTCACATGCGAAGATAAAACTTCCCACCGGTGATTGGAAGAGGAGAAAAATGTATAGAGTCTTAGCTTTTAGCTTTCTCATTTATGTTTCGTAGAAGACGTTGAACACAACCATGAACTCCAGCCACACTAGTCGCATTGTCAAATCCTATCCTTTTACGTTTTTTAAAATCAAGTTTCTCTTTCTCCAGTCGATCTAAAATCATCTTCGTTATATCATAAGCTGTCTTCCCATGCTCAATAATAAAACCAAGAAATGATTCCGGCATCTCCACTTCTTTGTCTTCAGCAACGACATATCGACAAGTGAAATTCATCTGATCAGTATGAGAAATGTCCGGCGTGATGTCTAGTATGATTGCTAAATAATTGGCTTTTCGAATTCGATCCAATATAGTTTCCTTTACGTGGTTTCCCAAGATATAAATGAATTCATTTTGGACTTTCGGTGACAAGTAACGTCTGTTATCATTTACTTCTTTCAAATAATGCTTTCCAAGAACAGGATCATAGTTGCCCATAAGTTCAGCAAGTTCTATAAAGTTACCTTTATTGGAACTATATATATATATATATCTTCTCGGTGACCTCTAAAAGGCAGGTTCTGTTTCGTCAGAAAATTCATGACATCAAATAACCGTGTTAAAACCTGTCTTCAAATTTGTCTTTCTTTCTTAGTTTGTTCTTGTAATTTGCTGTCAAGACTTTTACCTTTATTAAGGGTCATTTTTAGCATCTTCCATTTTTTGAAAGCTCTTTGGGGGTCAGACGAATTTTCATGTTCAGACATTTTTGAATTAAGCTTCCAGAACTTTTGAAATCCTGGATTTCTTGCTAGACTTGATTTGCGTTGTTCTGTCTTCAGGAAGATGCGGCAGCAGAAGCAATAAAGAGATTTGTTCGTCTTTGAGTACAGCAACCATAACCTCAAAACAGTCTCTCCATTCTCCATACTATTGTAAAACCAGTGTTGTAGCATTATCCTCGGACTATTTTCCCTGGTCTTACAGTCAGAGTAAACGGTTTATCTTTGATTTGAAATTTTTTAGGTCCCAATGTTACAACATCAACAAGCAAATGTCCTGAGCAAGTTCGGCCAAAATGCGATGTCTTCGTACACAGCAATCTCTGTGTTCGCCTTTTCTATTTCTTTATTTCCAGTAACTTCATCAGTTCCTTCTTCATATTCATACCTGCCCTTACCGCATGCACTGGAGCTCTCTTCCTTTGGCACATTATCATTGGAACCTTCAATTTCTTTAACAGTGTTAATTCCTACAGGAAATTCCTCTTCAACTTTTATTTCTATATTTGTCTCCACCATATTCGCATTTTCTTCATGTTCCTCCCCTCCTAGTTCTGATGTACATTCAGCATCTCTTGTCTTTGCATTTTGCTTTAGCTACATATTTCTTCTGTAGGAAAACATGTAAAGATGCAGCACATTTTCTTTCCTCGCGTTCTCTGGTAGCTTTCAACTTGCACCACTCAGTTTTTGCTGTTTACTCATTCTAATCGATGAAAAAAAAAACTAGAAAAAAAACAAAAAAAAACAAAAGAAATAGGAAAATATCATACTCAACGGCATAGGGAATTTTTATTTATTGTTCTAAGATACAATTTGGCACAAGGATGAAAGTGGAGTTGTAAAAAAAAAAAAGATTGATATTTTTTTTTAACTATCCCAAACTTAGTTGGACACATCCGTGACCCTTTCGCATCTTTTAATGGCATCGGGAAGTGTTGCTTAAAAACAGAAGTAAATAATTACAATTAATTTATCCTATATAGACAATGATTGTTTAAATCTTTTCTTAAATTCATTTTTAAAAATTTACTATCCTTTTTTTTCTTATACTTTTTTCTTATCCCTTTTTATTTCATTCTTATATTCAATATAATAAATTAAAATCTAATCCATACTAATGGCCGAAATAAAAATAACTGAACATTGAACATTTGTATTAAAAAAATCATTAAAATTTTATAAGAAATGTTCACCTTTGATACTTGCATTAAATATATCTCGGTCCCACCCTTTCACTTTCTAAACAGTTTAATGTAGCCGTCTCTTCTACTCCAATAGCTTCATGTTTTGCGTCTCCGTCCGTGGAATTCCCTTCCTATTACTTGTTTCCTTTATAGCTATAATCTCCAACTATTCAAATGTAATGTCAATCGACATCTGCAGATGCCTCGATCTATTCCCTGTTCTTCTCTTCATCATTTCCTCTATCACGCCCCTTTACTCTTGCTCCCACTCTCTGTAACCCCTAGTCAAATTAGCTAAAATCACAGTTAGATCGCTTGAAATGACACTGTGGAATGTTCCACAACAAGCCAGTTAACCCCTGCTAGAAAATCCACTATTCCTGTTGTAATTTTCACCATCACAATAAATAACAAGCATTCATTGGTTAATCACATTCAATCTAGCTTGCTGATTGGTCACTTCCGACCAATCAAACCGCTTGCACGCGACAAATCTGTTTTACCGCGTTTTCCATCTGAGCCAGTCACGTGATTCACGATGATATATAAACAGAACACGTGTAAACTCCCTCGTGTTTCTTTTCATTCATCTTTCTCTCGCGTCTCATTTGCCAATATGTAATCTTCAAGAACTCCCGTCTTAACTAATGCAGTCAGACGTTAAAGACCATTACCAACATTCACGCAAGTACGAACTCTGTAATCTCTTCTTAACTTTTACCAACTTGTACACTACACAATTCCAAATATGCTAAAGAAACTTTATTCTTCTAAACTACAGTTTAATAATTACTTTCACTTTATGAACTTAGGTACAAATATTACCTAATCTAAGAGACGCAACTCTGTCTAACCTTTTCACTCAGTATTCATGCATGTATATCAAATATTAATAAATTCAATTGTTACGTTTTGAAACAATATGTTTTTGAATAATTATTCTCTATCTTGTATTAATTGTTGTGGATGGAAGATTATTGAACACACACAATTTTAAACCTTCTGATAATTCAAACCTTTTATTCCTCTCCAACACACATCACACACATCTGCAACAATAGAATTGCAAGATTAGGTTGTTTGTAATCATTTGCTTCAGTTTTCCAATAGCTTCTTTCTGGGGTTTGTCAAACAACCAATGTACTTCATTATGAAGTAACTCTAGTAACGGTGTACTTATTTCTGAGTATTTAGGTATGAATTTGCATAGATAATTTGTCACCCTAAGAATCTTTGTAGATCTTTTTTTATTATGAGGGTTTGGCATTTGTGTAATTGCTTATATTTTCAATGGGTCTGGTTTTATTTCTTCATGTGTATTTAAGTGACCTTTGTTTAGATGCAAACTCGCATTTTGCTTTATTTAATTTTAAACCTGACTTTCGTAGTCGACTGAAAACTTGATTTAATATTTTGATGTGCTTCTCGACTGTGTCCGACTATATTAATATGTCTTTTTGGGAACTCCTTTTCTTTCTATTCTTTCTATTATTTTCGCTATTTGGACTTGCATTGTGTATCCCATATAGCAAACGTGTATCATCCGAATGGTGAATTGAATGTGTTGCAGGATTATGCTGGCCGAGTGTTTAGTTGGAAAACACGTTTCTACTGGTATAGCTATCCCACAATAAAAATGGCGGATTCGGTATGTGAGTCCGGGTAATAAATAAATAAAGCAAAGACCAAACTATATATAGAAACAAACAATAGATATGTATTAACAGAACAAAGGTATACATAGACAATATAATATTATTGCGTGTTACAAAACAATGGATATGAAAGAAGAAAACATTTAAACTAGTGAAGGTGTTTGTGTAGAAGTAAGTGTAACAAGCATGTGTGATAGACACGTGTATATATGCATGTGTGTGAGAGAGTTCAAAAGTCAGCAGAGGACCAAGGGAAATGAACACGCCACAACGGCAGCGTTCTTATATACGTGCGACCTACATCTGAAAGATAGGGAAAAAAAAAACGGAAAGAGAGAGAGGACAGAATGTTACTGCCTTTTTATAGCCTTAGGGAGCGTCCCCTAGCAGCGGTTTGTTTAGGAAAATAAGTGGGATAACTCCACAAATATTAGGAGTTTTGAATTTTCTTCGTCCACGGGTATGTACCAATATCAATTCGATGCGTCTAATTTTGTAAAGTACTTCGGATTATTCATTTCTGCAAATACTACTTATGCTGTAGGTAGCTCTCGTTTTATTGCTTTATTCAAGTCTCTCGTGTCTAAGCATAATCGTAGTTTGCTTTTTGCTTATACTACTATTACTAAAGAGTTTAACCAGTCTGTAGGTTCCTGTACAGGTTCTATTATTCCCATTTTTGTCATATTTTCCACTTACTTTTTTTTTAGCTTTGGTTTCATGCCAAATGGAATGTTTCTCCGGGGATTTATAACGGGTGTTATTTCTGGGTTTTACTGTTATGTGGTACGTAAACGGTAATTTGCTTATCTCCCCAAAACAGTCTTCATATTCCTCAAATAAACTCAGTGTGTCTTTTTCATTTATTTTCGATTTATTTTCAGATGTTTTCGCGTCAAGGACTGCGTTTGAATTGTTTTTTTTTTGTCACTATGAATAATTCCGAATTTTTGGTGTGTAGTGTTGCTGTGCAACTTCCTATGACTGGAATGTTCGTATTATTATAAGCATTCAGTTTGATTGATGTTCTATGTAATTTGGGTTTTGGAGTTATATTTTTATATATTCTCATAGCTAATACGTTCACTTTCGCACGTGTGTCTACTTTAAATTTTACTGATGCTTCATTCACTCCAAGATTGATTGCCCATCGATTCTGTTCTACTGAATTTATGTTCTTCTTTTGAATGGCGTCCATGTCGTATACCTCGTGGCCTGACGTTTTTTTGCTGATGAATGTTTTTTATTTTATGTAAATTCTTTTTCTTGGATCTGCACATTTTATCAAAGTGTTCCTTACAGTTTTTGTAAAATTCTGAACAGTTATTTTTGTTGCGTGAACCTGAGCAGTATCCGTAGTTGTATGTTTTCGTGGGCTTTTCGTTCTTCTTGATTTGTAGTAGTCATTTTTTATTTATTTTGGAATCTGGTTTTGACTTTGGTTTTGGCGCCATGTTTTTTCTAGTCATATATCGCGGAGATATTTTCTGTTTCTGATGAAGTATTTATTATTTTTGACTGTCTTCTGGTTTCTTCCGCATTTTGACCTACCTGTATTGCTTTTTTTAAAATTTAATTCCGGTTCTTGCAGCATTCGTTCGCGTAATGCATTGTCTCTGGTGCCGCATACTAACATGTCTTTTATTTATCTGAAATTTGCCAAGTTCACATTGATTCGCTTTGTAGTGCAATTCTGTTACATAATTGTCAAATCTCTGTTCTTCTTTTTGTTTACATGTGAAGAACTTATGCGTGTGGAACGATAGATTCTTCCTCGGTTGGCAGTACATAAATTTTTCTATCACCACCCGTAGATCGTTCTTTTGTACTTCATTCTCGAATACAAACGTTGAGTATATGTCTCTGCCTTTTGATCCTATACATGTTAATAGAACTGAAATTTGTTGTTTTTCCAGTTTTCATATTCGATTCTATGGCTTGTAGGTATAATTTGAATTGATCACGCCATTTTATCCATGATTATCTAAGTTTTCCGCAGCGAAGTTCAATTCTTTTGGATAAGGTAAAAGTGCCATCTCTTTTCTTGTGTGTATCATGGATTGTGTGACTTATTACTTCTGTGCTTCTGACACCATTTTGTATTTTGCTATCGTGTTAATAACAAATGAATAAGAACTATATAAAACAATGAGGTAAAGACAATCCATGCGTAATCTTTACTGGAACAGATATCTTTGCTTAATGTTATTAGGACGTAGGACGTAGTATTTATAGTGAGTGTTAGCAAGAGGTAATGACAATATACAAACACAGGTTAATGATTATATTAGTTATAAGTAGAACTCCTTGGAGAAATTAAATCAATTTTATTTTGTAAAACCGTTAACGAAAATCTGATCAGAATCGTAAAACAGAAAATGCAATACAATCCAAATATTATTTACTTAGAAAAGCTTTTAATTGCTTTTATGAATAAAATACTATTGTGTTAAGAAAACTTTTTTTTTTAATGAATAATGAATTCTTGCAAAAATTCATTATTCATTTATTCTAATTCATAAAAAATTATTTCTGTGTTAACTTGTACTAGTTAGGTGATACTTTTATTAATTAAAAACTATATTTTATACTTCCTGTTCAAACCCTCATCTACGTATTGGACATCCATGTCAAAATAGCTTTGGTTGACAACTGACCAACAGTCACAGGGCACATACCTAATTCAGTTCAGTAAAGATAGCTTTCAGGAGCTCTTCATCTACTGAAGCTTCTGGGGGAACATTATCATAAATGCAGGGCAGGAAAGAGGTTTTACAATAGGCTGCAGGTATTACAGGAGTTCAATGAATTTCTTGTCCTGAACCAAGGTGAAATTGAATCCAGAATTCATGATAAATTTATAAATCCTGTCATTTACCTCTATCTGAGTAACCTTCCTAGATAACCCTGACATCATTGATTTTGTCTTACTGAGGCGCATCGAAATTCTCATCATCTGAAGTCTTTATCATACTCAGGAAGCGTTGATATGTGGCACCTGTGAATATGTCTTCAGATTAATGAGACAGTGCTGACTGATATTTATCTTATTCACATTGGGTAAATAGGAGATGCACTGGAAAGAATGGTAATCCAACTTGATGAATAAACCTTTAATCAATCTCACTTTTTTTCACCTGGTTAATTCATCCTTAATGAAAAACCAATGGTATGTCTAATGGAAGAAATCGTTTGTTTCATTTTACGTCAGAAAATTTCCATCAAATTCCAACCTTACACATTTAGTGCTATATAAATCTGTGGAAATATACTATACGTATATAGTATGGACAATTTAATTATATTATATTTTGGAGAGAAAGGTATTCAACGTTATCTGGATATGGTGCGTCCTGCCCTTTGTTGGTAGAAGAGTGTTTTGTTGGACGGAGAGGTGGGACTCTTAACAGTTGAAAGGACTTAGAGTAGGGGATAAATAGTTGTAAAATTACATGACAAATACAACGTAAACGCTTTTAGATATTTTTCTAACTACCAAGTAATTTTAAACATTTAAAGCATTTTAAATATCCTCATTTTATTGAATTTTAGGTACTTTGGTTTTATAGGTTACTTATGAAGACGCTTGAGGGGAAATGTTAGAAAATTACCAATAAATTTTAAATTTATTATAATTACCATTCTTATTTTCTGACAATGTGTTTTTACAAAATTGTCACGTTTATACACACACACACACACAAAAAAAAAAAAAAATACTGGATGTCACTTCTCCATTTATGATGATGATATAAGCCTAAATTGGATGTGACCCAAGGTCGAAATTATGGGGAACTCAGCAAGGATCGAACTCCCTACTTAATTGTAATTGTTCTCGGGAGAAAACCTTGCTGACTATTATTACACCACGTAGAAATGCTGAAGCTTTTCCATTTATGCTTAGTAAATATATTTAACACTTGACCGCTACAAAGAATTTTAAGATGATATGTTTATGAATTATTCAAATTAAAATTTAAAGGAAAAATGAAAACAATTCTAAAAATTCATTTATCAAAAAAATATTTTTAAGCAAATAAGAAAAAATATTTTAAGATAATAGCGTCCATAATATATGTTATTCATAAAATTGCTTTTATGAATAACATGTTATGAACACTATTAAACGCATTTCTAATTAAATAATGTGCTAGTTTTATTGCATGTTTTTATTTTACGAATCAGAGCATATTTTCTCCAAGTGGGACTCATATTTGAGAAAAAATTGTCTAAATTCTCCGAGAACTTTTCCTCATAAGTTATACAAACAAAAATGAAATTCTCGAAATTTCAAATCAAGTAAGTGAAAAATGTAAAAAAAATAAAATAAAATGAAATAAAATAAAATAAATAAAAGAAAAAATATTTTTACCAAGAGTTTCTAAAACAGAAACACCTAAAAAATAATTTCATTTATTTGTGAATAAGTTCTGAAAGTTTCATTAAAATCCGACAATTATCCGATTTTTGCAAGAATTTCCAAATGAATGTGTTTTTCGCTGCAAAAATTTCTCATACTAATTTATGATTCCTCGTTGATGCCAGAGGAACAATTTTTAATTAAAATTTTGAAGGTCCTAAAAAGGAATAAGGTTTTTTTCACACAAAAAATCCTCTGGTCTTTCCTCTTAAATATTTTGGCAAAGAAGCTGTTTTTATTAAGTTTTGGGCATTTTTTCATTATGTATGCTCATTTTTTATCGAATCTTTCGAGGTACCTAATTAATATAAAGCTTGTTAATATATATTTTTAAACAAATAGATTTTAATTTAATTATCTTACAATAATGTTACAATAAAATGTGAAAATAGTTTAATACCCACACACAAACTGTCATTATTTGTAAATAATATATAATTAACTGACAGAGATATGCACGCAAACTCGCAGACATTGTAGGTAATTCGGTCATCTAGGTTTTTTTTTTATTAAAAATCCAAGCGTCCGAATTCCAAGCAATAATAAAATAAAAATAAAGAAAACATGAGTATGTTTGTTAAATAAATCATTTGTATTTACAAACATACATATATGAATTCAAAAGAGTCAAAATTAAGTAAAAATAGTCTTTGGGTAGTTGATCCACAGAAAAATCTTGGTTTAGAAAAGACTTAGTTGACCCACAGTAAAAAGTTGTGGTTGAGAGAAATTATCTTCAGCGAAGATTCACTGGCCATCCCTACTGCTGTTTTTGGAGATGTTTCGTCTGAAGTCGCCGATATGTTTAATTCAGCACGCGCTTGGGAGTGGGACCTATGTAGTCACGTCTTTTGTGTTTGAACGGCTTGAAGACAGCCGCATCTGATCCTCAAATTCGAAATCTGGCTTTTTTTTTAATAAGAAATTTTGCTTGAAAGTAGGCTCTAGAAAAATAAGGTTTTACTTTTCTTTGATCAAAGATTTCACATGGTGATGTTAATTTCTAACCAATAGACACTTAGGTTTAAACGGTGTGTATTGTATTTTGAAATCTTTTTGGTATGTTTGTAAATATTATATGTGGGTGTGTAATTGTGTTGGAAATAGTTTATTTTTATTTTATTTTTTATTCAATTCACTGCAAACAAGGCGATAATCACACTTAGACGCAAGAACCTACTGGGAGTGAATTAAAATGAGAAGAGTTCAGAAGGAACCGGAAATCCAATCCTAAACAGGAAGCATGAGCTAAACCTCTACTCCTGTTCAAAAGGCCAGGAAGGAGTGTAACCGGATTTTCCTATAACATTATGGGGGACAGAAACTCCACCACAAAGCGGAAACTTTCTTAAACTGTAGCAATTTGTCTAGCAAAATAATTAATCTCTATCTTTGAATTAGAGCAAAAGAAAAAAAAATCCGACAGTCTTAGACTATTTCAGTCTTAACTAAAAAGACAAAAGAGATATCTCCTTTAGAATATTTTCAAAATGTGTCCTATAATTAAAAGCCGACCCAGACAAACAAGGCTGGTGGCGGCCCTTCAAAATTTCGCAACTTAATTTTCTTAAATTTTAGGAGCAGCAATAGGAGCGCATCATCACTTTGCTCCTCTAAAATGGGGCGAGCTCCACTCCCACGCATTGAGTAAAAAAAAAGGAGGGGTCCATATTATGGCTCTAACAAAAAGGGTTGAGGGATTTCTCTCTTTCATGAAAGAGTTCCCTGACGTATTCACATTGGAGTATTTTCTCTTCTCTATTATCACTGTTTGATTTTATACAGCCCGTTCATGAGCTCAGCATTTGTCCTGTTCATTTTTTTAAATTCTTTTGCGCATACTTGCTTTATCTGCGTTCTTTTTATTTCTTCACATTTTTCATTGAGCCATTCCTCTTTAACCGATCTACATTTGTTTCTGATTTGTGTCTTGAATGTTCTGTACTCTTGTCCATTGCTTGGCATTGCCGCTTTTTCATAATCTCTAGAATTTCGTGTCATTCACTTTTTTTCCTTGTCTTCTTTGCCTTGGAATGATCTTATTTGCCAACATCATTCGTGTTTCCCTGAGAATATTGCACTTTGAATTTGTAGTTTCGATAAAGTTGTATTTGTTTTTTAACTCTCTTGCAGTTTAGGCTATGATGTGGTAGTTTTAGTTTCCTTAGTTTTACTCTGACGTAGCATACGACTGAAGGATGGTCACTACAATGCAGTCGGCATTCAGTATGTTCTACAGTGTAGAGCTGAGTTTCTGAAAATTTTGTTGATAGTTAAGTATTCTTCGCTTCCCTTCCATAGACGTCTTGGGTACTTCTGACACCAGGTTTTCGTAATTATTTGATTGCGGGTGACGGTCTAGTGACCCCTGTCGTTCAAGTCTTCTCTTACCGGGCGAGGAGTTATCTCCAGTGGGCTATACCTTTTTCACGTCGTCATCTCTAATACTTATTACCATGATTATTCTTGGGATATGTAGTGGGGTGGTTTCTCATTGCCTTCTCCACAGTGTTTTTATTCAAATCCCAACTCTAGTTAACTGGCCGTTGAATTATAGCATTCTGTTACCACTTCTTTTCGACTACAAAAATCTGTGCAAAAAAGTGAATCAGAGCCTTGATTTTTTTCTCACGTCTAATTGGCCAGTTAATATTAAAATCATGTTCTCAATTATGTCCGAATAACATTGACCTAGTTCCTGACCTGAACAAAAATACAATCCCGCCAAAACCTGGCTATGCCTCCCGGAGCCTATCACGTGACTACGTTTATTATAAATACTTCGACACATGTTCGTTGTTCCTTTCTTTTAATTTCTCCTGCCTACCAACAATGTAGGACTTTAAGAGAAACGGTTTCGATCCAATACGGGTGAACGCTATGAAACGCCATCACACACGCACACATACACATACACATACACGTATGTACGGGACATTACAAGCAACAGAAACTTAATTACAAACATTACGGAACATTCTCTCCTTCAACTCTTCTGAAGCTAAAAGTTTATCAACATATTCTCAGCATTCCAGAATTCTTTCAACTCCATCACGGTGAACATTTAGAGCGACAAGTTCATTCAACTTTCTATGGGCTCAGATAAAAATATTTCCTTCTTAAAGAACACTAAGAAATTCCAGTCAAAGGGAAGTAGCCCCAATGCTTGTATATCATTGACATACATAAATATAAATATTGTTTATAAAAAACGTTTTGTGTTCCTTCTTATTGTGTCATATTTTGTGGTATTTTTTGTAAATATAAATTCGAGAGGTTACATCAACTAACAGACCTCTACAGAATCATCGAGAGTTCTTTCGCATTTTGATAGATCTTATTTTTCGTCCTACAGGATTACTAACCATACTCTTTGCACCAGCGAATTTTTCATCCTATAGGGTTGATAACCACCCTCCTTGCATCAGAGGGTGCCGGTTTAGTCACCGACCATCCGACAAAGTTTATTCTTTATAAAGAAAAAATCACTTTGACATGAGTAAAAAATGAGCTGCAAAAAACAAAAAAAAAATCTAGCTTCTCTTTTTACTCAAAAGTTAAGGAGGGCAGATATAAAACAAAAGAAAAGCCATACGGAAAAAATAAATAAAAATAAGAAAAGGGCCAAATAACTGTTACTGGTTACCGTCCAAGGCAATACAGACTGTTCGAAATGTCGCTAACATTACAGCTTAACATGGCCTCAGAGTTACCCACCGAAAGCGTCTGCAAGAACATCCATCCATGCATGACATGGCACTAAAGAAATTCCGGTATTATGAATCTGCTGACTAGAGCAGTCCTTTTAAGTGCTACCAACGACTAAAATCTCAGCCCTTTGCCGTCACACTGAAAAGTCGCAGCTACTCATCAGATTGTAGAGGCATGTTAAGAGTGTTGTGGACCGTAGTGTGAAGAGTATGTATTGTAGAAGAACACATGTGGGTAGAATTTCCTGCTAGCCGGTTCAACTACATGAGAAAGTTGGACTTTAACTAAGTCCAAAGAAAACAAACAAGACCGATAAATATATGTAAACAAATATATGTATTAATAACAAGTTACAGGTTACAAGCACATGGACAGTTACATGGACAGAGTGCGTGTGGTGAATATTATGTGTGTGTGTTGTGTTGTGGTGAGTGTTCGTACGTACGTGTATTGTTTTTAGCGAGGTGGTATAAGGCTGAAGCCTGAGGAAAAAAGAGATCGAGGCGAAAGGTCAGCCAGTATTTATAGCCAGGAGAGAGAGACCCCCGGTGAAGGGTTAAGGAGCTGAGGAGGAGCTAACTCTGACAAGAGGAATGACCATTGTGGGTGTTTGTTTACGGCTGCGGGAATAACATGTTCACACAATTTATATTAAATGTAAAATATCACAAAGCATGAAATACAAGAAGGAACAAAATGGTTCTAAAAACATAACATTGTATTTATTTGTATGTTGATGTACATGCGTAGAAGTTAAAGATCTGATGGAGTTATGTATCTTAGACTGAAAATATTTTTATCGGTGCTCACAAAGTTGAATGAATTATTAAACTGTAGTTTTAGAAGAATATTTCTAAGAGAAAAGTTCTTGTTGCATGTTTGGAAATGATCCGTATGTTTGTAATGTAAGTTGGAAAAGTTCGTGAAGGTTCGTACGTACGTGAATGTGTGAAATATTATTTAACGTCTGACCGTCATGTAGTGTTGATTCATCATCCAATGAATGCTTGTTGTTGTATAATTTGAATTTCTGTAAGTATGTATGTGTGTGATGATGATGATCATCACAAGATCTTCAAAAACTTACAGTTCAAGTAATTAAGGTCAAGAAAGAAAAACGGAAAACCACACCCTAAACACTGAAACTAAGGAAAAACATCTAGTGCTGACCAGTAAGCGTGGAATGAGTACAAGCCAGGCGAAAGGCAACCCGATCTACTAGTAACCTGTTCACTGCACAGAATCCTGGGTGCTTTTCTCGAGGTACCATCTCTAGGAAGGTAGTCGAACAAGACAGGGTGACCATTCAGTCGAAGATAGAAGGTGTTGTTGCGGATGTGTGTGATGTGTGTTGGAGAGGAATAGAAGGTTTGAATTATCAGAAGGTTTAAAATTGTGTGTGTTCAATAATCTTCCATCCACAACAGTTAATACAAGACAGAGAATAATAATTCATAAATATCTTGTTTCAAAACGTAACAATTGAATTTATTAATATTTGATATACATGCATGAATACTGAGTGAAAAGGTTAGACAGAGTTGTGTCTCTTAGATTAGGTAATATTTGTACCTAAGTTCATAAAGTGAAATTAATTATTAAACTGTAGTTTAGAAGAATAAATTTCTTTAGCATGTTTGGAATTGTGTATTGTACAAGTTGGTAAAAGTTCAGAAGAGAATTCAGAGTTCGTACTTGCGTGAATGTTGGTAATGGTCTTTAACGTCTGACTACATTAGTTAAGACGGGAGTTCTTGAAGATTACATATTGACTAATGAGACGCGAGAGAAAGATGAATGAAAAGAAACACGAGGGAGTTTACACGTGTTCTGTTTATATATCATCGTGAATCACGTGACTGGCTCAGATGGAAAACGCGGTAAAACAGATTTGTCGCGTGCAGGCAGTTTGATTGGTCGGAACTGACCAATCAGGAAGCTAGATTGAAGGTGATTAACCAATGAATGCTTGTTATTTTTGTGATGGTGAAAATTACAACAGGAATAGTGCATTTTCTAGCAGGGGTTAACTGGCTTGTTGTGGAACATTCCACAGTGTCATTTCAAGCGATCTAACTGTGATTTTAGCTAATATAGATAGTGGTAAAGTTTTAACTAAAGTTGTGTTAATATCTAACGAAATAAAAAGAATGCAGGTAAACTGTCTTATCAATAGCATTTTTATGGGTAGAAAGGTCAGAGAAAGAATACACAATTATTAACAAAATTAGCTCGTACAGTTAAGGATGAACAAAATACAAATTTCCAAACACTTTTTGACAAATTGAAATTATAATTTCACTTTCAAAGTTATCTTTGACTAGTTGAAGCACTCGTGGATTCACATACGGAGAAAAAAAATCACGTGTCATTTATGTATTTAGTAAGAAGATTCCTCCTTAGTACACTGACCACGCTAGAGAGATTTATCGGCCGACATTTGCAGTTTTATTTTGTATTTAACTTAAGCCCGATATAAATAGTGATAAGGATAATGCAACTAAATACAAGGTTAACAAAATTTACTCATACAGTTAAGAGGTCCCTAAATTTTCTTTAAAAATCACTCTTAAAAGCGATACTCTTTTTAAAATCCATTTAAAAAATTTTAAGCATTAAATTCTACTTTCAATTCCAAGCTAATAGATTAAATTTAATATTCCCCCAGGCAAAATACTTTGGTCTATTTCAAACTGAATTTAAATTGATTGGAATCTTTTCTACTTATCAGTAAAATCTATATATTCGTCTATATCGACAGATCTTTTTTGAAAATTAGCTGATTTAAAGTTTAATCTAAATTGGAACTAACATTACTTTCAGTTGAAAATATCACAGAAAATCATCTTTTTAACGCGAGGTGGCGTTTTCTAAGGTGTTGAGTGATTTGTTGATAGCTTGATTTTCGGGAAATTAAAAATTTTAAGTAATTTAATATTTTATTGAATTTTAGGTGCTTTTGTAGCGACTGCTGTTTTTCCACGCCCACATTTTATTCGTCTGTGATTGGCTAATAAATCAATACTGCCTTTCTATAGGATAATTTAGCCATCGCAGTCGTTGTTTTGAATTTTTCGGTTTTGAACTTGCTTACTTGTTTCGTTAATACAAATTTAGCGATTGGTTAAATTTTAACCAATCACGTATTTTAGTGCAAAATCAACTTTTCCCGCGTTTTCGCTGGGAGCCTACCTGTAGTTTTAAAAGAGGCGACTTTTTCACAAGCCGTCAGTAGAGTCCACTAAATTTTGCCTGTCAACACAAACCTATGACTTTACTCACAACATTTCAAATACAGACACATAATTTTGTAATACATATATACATATCTCTCTGTGACTCAGCCAAGTTCAATAAACTAGGACTCCGTTGATTTCTCTAACACATCACACTTTCTGATCAATTGTGTTCTTGTGTTATCTATTCTAACAGCAGACTTGTTCTAACATTGATTCCTGAACATTTCTCTCTAAAGAGAACTTTCTTTCGAACAATCAATTACAAATCAAAATACGGTAAAAAGGAAGCAACTTCTTTTCTCTTAATCTATACATTGAATACAAATTATTGTATATTTTGTTCTTGTATGTTATTTCAATATATACTTGTTGATTCACATTTGGAGTTTCGTTGTTTTCTTGAATCATTAATAATACAAAAAGATCTATTCACAATGAACACGCCCATAACACTTTCGCTTTATAACCTTACAAAAACGCTTGGTTAGAAAACGTTTGAAAATTAGCAATGAATTTTATATTTATTGTAGGTACCTCTTATTTGATAGTGCCGTGTATAGACGTGCGTATATACAAAAAATACGTTTATATACACACAAAAAATGCAAATCTTTTTTTGTGTTCACCCCAAGTAAGGCAGCAAAAAACTAAGACAGAAGTGCGTGGAAGAGTTAGAAATAGAAACATTGCTAAGGAGTGAGATTAGAACAAAAGAGTAATCAGAAAGACAGTAGATAGCGAGTGACATTGCATTTAAATTTTTGAAGATTAAGGTTGCTTGGGAAGCATGGAGCCAGAAGGGAGTTCTACAAGCGAGAAAAAAAAATGGTTAGCAAGAATTTACGGTTACATCTAGCCAACTTAATTGTAAATTAATAAGACCTCGTCGCCAGTCTAATACGTCGCTTAAATTCAAAGTCTGGGCACCATAGCGAAGAACTCATCCGAACAATTACCATGAAAATATTTATAGAAAAGTCACAGAGAGACAACCTTATGCTGGTGTGAAAAAAAAAAAAAAAAAACTGAAGCCGAGCCGCCAGATCAGGGTCAATAATATTACTGATTCTTTGGATTTTATCAAGAAGTTCAGATAAATAGCATGAGCATATGTGGTAGCAATATTCTAAGCATGGACGAAGGGTGGACTTATAGATATGCAAAATAGATTCTGAAGAGAAAACCAGTGAACCAATTTTCTTAGAAGCTGACCTAGCAATAGATTCAATTTTGTCTTCCCACTTCATTTCAGCTGAGAACTTTAGTTCAAAAAGGCGCAACGAGTCACTCTCCTGAAGGTTAGCATTAGCCCTGCTAATGGAATGCAGAGGTTTCTCTCAGACGATTAATAGAAGGAAGTTTAGTTTTGGAGACGTTAAAATTAACAAGCCGTCTTTTGCCCCAGTTAACAACAGACTGAAGTAACAGAAAATAAGGAAAACTACATTATCTCTTCGAACAAGGGAGGTGGGTTTGTTATGAATAGGAACACCTACAATTCTCAAAGTAATTTACTACTCAACGATGCCTACACATATGAAGAAATAAATGAATTAATAACACAAATTCAATAGTACGATTATAAAACTAATTAATAATGAAAACAAATAGTATAGACTAATGGAATATCACCCTAGAAGATCCAAACATTATGCTCAGCCTAAAACTCACAAATCAGGCATTCCAATGCTTTCCATTATATCAGGTATTGATAGCACTACCCACAAACTGGTGAAAGCCATTCTTATTCTTTATGTGTCGTGCTTCGTCAGGGTGTAAGCGATCATGGCTCTCCACAATTTCCTGTCCTTTGAAGCCTTTAATACATTTTATCTTTTCGTTATTTCTCCTAAACCTGATTCCACTATCCATTTATTCAAGCTTATTAAGTATGTTATGCGCTGTTTTCGTCTCTCCTTCCATCTGCCCTGTGAGTATCAGATTTTCCAACCCCTTTTCCGCATTATGTGCCCTAGAAATTTCAACTGTCTCTTCCGGGTGTTAAGTATGTTTCCTTTTTGTTTCCATTTTCTCTAAAACTTCGTCGTTGCTCCTATGTTCGGTCCATGATATCCTCAGCATCCGTCTGTAGTACCATATTTCTGTTGCTTCAAGTCTCTTCTTCGTCTTTGAGGAGATTGTTCTGTATCCACAGCCATATAGGAAGGCAGATAACACGCAACAGTTTAATAAAAAATTTTTTGTTTATAACCAAATTTGTTTGTCTCTTAATACTCTGCTTAGCTTTTGGAATGCGTCTTTGGCCATCCTAATGCGTCTTCAGATTTCAATGTCGCACTTTCAGTCCTCTGTTAGAACATTTCCCAGATATTTAAATTTTTATACGTGTTTGATTTTTGTAACTCCAATTAGTAATTTGCATTTTTGGATCGGCCTTTTACTAACGATCATGCATTGTCTTCTTGCATTTTAAGTTTAGTCATTCTTGGGTTCTTTCACTGTCTTCTCCAGGAACTTTTGTAGTTTTCTTTCCGTGTCTGCTATCTACATTTAGCTGCATCACTTATGCTGTTAATATTGTGGCCACCAATAATGAATTCTGGTAGAATATCTTTGCAGAATTCTGACGTTGATTTTTGTTATATGGCTCATTAGGCTGATTGTCCGATGGAGTTCGCACCTGATTTCTTAGGTAATGCTATGAAAATAGATTTCGTTAGGTTTTCCGGCATATCGCTACTGTTGTAGATTTCATTTATTATTTCTGTATTTTTGTCTATACCCAAATCATCTAAGGCTGCCAGCATCAATTACAATTCCGTCTGTCCCGACGCTTTGTTTCTGTTCAATTTGGCAGGTGCAGCTTCCACTTCGGTTTTTTTTTCCCAGTCCGTCTATATTTCAGAGTATTGCCAGTTCTCTTTCGTCGTGGAACAGAACTGATATATTCGTTCCGTCCTTTAATTTTATGCATCCTGTTGATGAGCATGTCATTTGTCCTGTTAGTTCCTTTATTTTTTATGCATATCTGCTTTATATGGGATACTCATTCTTCCTATTTCTGCACATTGTTTTGTTGAGCCATTCCTCTTTAGCCTGTCTGAATCAGTTTCGTATTGCTTTATGTAGCCTTCTATTCCATATCTTGGCATTTTGTTTTGTTTCCTTTCCATTATGTTCAGAATCTCATCAGTCATCCATCCATTTTTTCTTTGTCTATTTTTCTTTTGGATGATTTCATTTGCTGATGTTACTAAAGCTTCTTTTAGTGTGTCCCACTTCGAGTTTCTATTTTCATTTTGTCCATTGTATCCTCTTTTTATACTGTCCATATATTTCTCCTTCAAATTCAAATAGTTCAAAAGTTTGTCGTATTGCAATTTGGGTGCTGCCTTAGGCCTCTATAATCTCCTTAGTTTTAATCTAAGTTTACATATAACTAAGAAGTGATCGCTTCCGTAGTCGGCACTTGCATAGGTTTTGCAGTGTACAATGGCATTCCATGAATCTCTTGTTGATAGTTATGTAGTCGATTTGGTTTTTTGTTTCTCCATGTCCATATTCATCTTCGGTGTTCTTGAAACCAGATGTTGGCTATTACCTGGTCATTCACCGTACACCATTGGGCCCATTTTTCTTCGCGTACATTATGGGTTCTCAGTCCGAATTCGCCAAGTATTTCACCCTCCCACTCGTTGCATATTTTGGCATTCAACTCTCCCGTGACAATTATTTCTTGCGATATACATTGAGTCTTGGCATTGTCTAGCGTAGAGTAGAACTTTTCGATTTCTTCCATACTTTGTGCTGTCGGTGCATAGACAACTATGGATATTTTTAAAAGTTCCCCTTTCAGTTTAATGACAAGAATTCTATCAGGTAACTGACAGTATCTCAGAACGCATTTCTTCATGTCTTAGTCTAGTATCAATACTACTCCTTTCATGTTTCTCTTCACACACACACACACACACACACACACACACACACACACACACACACACATACATACACACACACACACACACACACATATATATATATATATAGGATATAAACTCCTATATTTTACGGCCAATAAGTGAAGCACAAACAAGTAAGAGGCGTCTACAAATAAATCTTATTAAATTCAGTAGACCTGAAAATATTTTTACAATTCTGCACAAACACGGCTCCAAATTAAATAAGTGGTTTCTGGAACCTGATTGGATAGGACAAATCACGTGGCGTAACTTCTACAACGTCCGCGCGGTTGAAATGGGTCAGGGTTCGGATACATTCTCGCGCAAAACTGAGATAGGATTCATGAGCTGAGCACCGGCTCACCATAAATCATAAAAACTGCTCGCCTTTAACAGCAAAAAAGGAGGGAATAGCATTCAGTGAAAGACCATGACAACGCGTCAGTCAGCGATAATTTTTCTACATACAAAACCTCGACGAAAGTAAGCCCTGTATCACCTCTTTTTGTTCACTGTGTTTTAAAACTACTGCTATAGCAGGCAGTCAGCGGTCATACACGTTTCATTGGCGCGTGCTTCACAAACACCCACAAATTGACGTATCATACCACTTGATTTCCTCACTTGTAACAAAAACACTTCGAAATTTTGCAGACTCACTTGAGGCAAATCATTTCGAACACCCGAACTATTAGTCTGTTCATGGCCACAACAGAGAACATTGATTTTTAGTATGTAAATACATTTATCTGAATGCATAAATGTTACTGTCCTATTTAGCTTGGTTTTCTTCCTTTTCTGCGAAGTATCATTTTTTCGCGTTGTATAAAAAATTGTGTTGCATTTTATTTTAACTCCTAAAATTCGGATAAACCGACCCCACATATATGATCCTGTGTGTCACTGACAAAATCTCCATTGTTAGGCCACCTCGTTTCACATAAGCCTAACTTACTCATTTCCTGTTTTATATTTTCCAACTGGTCACAATTGTTTAATGTCCTAACATTTCATGTCACGAGAATTATTTATTTGGTGCGAACAGTCGATGGATGAAATATTCTGCCTCTTATCAAGCCAGCGATCTGTAAACAGTGCAGAGTTAAATGAAAATGTAAGGTAAGATTTGTATACGAAACTATTTTGAAACTTTTTGCTGGTTTTACTATCATAGAAAGTGTTTCAGACCTGACTGTGTAGAATTTTATTAGTACTATTGTAATAGTATAGTTTTTCTGTACAATATAAGCATTTAACGAATCTGACAGCTGGTTTTTGGGATTTTTGGTGACTGGTGTGTTAGTTGAAGATGAGTATCTGTTGCCCCTTACTCTTGAGAGAGAAAAATGAGAATAGAAAACAAGCCTTGACTTGAAATCTCTGACTATTTGAAAGCCATTAATAAAATTTTGACCCCTTTCCTCGGAATAATCAGCCCATCACATGCTAAAAATACAGGCAACCTGGTTGGAAAACAAAAGCAAAGAAATATGACAAACTCATAGCTAGTTTAGATATTAAATCCCTTTACACTAATGTTCCTGTTAAATGCTTAAGTATTAAGAAAACAAAAGCATGTAATACAAAGATAAAACTGTAAGTGATTTTTGAGATAAGCAGCCAATTTCATCTTATCGAACTGATCAGATTTACTATCGAGGCAGGAGTAAGTGGTTATGCAATCAGCATAGATACCAAGTTGAGAGCTGATGATGTCAGGAATGTCATTGATGAAAATTAAAGTAGGGCCATTGATAGAGCCAGGGGAACATCTGTATTGGTGCAAAAGAATTTAGAACAGTGGCCGTTTAGGACAACATTCATTTCGCGATTTGATAAGACTAAATCAGTTAAAAAATTCGTTCTGAGACACCAAAACTTTTCAATTTGTATGACAAACACGTTTGAGATGTCCAAAGTAACAGCCTAAGTTTCATCATTCTTATTTAAAACGTGATCAACGTTCAGCAATAATCGTTAGTATATCAGCTGTTGACATAAAGAAACTAAAGCCATATTACTTGTCTGAAAGGCCCTGCAATGTGAGATGCTTAACCAATTCAGCGAAAAGGGTTAATAGTTGGAAGGGTCACCCGAGTTCTTAAAGACTGGAACAACGGATGAGGATTTCCAACAAGCAGGAAAGCAAGAGGCGGCGAGGTATTTATTATACAGTTTAGAGAGAACAGGAGCCAGTTGGGGAGCACATTTGTTAATGGCTATTACAAAGATACCATTAGGTTCACATGCTTTGTGTGGAATCCAGATTAGAGATGATAGCAGAAACCATGGATGCATATCTCTCAACAAAGCTTTATAACATTAAGCGATACTAAAAAAAAGAATTTATTACAATTAGATGAGTGGAGATAACAGATGTAAAAACCTACATTCATTCATTTGAGAGTAAATCCTGAAAGTTCCATTAAAATCAGACAATTATCTGATTTTTGCAAGAATTTCCAGATCAATGTTTTTCACCGCAAAAACACGATGAAATTTTCCGTACAAATTTGTGAACCCGTTTTGATCCCTGAAAAAAAGTTTTAACCAAAATTTACAATATTACAAGAAAAATATTTTTTACATAAAAAAATCCTTTGCTCTGTCATCTTAACAAAAAGTTTAAGACGATAAGGTTATTTTTGTTTTGTGCATTTTTTCATCATGCGACTTTGGAGGTACTTCCTTTTTAGGGAATTTCTGATGATACCTAATTAAGAAATCGGTACCACCAAAATGGATGCATTTCTTTCCAAATTAAAGCAAAAAAAAAAAAAATGCCAAAAATCAGGAAATTATCAGATGCAAATGAATCGTTCAGTACTTATTAATAGAAGAATTGAATATTGAAAAGTTATTAGAAAACATTGTGGGAATATTTTTGGATACCTGTTTCACCTCCCGACACCTTTTTGATATGTTGTGTGTACTCTTTAATTGGCAGTAGGGGGATTTTCGCAGTTTACAATTATATAATGAAAAATCCATGAAAATGTTACTTCAGTAAAATCATTTATGCAAGTGTAAACATGCTGGAAATTTATTCCGAATCTTACTAAAAATCAAATGATTTTTTGAATTGGTGCTTGTATAATTTAACATTTTCAGTATAGACAAAACAAATCTGCACATTTATTTTACAAAAAAAAAACAAAAAAAAAAAAACTTTATTTTTCCAGTGCGGTTTTGAAATTCATCTCGTTGCTGTTCGTCACAGGAATTTATTACAGACATGTTTAAAGTAAAAAAAAATGTAAAGTTTAATGCCATTTTAGAGTGAACATTTTTAAGAATTTTATCCTTTTAGCAACTGTTAGATTTTTTTGTATGGATGTACGAAAGCGGAAAGTTATGATTTCTCGCTTTTAACCATTCTATTACGTTTCATAAATGAATATAGAATAAAAAATTGTTGAACTGTTGGTTATGTAAGATTATAATTTTACGGTAAAAAAAAATAATTAAAGCATCATTTGGGTACATGTAAATAATTAAAAACTGAAAGTGAACGCAATCAATTAACATTATCAATTCAATAACTCTTTACCAATTTTTTGTTAGTAGCAACTTCTTAATTTTAATACAATTCAGAAAAAAATAAGAGAAACATACAAAAATAAAAACAATGAAATAAACCGAAAAACATTTTACTAACAAACTAAAGTATAAAAAAATAAAATAAAATCCAACTTTAATAAAAGTGTACAGAATAAATAATTCATAAAGTATTGGTTATATAAGAGTAAAGAAATAATTTTTAAACATACCAATTTCTTGATTATTTGATCTACTGATCAGTATTTTTTTATTTTAACTTTTCGCGCGCTTCAGGGTGTAATTATAGAGTGTTTTTATTTAACTTGGATGCAAATCCTACCGTACGTAAATAAACATTATTTTCATTAATTTTCTTTTTAAGTAAAACGTAAACATTACTTAATAACTTATACAAAATCCAGTTAATCCTTAAATTTACTAAATGACTTAGAATCATCCCTGGGACAAATTAAGAAAAGATTTTTAAAAATCTGCTTACTTTTTTTTTGTCTATAAATGCGGTTCGATATGTAACTAGTGAATGTGCCCCAGTTTTAAAAATGCCTGAAATTACACACAGAAATTCTTTTAATACAGATTAGCTTTAAAGTTATCTTTCAAATAAAACCAAAATTTAACTTCAAAGACGTCATTTAAATCATTTAAAATGAGTTTTAAGAAATCGGTGCCCGTACCTATTAAAAACAAATCAAATCCTGCCGACAAATTAAACTAATTAAAGCTAACTAACATTCTTAGATTTGACGAGAACCACTCGTAGATTTCTACAGAGAAAAAAATTAAAAAGCATTCACAGGATTATTTAGTCAAAACATTTGTTGTGCACGGATATGAAACACTTATCTGTCTGGTTTGTCACGAACCCGAATATATGCGTCTTGATAACTTCCCGGAGCACAAAAGAAAGATTGACTTTTCTGCCTAATGATGTCTCGTGCGTATCTTGTCAAGTCACATGATTGTTTTCTATTCTCGTGAATATTTATAATTAGTTTTTATTGTTATTTTTTTGTTAAGGGGAGATAACATTTGTCACTTGCTACACCCCCACTTAGTAGAGGAGTCTAGTAGTAGTGATATTGGTTTTCCAAGAAACTTTTCTACCTTCTTTGTTATAACTGGGCTTACTATTACTGTCTATCTTTTCTGCATCCATTATTATATTATCACTATTAGGTTGCTTCTCAGTTATTACTTGCTTATCACGTAAGTTCAACGTGTGGTTTTAATCTATCTATTAATACAGTTGACTGTATCTCATTGTTCATTTTAATTATAAAATATTTGTCAGTTCTACGTAACACTTGGAAGGGACCAGTGTAAGGAGCTTCTAGAGGCTTGCGAACTCTTTACTGTTTGCTCTTAGCCATACACCTTTATATGCCTTAAGCTTGTCAGGAACGTACTGACGTGATTTATTTACAGAACTATAATCTTTGTCTGTTGAATGTAAGGAGTGTATGGTACGTTATAACTCCTTAGAAAACTTCTGATTATCTATGTTATCGTTAGTATTGTGGGAGTTAGCTCCTCCTTAATTCCCTAATTGTTCAATAGGGGTCACTCTCCCTAGACTATAAATACTGGGTGACTTCTTATCTTGTTCTCTTTTTCATTTCTTCATTTCAGCGAACACCTCTACAATGTGAGCTCTCGCGAAGATAGCATCTCCCCACTTCTGGGAAGACGCCGTGAACATTATACACACATACACGTACGTACGAACATTCACCAAAGAACAAACAGAAATGTTCACACACACGCAAATATTAATGTCTATTCTAAATTGTTTTGTTTAATACATATATTTTTTTATATATATCGGTCTTGTTTGTTTTCTTTTCATCTTCGGTTGGACAACTAGAGTCCGACATTTTTCTTGTAGTTGGACCTTCTTCTAGCAGGAATAAAACGCACGTGTTCCTAATTCAACAACTCTCAAATCACCCGGTCCTCTACAAAATGGTGACTTCCTGACGTGATTTTTCAACTCCTGCTAACAAACACAAGACTGTATATATGCACAAACTCACATTTATATACACTTTCCAAACGAGAGCCAGTCAGGAAAAATATTGAAAAACTCCGAATATGCACGCCAAACACTATTGACCAAAAAACAACTTTTATGCAGCAACAAAATTTGTGATTAGACCAGATGAAAGTGCAAAATCACAATTTTAATTCGCTACACTATGTTTATACAGAACACCTTTCTCCGGCGCGGCAAATAGAAGTTTTTCTACAACACGTGGAAATCACAGAAGCTCGAATCGGCACTAAACTACAATTACTACTACTATGACACGAGCCTTACAAACACTGCTTCTCCCACTGGTCTATATTTGTTTGACCCTTTCTTTCTCGCGGTGACGTTTGACCCAATTTCACCCGGCAGACATGCTTAACATATATTCTACACCACGTGCGACATTTCACACCACTGCTTATCAACATTGCTTACCACGCCTTTAATGTACAAAAGTTTTCCATGCTGAAGAGATTATGTTGGAAACAATCTTCGGACAACCCACTGTCTTTGAATTAATTCTGCACAACGCAATCTTCGGACGACCCACCGTCTTTGAATAAATTCTGCGCGACACAATCTTCGGACGACCCACTGTCCTAGAATACATTCTACGAGACGCAATATTTCACGTAAAATTTGCTGACGATATTCCCTAAATATTACTTAGTTATCACTAATAAGCGAATTTTTCAACATCACCACGACGTTCTCACTCCAACATAAATCCGCATGCATTCGGCTCACTGAAGTATGGGGAGCATTGGAATAAAGTAAGCATTTAAACACAACAGCGTCGGCTTACAGCAATTCACGTGATCGGCAAGTTTCCATCTGATGACATTTTAGAAATCACGTTCAACCTCAACATGCGTCAACAATTTTGGACACATTCTCTATTCAGTTTATAACTTTTTATATATTAAAAATTTTCGTTCCTACAACTTTCAATCTGAGGGGAGTATTGTGGGAGTTAGCTCCTCCTTAATTCCCTAATTGTTCAGTAGGGGTCACTCTCCCTAGACTATAAATACTGGGCGACTTCTTGCCTCGTTCTCTTTTTCATTTCTTCATTTCAGTGAACACCTCTACAATGTGAGCTCTCGCGAAGATAACGTCTTCCCACTTCTGGGAAGATGACATGAACATTATACACACATACACGTACGTACGAACATTCACCAAAGAACAAACACAAATGTTAATACACACGCAAATGTTAATGTCTATGTCCATTGTAAAATTGTGTTGTTTAATACATATATTTGTTGATATATATATATATATATATATATATATATATATATATATATATATATATATATATATATATCGGTCTTCTTTGTCTTCTTTTCATCTTCGGTTGGACAACTAGAGTCCGCCATTTTTCTTGTAGTTGGAACTTCTTCCTAATTCAACAACTCGCAAACCACCCGGTCCTCTACAGTATCATCTACTAGCAACTGAGGAATCATTATATGCGTTCCTGTAACAGTAAAGAATCATAAAGTATTGGAAGAGTTAGGTGCACGATACCCATTGGTATTATTGGAAGGGCGTCCAGCCATGATCCTTTCTCGCTATTAATGCTGTCTTAATTGTTCTCTGTGCACATTTGATGATTCCGTTCGTTTGAGGATGGTAATTAGTTGTGCGTAATCTATAAAAGCCAACTGTTGAGGCTATCTCTGAAAAGAATTCGCTCTCAAACTGAGTACCATGATAGGTTATGACGTGAAGTATTTGTAAGTATTAGAAAGTTTCGTTGTTTCATTATCACCTCAATCCCTATTCTACCATTCATTTATACAATCCCATTAAGTAGGTTACTCGCTGCTTTCCTTCGTCCTTTTTCGCTTTAACATATCCTGTATCAAGTTCTCCAAGCGCTTTTTCCTCAGTATGCGTTCTAGAAATTTTAACTTATCTTTGACTATGTATAAGCGTCTTTTGTTTTCCATTCAAATTTGTTCGTTACATGGTATTCTCCACTTACTTCCGTAGAACCGCATTTTTTATTGCCTTAAATCACTTCATCTGTAAATAGATCGTCCAGCAATCACTACCATAGAAGAGAACTAATATTAAACAGCAGTTCGGCACCTTTCTTACAAAAAATATCGGTTTATTAATACTTCGCTACCCCAATGTGCCTTTGGATTTCGGTGTCACATTTTCCATCATCTGTTAAAACACTTCCTAGATAGATAGATTTCCATATATGCCTGATTTCGGTGTTTCCAATTCATATTTCAAAGTCTTTGGCTGCTCCTCTTGCTGATTAACAATTTGACTAGTATAGCCAGAATACATCCATTAAAACTGGCAAAGTTTCATACAATATTTATGCAAAAATACAAGATGTGGCACTAGGCCAAAAGAGAAATCAGGAAGGCTGATCATCACTGTTACTAGCTTTTAACTTAGTCCCATCCGCTGACCCATAATTTTCATAACCTCACACCATAATATCACATTTAAATAACACATACTACAAAACAAGTCATTCTTTCCATGTAGTCCTGAACCTAATATCACACAGTTACAAAACAGAAAGAGAGAAGTAAACAAATTGACATGATTTTTATTTATATAAAAAATGAATCCTATGATAAGAAAATATATATAATGAGTGGGGAAAATGTTATTATGAGGTCCTCACCACGGCTAACAAATGGCAGAAAAGCAAGTTAACCAAGTGAAAAATAAAAAGAAAAGTGGAAAAAAAGAAAAAAAATGCATAAAACAAAACGAAATATGCCTACCGCATCAGAGAACTGTACCTTCTGTCGTCTATGGGGGTTGGGGGTGAAAAAAGTGAGGTCAGTGACAATTCACATTGCTATAAACAGAACTGGCATCCAGTATGAAGAATTATCCGTGCAGTATGTGGACCATGTAGCCTTCAATAAGTTCCCACAGCGAGCGCACGACCGGGCAGTAAAAGAATGTACTCGATAGACTCCTCGATTCCACTACAATGGAGGCATTCTGGTAAATCAACCAGTCATGTCACGAAAGACTTTGCCGACCCAGAGCGCTTTCCGAATGGTCAGCCAGGTGAGTGTTGCCTTGTTATTAGTGAGGCATTTCAAGCTGGGCATCCAAGGCCATAAGGAGCGAAATTCCCTCATCAAACAGCACCTCAATCATATCGCCGTAAACAGCTCAACCTCCTAACTAACATCCGATATAATGCCTTTCTTGACAACGGCCGGGCCCCAGAGGCCTGTCTGTATCCGAGAAAGAAATTCACCGCATGACGGCATTCGTAGTAGAAAGATCATTGGTCTCAGGGCACATTCACGGACGGGAAAGCTGTTTTGGAATCTTCCTTCCAGAATCGATTGTTCTTGTCATCATGTGTGCACACCCTATTAAGGAATTACAGTTGAAAATTATCTCGACGTATCTATACCCGGTATTCCAAGACCCCACTCCCTGACGGATGGAAGTAGCAAACCTCGCGGTGCATCATAAGACCTTTGTCGCCCGAGAGGAGACAAAGCTCTCACTAGATCATCTAGGGTGGTGGGAAAGAGGAGGAGAACTGAAAGATGATAAAAGATGAAGAGGAAGATATATGTAACTCACACCTTGGCCCTCCCTTTCAGGGAAAGATTCTTTCGCATCCACAGATTAACCGCAGCTACGACCTTTCCCAAAACTTCCGACTAATTCTTCTCCAGCTGGAGATCGGGACCGAACCAGACACAGAATCTTGAACGGCCAGTCCGTCGAACTGAAAGGACCTGGGAGAAGCAAACTTTTCCATGTACCCAACCGCAAGCCAGACTTATTGTGGTTAATCATGCCCTCGTAACCGTCTCGTACATCCGGATTTCTCTTCCGTCTTCTTTGATCTCGGTAGTGTTCATTACCAGATGCAGGGCTTCAATCTTACCCAGTTCACTTTCATCATAGCACTGGGGCTCGCATACAAGAGGTAAATCCAAACCGCGGACAAGACAGCAACGATGGTTCACCCTACGAAAGGCCTTTGACAAATACAAATTAATCAGTGCGGCTTTTCCGTCAGCTTTCTCTCTGATCGTGTGAATCGAAGTCTATCTTGGATTGTCCGATCCCTTACAGCACAAGTCTGTTCAGGGGATACGAGACTATAGAGCACAGCCTCCAGACGGTTTTCCAGGACCTTGGCTAAAATCTTTAACTGCATTAAGCATCGTTAAGTACTGAAAATCACCAATCCCGTCTCTTCGATGTTTGTTTTTGCGTAGAAGATTTACCACACCACTGATAAAACATCGGGAAAGAGACTCGTGTCCTATTCAGTGGTTGAAAAGAATTTCCAGCGAGGGGACAAGCATGGGCGACAGAATCAAGTACCCTTCCTAAGGTAAACCATCAATATCCAGAGTTTTGTCCTTCCTGACATTCTTTATCGCATCCCAGATTTCCTGTTACTCGACCCTTGAAACCAACCGAGGAAAGTCAGCCAAATAGTTGTCGAACTGAGCCGCACTCAAATCGGGCTCCCTAGTAAAAAGCTTCTGAAAGTAATCAGAAAACTCCCTCATACATCCTCAGTCGTCGTCAAGGTTCTCCCTTTCGGCGATGTTTCGATCAGAGACACTGCGAAGTTCCTCCGCGCGCAATCCTGCGGCCAAATTCGTTGCTTATTCTAGATTCTAGTGTCTTTTGTATCGCCAGTCTATCTAGTTTGAGTCGTCTGTTATAATCGGTAGCAAAAAACTAATGTGCCCTTAAGGTGTCCCCACACTACTTATTCCCAAACAGACCCCGTCAGTTCCCGCTGCATTGTTAGTAGCAGCTGGTCCCGGGGATCCTTCATGGTCAAAGAAGTATTAAATTTCCAGTAGCCAGCCATTCTCACATTAGCCTTATCTTAGTTTATACGGATCCGGGCGAGTCTATGATTTGGTTAAACTACACTATGGAAGCTTGAACAACCTAGGAGATCTAAAGTGAGTTTCTTAACCAGAACCCGGTCGATGCAGCTAGAACGCTGCACCGTACTACCCAGGCGGCCCCTATCTGTCCAACTCCACTCTACCCACTTTTGTTCATTTGGAACTCATCAACCAGATCAAATTTAGTGAAAAACTCGTGAAAGTAAAGATTTTTCAAGCGTAGCTTAGATGTGGCACAAGGCCGAAAGCATGGGGCATCCAGTGAGGATCGAACTCATTTTTCAGTAGTAACTGACATAGCCAGACAAGCTTGCTAACCATTACACACGCCGACGTGCCCCCCCCCAAAAAAAAAAAAAAACTCGTGAAAGTATTTTACATCAGAAGAACTTTTAGTACCCCTACTTGCAACCCGCGATCTAACTCAGGATCAAAGATGGCGTTCCAGTCTTTCGCTATAACTATCCGTTTTGACGATATCACAAACTGATCGATCCGCCGAAGAAAGTCTTCCCGCTCCCCACAGTATAAACCCTACCGAGTCAGAACGTTTTCCCTTTTATGGCAATATCCAGTACACACAATCTGTTCACCGGATCCGCGAAGACACGTGAACAAGTCGCATCCAAGGAACGACTAACTAGCTAAGAAATACCCCTCGAACGTCTATCAAAGCATGCTGAGAAGAGGCGGAACCTCCTCGGCAGCACCCCATCAGAGTCGCTTGGAATCAGATGGGTTTCTTTAATACAGCAGACATTCACGTCGAGGCGTTGGAGATCATGAGTGAAGCTAGCCCTTTTAGACTGACCGCAACCCTCAGCCATTCAGTTCAGACTTACTAACTAGAGAGCCATGATCAAAGCTTACTGGAGTTTTTCAAACGGGACAAACATGTTGGTCTGTCAGGACACCGGTATCCTGTCCCAAGAACCCTTGGCCCATTTCAGTTTTGATGGTGCTGTCCACAGACAGCACACCGATGTCCTTGGGAACGTTAGTTTTGCCGCTCTATAACGGGAAAGTGTAAACCTTTTCCATCCACTTCCTTGGAATTTTGGAGGACCCTAAAGTCCCCCAGGCACTTGGATTGAAGATTTTTCTCAAGGTCTAGTCCACACAGCACGTCTTCCTCAAGATGATATTTCTACATTTCAACACGTTTTTTAGGTATCTTCTCAGAGCTTTCGACAGATAAGCCCTGCGGTCTTTTTGTGGATGTCTATGAGGTCAATATTGGGGTGGCAAGGATGGTGAAAAAATAGGCTCGAATGTAGAATGCCTAGGTGAGGAAGGCTTGGATGTGGGAAACGGTAACTTTCCTTTGAGAGTGTTGCTTTGGGAGTCGGATAATTTAAGCCGAGAGGTATATTTCTAAACGGTGGCTAGATTGAAGTATATTTCAAACTCTGAGTAAGAGCAAGAACGGGACATTATTTTTATTTACAACGTAGTGTTACCGTTCTCATTATTAAATAAGTATATATTATACACAGGGTTAGAGAGATAGGTTTAGCTATAAGGTATATTTCAAAACTAGGTGTTAGCTATTGATGTAGTTTATAGCTAGAGTTAAAGATAGAGTTAGTTATTGGGCATATTTAAAACCTAGAGTTGAAGCTAGCGTTAGCTATTAGGTATATTTGAAAACTAGCTATAGAGGTATTATGTATACTTCAGAATTACAGTTGGAACAAGTGTTAGCCATTGGGTATATGTTAAAACTAGGATTACAGAGAGGATTACTTATTAGGGATATTTCAAACATAGATTTAAAGCTCAGGTTAGCTATGAATTATATTTTAAAATTAAGGTTAGACCTTGGGTTAGCTGGTCAGTCAGTTAAGTGCCATACGTGATACACGCTTGGGCTATCATATCTCCATCGATTCATGACTGACTAGGCAGAAAATTTTCCTGATGTAGGTTGACATTTCTTTCTGCGGTAGACTGATTGCCACCCAAGGCTATAGAACCCAGTCTGTCCTGCTATTCAACACCTAGTTAGGGAAAAAAAGAGATAGATTCATACTATTACGGTTATTTAAAACCTAGAGTTAAAGCTAGTGTTATATTTGGTATATAATAGTTGCGGTTAGCGCTTACATAATTCAAAATTAAGGTTTGAACTCGGATTAGCTATTAGGTAATTGTAGAATTAAGGTTACAGCGAGGGTTAGCTATTAGGTAATTTTAGAATTAAGGTTACAGCGAGGGTTAGCTATTAGGTAATTGTAGAATTAAGGTTAGAGCGAGGGGTTAGGCTAGAATTGGTTAGAGCCAGGGTTGCTATTAGGTAATTGTAGAATTAAGGTTAGAGCGAGGGTTAGCTATTAGGTAATTGTAGAATTAAGGTTAGAGCGAGGGTTAGCTATTAGGTAATTGTAGAATTAAGGTTAGAGCGAGGGTTAGCTATTAGGTAATTGTAGAATTAAGGTTAGTGCTCGGATTAGCTATTAGGTAATTGTAGAATTAAGGTTAGAGCTCGGATTAGCTCTTAGGTAATTGTAGAATTAAGGTTAGAGCGAGGGTTAGCTATTAGGTAATTGTAGAATTAAGGTTAGAGCGAGGGTTAGCTATTAGATATATTTCAAAGTTTTCAATTTTTCCGTTACTCAGTCAATTTTTTTTTATCGAATTCACCCCAAGCAAGAGAAGGCGTTACTTAGTGTGAAAGAATTAGAAAATAAAAACATTATTAAGGAGTGGAACAATAGAAGAGTGGTTAGGAAGACAGTAGATAACGATTGACATTGTATTTAAACTTTTGGTGATCAAAGTTGGCTGGACAGTATGGAGCCAAAAGAGTGTTCCACAAGCGAGAAGTGCGAGAAAAGAAACTGTTAGCATTGAACATACGGTTACATCTAGCAATTTTAACGTTAGAACGGTGAGACCGTATTGCCAAGCTAGTACTGTACATAGCGAAGAGCTCATCCTAACAATTGGTATGAAAGTATTTGTAGAAAAGGCGCAGGGAAGCAACTTTACGACGGTGGGGAAGTGACTGAGGCCGAGACGCCAGGCCAGGACCAATAATATTGCCGATTCTTCTTTGGATTTTATCAAGAATCTCTAAATATATAGCTGGGGCACCGAACGATATATGGCAGCAATATTCAAATAGTGGACAAATAATAGGCTTATAGATATGCAAGATAAGATTCTGGAGAGAAAAATTATCTTGCACAACACAGTGACAAACTTTCTTAGCGTTAGACGTAATAATGGATTTCCTTACAAGTTTCCCTAATAAATCTGATCAACATTCTTCTTTACTTGATTTGTTCCTTACTTCCCCCTCTAGTTCTTGTCGAGCGTCACAACTCTGACCTCTTGGCAATTCGGATCAAGCTGTAGTAGCTGTTGATATTTATTTTGGGTCGTCTATTAGACAGAGACCTTCTATCAACAAGGTTCGTTTCTGTTACCAGCGCACTGATTAGGATCAATTTCGTGACTTTATTCGATTGATATTATTAACGTTCCTATTAAGAATTGTGCCACAGGGGCTTCTTTTTTGGGTTAAAGCCGGCATCGATGCTTTTGTAACTTCTTGGAAATATCAGGTCAAACCGCTATAGCCGAAAGGAATCAGCCGCTATAGCCCAAAGGAATCACTTTTTTCTGACAGTATCAGCGTGATCTTTCCGAACACAACAGACGCCTCTTTGTGTTTGCTCGTAATAATTGTAAACGTGTTCTGAAAGAGGTTAAATCTTTTGTTTGTTGATAGAATTAAGTACCATATAGTTTGGCATCCGTGACTACTGGCGGCTCTGTAATAGTGTATTAAATAAGATTAAGTCTTCTATCCCGCCTCTCTTCACTCAATTTGGGGTGTTAACATCATTCTGCTGATAAAGTAGAATGTTTTGCTCGTAAATTCTCTTCAAATTCTACTCTTGACTCATCTGAAGTAGCTTTGCCTGATTTTCTACTTAGAACTGAGTCTCTATTGAGTGGCATGATTTAACATCGTTCATAGTTTCTGCTATCATCTCTAAACTGGATCTTCACAAAGCATGTGGACTCGATAGTATCCCTGCAATAGTCCTTAAGAAATGTGCTCCTGAATTGGCTCTTGTTCCCTCTGAACTTTACAATAAATGCTTTGCTGCTACTTGCTTTCTTGCTTGTTGGAAATCATCCTCTGTAGTTCCAGTATTTAAGAACTCAGTCGAACTGTCAGCCTATTAGGCTTCAACCTCTTTTTGGCAAAATGCTAGATGCTCTAATCAACTCTGGATTGGTTAAGCATCTCACATCCCGGGATCTTCTTTCATATAAGTAATATGACTTTCACTTCTCCAGGTCAATTGTTGATGTGATAATGGTTATTATTGAAAGAGTCTGCCAAGCTTTAGATAAGAATGGTGATGCTCGTACTGTTGGTTTGGATATCTCGATAGGCATACTGGTCTTCACAACTTGTAAGGTTATGGTATTTACTGGTCGAATTTTCTAATTGGTTCAGTTTTTCTTATCAAATCGTGAAATAAAAATTGCCTTGAATGGCCATTCTTTTAGATTGTTTTCAGTTAATGCAGGCATCTCGGACTCACGTTGTTCTTAATTTTCATCAAATACCTTCTTGATGTCATCAGTTCTCAATTAAGTATTTATGATGATGTCACAACTATTTACTCTTGTCTTATTAGTAAGTATGGTCGGTTCGAAAAGATCAAATTGTCAGCTGATCTAAAAAATGATCTACAATCTGTTGTTAATTGGGGCAAGGAATGGCGTCTTAATTCGAATTCCTCCAAAACGAAACTGCTCTTTTTTAATCGTCTTAAAGAATTATTTTTACCTTCCATCAGCATGCCTGATTCTAACCTTCAGGAGAATAACTCTTTGCGCCTTCTCAAGCTAACATTTTCCGCTGACATAAAGGGAAAAGATTATATTGAACCACTTGCTAGGTCTGTTGCTAAGAAAGTTGGTTCATTGTGTCGTGTCAGACAGTTTTTCTCGGTGGAATCCATCTTATATATTTATAAGTTTATGCTTTGACTATTGCTACCACATATGGTCTGGTGCTTCTGTTATGTATTTAAATATTCTTAATAAAAATACAAAGAAGAATCTGCAATTTTATTAGTCCTGACCTGACATCTTGTCTTTAGTCACTTTCCCTCCACCGTAATGTAGCTTCCTTGTGTCCTTTCTATAAATAATTTAATGTTCATTGTTCTGATTAACTTTCCTCTAGAGTATCTAGATTTTATGGATCTAAGCACAGTACTACATTGGAAGTAAGGTCGCATCATTTTACCGTTGAATTGGCGAGAGATGTAACCGTAAGTTCTATGCTAATAGTTTCCTTTTCGCACTTCTCCCTTGTAGAACTATCTTCTGGCTTCTTGCTTCCCAGTCAACTTTGGTCTTGTCAATCGTTATCTTCTGTTTTCTTAATTCCTCTTCTTTTATTGTTCTTCCTCCTTAATAGTGATTTTTTTTTTTTTTTTAATTTTCATATTCCTTTACACTTAGTAAACCCTTGCATTTTAGTGGCTGTATTATTTTGCTTGGGATGAAATGATTAAAACAATGCAAAATAAATAAAATAAAAATAAATAAATAAATAAAATAAAAGCTAAATACTTTGCTTTATTTCAAACTAAATTTACATTGATTTCATTTTTTTTTAATATCACTAAAATTGCTAAAATCATCCATATTAACAAATCTGTCAACGCGTAATTTTCTCTATTAAAAAGCTTTCAAACATAAAATATACTTTTCTGAAATGTTGAGGAAATTACCTGATTTAAAGTTTAATTAATTGAAATTAAAATTAGCTGATTTAAAGTTTAATTAATTGTAATTACCAAACATATTGTAGAAAAAAAAATGCCCACTTCAGTGTTAAAAAATGCTTTTCTGCGATATTATAAACTAAATATAAGTAATATTTTTTTTTATCTACATTCTAAAGTTTGGAAAGGAGTCGAACGATAATTTTTATAAGATTATATGATGAATACAACGTAAAGACATTTTTATAATTCTATTGAAACTACCCATTAATCTTTAAAATTTAAAAAAGTTTAAGCATTCTAATTTTCTAATATTTTATTGAATTTAAGGTACTTACGAAAGCATTTGAGGAAATGTCAGAAGCTTACAAATAAATTTTAAATTTACTATAGTTACAGCACTTATTTTCTGATAATCTTGTTTACGAACATCTGTAGTTACAAAAATCGACATATAGTTGCACAAAAAAAAAAAATGAAAAATCTTTTTTAAAATACTAGGGTTCGATTAATGATAGTAACTTTTACTAGTTAGGATTAGTAAATACAATTTTTATTTAATAAATATATCACTTGTTCGATACAAACTAATACAGAATTTTAAAAGATTTAAAAGATTATAAATTAAGGTTGTTTATTGCTCTGTGGCACCATTTACCGAGGCAGAAAAAGAAAAGAAAGAAAAGAAGAAAAAAAAAAAAAAAAGAGGCGAGACCCAAAACGTGGATGATAAGCAGAACACCACGGCTAAGAGACAATGGTTAAAGGATATTTTGATAAGTAACAAATGGCGAAAGAGTGTCATTACAATGACAGGGAAATACTGAGTGGATAAAGGAATCGGGTGTGTTTTGGCGACGGCTGTGTTATCTGGGATGCGTAAACAAACTGCTGGCCAAAGAAAAATCCAAATGAAAATGTTATTTCGATAAGTGACGGAAAACAGGTGGACAAAAGGGCTTTGGATAGATATGAAAAAAATTGTGTCAAAAGCCGCACACAATGTGTCCACTGACCGATTTCTTTCGACGGAACATCTTTAGCCTGCGATAATAAAATTAAGTTATCAGAAATATGTACCGAAAAGAAATGAATGGGAACTTAGAAATGTTCTTTTCGGGGCGACGTCTGGTCGTGTTAAAAAGACCACCCATTCTGATAATTAGCGATAAGATGACTGACGAAGCCCAGGTGTAGAACAAGAGTTATGACCACCGTCGTTTGCGGCTAGAGAAAATGATAACTGCGATTAAGAGGAAGAAAAGGAAAAGAAAAGATAATTTTTTTTTTAGTTAAGCAAGATATTTTTTTTTTCTGAAACAAAGCCGCGGATTCGTCCACGCCCGACTAGGACACCATTGGTCGAGTGGTGATCACGTGACGCACGAAGGAGGTTGTCGCCGCCCATCCAGAGGATAGGTATGAGAAGCTGCTACGAAGAAGTGGGGAGGGCAGCTCTCGCCCCTCTGAAGTATGGTGAGAAGGTGGGAGTAAGAAAAGGCTCCCAAAAATGGTAAAGAGTGGAAAATTCCTAACCAGAAATAAAAGAGGTGGATATGTATTTAGAATTATCGAGGAACCCCCGACGCCGACAAACCCACCCCGGTTTTGGTCGGCGTCCATATAAGCGAAGCCGCAGCAAGCAGAAATCAGTTCAGTTCGAGTTCGAGACAGTTCCCAGAGTCAGTCTCCAGTTGAAGCAAGCCTCGCAGATAGCTGACCAAGATTCGCGCAAATTCCGGACTCCTCTTCAATCCAAGAACAATTATTTTGAAGAGCTACTTAGATCCAGGCCACCAAAATAAGTTTTTTTCGACTTTCGTCCGAAGACACACCGAAAAACCAATTTCTTAAAGAGCAAACAACTTGAAGCGTTAAAACTCGCCTAACGGAAAACAACGTGTCACAATCCATAGAACGGGTCGGGAGATAGACGCGGTCCTATGTATCGAACAACTAGACATAAAGTTTGTTATCTTTTTTCTTTGATACCTTGAACTTTTGAGTTTTCATTTTATTTTCTTTTATGCATATTTGTGTGGTGTCACCCCCGTTGAACCCGATTTGCATTACGGCCCCAACTACTGATTGATCTCGTCTGCCTAAGATCAATTCACAACGTGGGTAGGCAGACTGGAGATCAATACAGTTACTTTGGTAACCAGGCGTTGGAAGCGAGTTGGGAACGATGAGGCTGATATCAAATCTAACCAGATTCCCACCCGAATCACCAAAAGGTTAGAATGTCACATTTGGGTGCCGCGACCGATACCAAGCCAGTTGGTCGTCACAGGACGAGGCAACACGACTGACGCGACAGGCGGACGTCACGTTTGGAGCGGCGACACCCGAACGGAGCAGCGAGGAGCGAACAGCTTGCGCCGCGGCGAGGACGTCACAGTTGGTGCCGTGGTAGACCAGGATAGGACGTCACAGTTGGCGCTGCGACCAGGGGACGACGTCACACATCTTTCTTTTGAGGGGAGAATATAAAAAAATAATATATTAAAATGTAAATTGAATAAATGATTAATAAAATAGTGTAGTTAAAAATAAATAACTATTATAATAGGCCACGTTTGTGTTTTACACTTACATTTAAGAAAAGTGTTTTTAAAAAATCGAAAGAAAGCCAGATGGTTAATAAAAATGAAATTTGATGTGAAAATTTTTTTCGTTTAATAGGATGAATCGTAAAAACCGCAAAAAGAAATTCAGTCAATTAAATTGTTGATTATATTGTAGCATTAGGGGTTCACATCAGAACGGTCCAGTGTGGATAGTTAGTAGAATAATTATTTTATCGGAAATTTTGGGAATAAAACGAACTGAATCAAAGTTTTAAATAAATATTAATAAAATATAGTGATGAGTGAGTCCTTTGTTATTTGGCGCAGCAAAAAGTTCGTTGATCAGGCAGATATTGGTAGCAGTCTAGTAGAATGTCCGTTTGTGGTAGTTTTAAAGTAAGACAATGAGTCAGTGCTTAGCACTTGAATTTTATATCTAGATTTTGTTTTGTTCACTACAATTACTACTAGTAGTACTTGTAGTGAACAAAACAAAATCTAGATTTAAAATTCAAGTGCTAAGCACTGACTCATTGATTTTGTTAGAAATTAAAAAAAGATTCGAATTTACAAACTTTGCTTAACACACAAGCAAAAGCAAATCCAAAACAAAACTCGTGAAATTTCACACCTTGATGCGAAATGTTTTTCGGCCAATAGAAAACCAGGAAACATTTAAAAACAAAATTCAAATAATCTTCAATTCTCAGAAACAAATTCTTTTACGGACCTTTTCGCGAGCCGACGCGAAGTTTGTTCGTCATCCAATGGAAAGACCCGAATCGTATCCATGAATGAATTCCCAAATGACCTTTTCAAGCCCCACAAACAAAATAAAAGACAGGCAAGTTCGCCTGTCACCAGAGAGAAGGAAACGAGCGTATTAACAAGTCCCTTGATAATCTCTGAAATTAGGTGTCAAAGTACTGTGTTCTTTTCGGTCCAGAAACAGCGCGGAAAAGTCAGTAGCCATTGACCCCTTAACTGCTTCTTCGCACGTCACGCACGTCATCTGATGACCTTTTCTGGTCCTGTCTGTCTCTTCTGTCCGTTGGTCTAGAGGTATCAAGTTTTTATCCTTTTTCACCAGGCGCGAGAATTTCGCGCGAACATAAAAAATCTTTTTGTGTCAATTCTTGTGATTGGCCAAATTATTTTATTTTCCGACGTTCCTTTCGTTTTCATTTTTTTTTTTTTTTATAACAGAAATTATGCGTGGAGCCTCGTTTATTTTTGTTGTTTTTCAGTCACATTTGTGACTAAAAAATAACAAAAATACAGTAATACAAAAAAGTAGGCTCGGCTCCTGCAAACGCCCAGTGTTTTGGTCGGGTTTAATCTCTTCTTCCTTCTCTTTTTTATTCGAGGGTTTTAAAGGAAAGCGTAAATGCCTTATTTTAATTTGAATTCTTTTATTTTTGTTTATAGATTTTATTTTTATAATTTATTTTTATCTGGACTCACTACAATATAAAGGTTAAAGATAATTTATTTTAAAACATAAATACCAATGTCCTGATTATTGCATTATCGGTGTTTCGTATTTTAGTTTTAGTTTTAATTTTTCGAGCTCTTCTTAAGTAAGGGGTGTAATACATTTTTTAATTTTCATTAAGTTCTAAGTAAAAATTAAACGTTAATTTTACAAAATTCAGTCAATTAATCCTTAAATTTACTAAATGACTTCGAATCATAAGATAAATATTGGACTTTTAGCAGATTATAAAATTTATTGTTTACATTTTTCGTCTACAATGACGATTCGATGGGTAAAAACGAGAAAACATGCCAAGATGTTAAAACTTTATTTAGGGAAATTAATTTTTCTTTTGATTCTTGAGACTTTAGGCTTATCTTTCAAATAAATCGAAATTATGTTCAAAGAAGGCATTTAAATTATTTAAAAATTAAAATGCTTTCTTTTTTTGGTGGACAGGGAATTATTAGTGAGTTAGTCAGAGTTACCTTGTGAGAAATTTCTTCTCACACAGTTAACCCTTGGCAGAGACAAGAAAGACAAACAATTCAACAAGGCCTACCTTAAAACTTAAAACAAATTTTATTGTATCCTTGCAAAAAAAGATTTTGCCCTTTTTTGCCCCTGGGAACAGGGTAGGGTAGTTCTTCAATGGATAGGTAGTGTCTTTTACTTCTGTAGGACACAATCGGTCACTCCGAGGTTAGAAAAGCTGTCATTAGCTGGTCGTTGCTGTAGCATTACCATTTCGGTTGCTGAAGTTGAAACTTGGCTATTGTTGAGTTTGTTCATAAAGTTCTTCGTGTAAACGTACACATTTGACGACAGTCAATAAATGACTGAATTATACAGCCTTGAAGGAAATAAGATGCTGGAACATGAAGTCGTCTCTGAAGCATTAGCATTTGGTTGCTGAAAAAATCTTCTACAGCCTTGAAGGAAATAAGATGGGACATGAAGTCGACTGAAGCATTACCATTTGGTTGCTGAAAGGAATCTTCAATGCCTAATTATTAGGCTTGGACTTAAAAGGCCGTGCAAAGAAATTCAAAGTTGAGTCCGGACCATTCCAATAATAATCCGCAACTGTCTCTGAAGCATTACCATTTTGGTTGCTGAAGGACATTCAATGCCTAATTATTTAGGCTTGGGCGCTAATAGCCCTGACAAATAGATTCAAAATGAGTCCGGACACTTCCAATGCTAATCCGCAACTGTCTCTGAAGCATTACCATTTTGGTTGCTGAAGGACATTCATTGCCTAATTATTTAGGCTTGGGCGCTAATAACCCTGACAAATAGATTCAAAATCAGTCCGGACACTTCCAATGCTAATCCGCAACTGAGTCAAAAGGGCGCGGGCTGTTCTAAAATGCCCGCGAAAAAAACAAGTCAAAATTCGACCAATGAGATTGGTCGTTACAAAATTAGCCAATAGGAGCTTAAATTGCAGAATTTCTTACAACCTAATTGAAGAATTAATTAACTGGATTTTGAAAAATATTGCTTACGTTTTGCTTAATGGTAGCTTGTGATGTCATAAGTAAAAAAACAGAATCTGTATAATTTCACCCTTGTTTTTAAACACGTGAAAAGTTTTGATGAAATTAAAAAAAAATACAGAATCCCAGCAGTGCGATAATCAGTAAATTGCTGTTTGTTTAAAAATAAATACTTTAACATTATATAACCAATAGTTTAAGTCTTAAGAGTATAATTTTTTATTCTCTACGCTTTTTTGAAACTTAGTAGAATGAATAATTTTTATACTACATTAGAAGTAGTTTTTTTTTTTTGTTTTTTAGTTATAAGTTTAATTACATTACGTTTTTTTATTATTATTACTTTCTTATCTGTGCGATGTCATAAAATATTTAATTGCACCCAATATGATCTTTTGGTAATTATTCTGAATTTAAAAGTTATTCAATTGCGATGTATCATGAGTATTTATTCAAAGGCAGTAACTCAGAAATATTTCCTCTTTGAACATCCTTACAAAAAGTAATCTGACATTTGCTAAAATGAAAAAAATATGAACATTTTTTTCAAAAACTTGATCACATTGGACAATGACATTAAGCTTTACATTTTTCAATTCTTCAAATATGTCTTTAGTTAATGAAAAAAAACTCCTGTTAAGAAAAGCAATAAGATGAATTTCAAAATTGTATTAATTAAGTATTAACCATGTAATTAAAAAAAATATTAAGTCTAGATTTTTTCCCTGTTCAATTTGAAAAAAAATATGCAAGCACCAACTCTCAAAAATTGTTCTTGAGTTGGTAAGGCTCGAATTTTCTGTATGTCCACATTTGATATTGTATAATCTTTTTTTTTTTTTATTTATTGAAATAACATCTTCAGGGATATTTCTTTATATAAGAGAAAAATAAAAAAATTAAAGATTCACAAACACCACCCAAATTAAAAAGTACCCATGAGATATCAAAGTGGGTGGTGGGTGAAACAAACAGACTGCCAAAAGTTATTTCCACAAAGTTTTCTAATAAAATAACTTATTATTCAATATACAATTAATGAACATGTCCTGACGATTTCATTAGATACACTCTGATTTTTGTCAATATTTTGCTTTCATTTCTACAAAAACACATTCATTTTGGTGTTACATAATTAATTCTCACACACAAAAATTGTATTATTTGTAATGCTTATATAATTACTGACACAGAAAGATACGCACACAAACTCACACACAAACATTGCAGGGGATAGAAACTCTGCCACAAAGCTTACAATTTGTATTCGCCACCAAAAAAAAAAGCTTTGAATCAAATTGAAATAAAAAGAAATTCAAAAGAAATATATCTCCTTGAATATTTTCAAAATGTCTCATATAAATAATAAATGAAAACCAGGTCAGGCCAACAAGACTGGCAATCTCCTTTTAAATTTATCATCTTAATTTTTTTAATCATAAGAGTGGCAAAAGGAGTGCATTATCACTGCTTGTGAAAAAAAAGGAGTCCTCGACATCTTGCCACTGGCAAAAAGGAGCACACTCCTTTCGGGAGGGTTCTTATTGGAATAATGTCCTCATCCTGTTACTATAACACCATTTTGTGAATGCATTGAAATTATTTTTCATCTTTGCTTGTGGAAGTCCCTTCCAGCTCCATGCTTTCCAGTCAACTTTAATCTGCAAAAATTTAAATGCAATGTTAATCACTATCTACTGTCCTGATTACACTTTTCTCTTCCCGCTCATTATTAATGTTTCTGTTCCTAATTCTTCCACATCAAGTAACCCCTATTATTAGTGGCTTTACTACCTGGTTTTGGGTGATACCAATTAAAATCGATATGTTTATATTATTTAGATTCTTTGATAGATAACAAAATCTACAAATAATTTAAATAATAAGATTCTTCATAAAAAACCCAAACACACTCACACACATTATATAATATATATATATCTATATATATATAGGTATAAAAAAAAGTCTCTTTGATGTGCGCATATACATATGTATACACAGGTATATACTGATGGATAAGTATATGTGTACATGTAGGTACAATTATGTAAAAAAGCTCAAATATATGTATATGCCTGGGTAGGTGTGTATGTATGTACACATGTGTACAAGTATATATATATATGTGTGTTTGTGTAAAAGACAATGGGAAAACTGTAATATTAGCCGATGTGTTTCGTCCAATGTGGACTTTTTCAAGGCAAAAACGAAATGAATTTATTGAAACAAAGTAACTGATAATAACAAAACAAAATGTCCTTAGCAACTGGAAGAATTTAGAAAACGTTATTATTTTCATTTTGTCAAGTGAAAATTACTTCAATTACTGTCACGTATAGAAATATTGTTTTTATTGTTGTGTTGACGGATTCAACCATTTTCTTTTGATTTCTTGATACAGTTATGTACGTTTGCTTGGGAGAATAGCGTTTTCTAAATTCTTATATATATATATATATATATATATATATATATATATATAAAGCGTGTGCAACAAAAACATCCCTGATTTAAAACCCTACAATACCAAACAACTTTAATTCAGATATAAATAAAATAAACAAACACAGCTAGACAGACACTCTCTAGGTCTGGACATAGAGGGGTGATATGTGATATGCTAAGGTAATTACGTTGATTTATAATTCTCACTTATCCTCAAGGATCCCAGGGCACTTTCCTCACACACAAGTTTGTCTTTCTTTCATTTTAAACTGAGGAAGCCAATGAAAGCATATTCTCTCCGACAAAAAACGTTAATAAAATTTTCCACATGGTCTCATCATATATATATATATATATATATATATATATATATGTATGAGAAAGAGAGTGAGAGACAGAGAGAGAGAGAGAGAGAGAGGCTAAAGTTAGGGTGAACATTTTGTAAAAATATAACTGTTTCACTTATTTAAAAATAATTTTCTTAGAAATAGCAGCTGATCTTCATCAATGATCTTTCTGGTGTCATCAGTTCTCAAGTAGGCATTTATGCAGATGATACTACCATTTACTCTTGTGTCAATAGCAAATCTGTCAGAGCTGGCACAGTTAGCCTGGCTGCTGCTCTTGAAAAGATTAATGGTTAACTGAGGCAGGAAATGGCTTGTAAATTTTAATGCCTCCAAAATGAAACTGCTCTAATTTAACCACCATAGAAAAACTTTCCTGTACACCATCAACATGGCTGATGGTAGACTCATGGAGAGCAATGCACTGCACCTTCTTTGCCTCATGTTTTCAACAGACTTTAAGTGCAACAATTATGTCAAATCAATAGCTGCATCTACCGCAAAGAAAGTTGGTTCATTGTGTTGTGCCAGAAGGTTTTTCTTGTCAGAGTCCATCTTGCACATTTACAAATCTACCATTCAGTCATGCACTGAATATTGTGGCCATATCTGGTCTGGTGCTCCTGCTATTCATCTCAAGGTTCTTGACAAAATCTAAAGAAGGATCTGCAATTTAATTGATCCTGACTTGACATCTTGACTTCAGTCATTTACTCACCAATACGATGTGGCTTCCCTCTGTCTTTTCTACAAATATTTTCATGGCAACTACTTTGATGAACTTTTTTCCTTGATGGCCCTACATGAATTTAAGCATGCTACTAGATTGGCATCTTTGTCCCACCCTTTTATTTTACTGTTGAAATAGTTAAATGTAACTGCCACTTCTACTCCAACAGTTTCTTTTCATGCACTTCCTGCCTGTGAAACTCTCTTTCATTTACTTGCTTTTCTGAAAACTACAATCTTCAAAAGTTTAAATGAAACATCAATCACCATCTTCTGTCAGCTTGAACCCCCATTCATCTTTTATCCTTTCCTCAATCCCCCCATACTCAGTCTTTTCTCTCACTTTCACTCTCTGTAAGCCCCTGAGTATTAGTGGCGTTTCAACCTTGCTTGGGATGAACTGATTAAAAAAAACACATAGTCATCTATATTTAACATGACTCACCTTAATGCTCAGGATTATAAGAATCGTTATTTATGAGTAGTATTTCCAGCATATTGCCTGTTTCTTCTCAATAAGGCATGTAGTCATTTTCTTTTTGATTAAAAGTAATTGGCTTCCTGCCTATAACAGCTGCAGACTTCATTGTCAATTTAAGACAACATTGAACATGAGATTCAGATGAAAAAAATCAACAAAGTGTCTTTGGTTCTATACAAATGAAATGTTTAAATTAAATTCATACACTTTAACCTAGATGGCCACTGTATTATTCTTTGTAGAAAGCAATTCAAAAGTATCAATGATATTTTGCTGAAAAAAAAAAGTATAAACTGTTGTAATCAAAAGATGTGCCAATTAGAAATTCTAGTTGTAAATTTTTTCTAACTACAAGTAAAACTAAATTAACCTTTTCAATGCAAAAAACATTCAGCATTCATTAACCAAACTGTTAACATCACTTTTGGTTGAAGTTTATAATAACTTTTTCTTAACACATTGACTGCCACCCAGTAAGATAACTTGAGGTCAGTGTCATAAAAAAATTATCTTGTTACTGTGATCTTGCCATCAAAGTTACAATCATGAGTTTTTTGTTGTTTTTAATGCAAATAACTGGTACCTGACATCTAATTAAAAATTTTATTGGTAACTAAAAACAATTTTTTTTCTTTTTGAAAATATAACACATAAACAAATCATCTGAAAAACTTTTGATTGCCATAGATGGTTATTATAAAGTTGGCATTTGAAATCAGATTTAGTAATTGGCGTCTGGCAATTAACATATTACAACAGTTTTTCAAGAAAATAGACCTCTAAAGTCTTTCTGATATTGATGAGAGTTTTCTTAGAAACCTTTTGTTTACTGCAATATGGAAAGTTAACATCTTATAGAATTATTTTCCTTTCTAGTTACATGTGTTACCCATTGAAGTTTTTTATTCTTTTATTTTTTTAATTATTTCACCCCAAGCAAGGTGATAATGCCACTGAGATGCAAGAGGTTACTGGGATTGAAAGAGAATGAGAAGACAACCACATTGGCAAGTACTTCTCAAAATCAAGCAAACTGCACAAAATATTCATCTGATGTACTTTATAAGTCATCTATATTTGGACTGAAAAATCATAAAAAACACAACATGAACATCACTAGTACACCACAAACACCTATGACACCTGTAAGTACAGAACAAAGTTTGAATGCCTATTAAAATGTAACAGCTGACAAACCAACATCATATATCAAATAAAAATAGTGTATCACATATATATATATATATATATATATATATATATATATATATATATGTATGTATGTATGTATGTATGTATGCATATTTCAAAATAACAGAAGGATCTTGAAAACAAAGACACTAATCATGCCAAAACATCATGTAACAATGGAAAATATGCTAATAGCACAACACTCTCAAAACACATTTGTCAGGTTGGTATGACTACACATGTGCATGAACGATGCTGGAAATTTTAAATTTAATAATTTTTTTTTTGTATTTAACCTAGTTGATTTCATTTAGATGTTTTTCTTTTTCTTTTTGTTCCCATCACTTTTGTTATTAGATATTCCACACTCTGATAATAGTGCCAAGAATGGTGAAATGTTGTGGGCGCAAATCTACTGTGGATGACTTTGTGATCAAGGCACTCTCTAAACATTTTTGTCTTAGGGAATTGTTTTCACCTTTAATCAGAATAGCATTTTTATATCAAAATTGTGTTAAGTGTCATTACGATGGGCAACCAATGCATTTGATGTATTGTTTTGTAAAATGACCCTTTTGTGTTCAGATAATCTTTTATTTAGATTCCTTGAGGTTTCTCCTCTGTATTTTTGGGACAATTATTATGGGCAATAGAGTAAATTCCTCCTTACTTCACCATTCCTGGCAGATCTTCTATTATCATAGTGTGGGATATCTAATAAAAGTGATGGAAAAAAAAAGAAAAAGAATCTAAGTGAAATCAGATTATATAAAAAAAAAAAAAAAAATTTAAAATTACCAGCATCCCTTGTTCATGTGCATGTTTAATCACACCATGATGTTAAAAATGAAACATGTCACACAAAAACTTTTTTCCACTTTGACTCAACAAAACTTCACAGGACTACGTAAAATTACCTTGCGGTGGTTCTGACAGTGCCAAAAATTGGAAAAACACATTTGTTTTTGCACAAAATCAATTTGAAAACACGATTAAGAGACATCACGAGAATGAAAGGGGGAAAACTCATATCGAGTTATACTTATTATAAAACACAGGTTGTTTGTGTGTGTGTTCATTTATATATGGGATTGGATTTCCTACATTTTTCAACCGATTTCAACAAAGCTTCACTTTTTTTTGGCAGGTAGTGTTTCTTATTGTCTTGCACACTTTTTTCTTTATTTTTACATTCAGAATGCTTTAAAAATTCCATTTACAAGACAATTGTTTATAATAAAATTCTATTCAATCGATAGATTCATAACGATTGAAAACAATGTTTTTGTTTGAGTTTGGGTTTGACCAATTCGTAAAAAAAAAAATAAAAAAAAATAATTAAGACATGCGTGTCCGTCAACCTTAAACAATAATCTTTGTCAATTTTATTTTTCAGTCTTTATGAAGGTCGATACTTGATCTATCTCTTACTATTACATCCCTGGGCAATGCCGGGCTCTACTGCTAGTTCCCTATATACATACATACATACATATATATATATATATATATATATATATATATATATATATATATATATATATATATTAGTGATAGAAATTATTAGGTGGATTTGAGATAATTATAATTAATTCTTTGAGTCTAGAAGAAACCTCAACAGAATACAGGAAGCATCAGACGGCTGTTTCATCCTATATTTGGGACTCATCAGCAGTGCGCAACCACTACCGAGAATTGAAACCCTGACAGTTATGTTATCAGGTAAACGTCATACCAACTGTACAAACGTGTCTTGGTGATGAAGAGGTAGCAAATTAGACTCGATATAGCACCGCTCGATCACATATTTCATGGTGGAACTCATCTGAGTTTCCCTTACCCATAGGACTGTGCCCCCATGAGCCACGACTACTATCCACAAGCCGCTCTATCCAGAGCATTAGAAGCCGGTTCAAGCAAGGATATACAAGTGACAGAAATTATTAGGATTTGAGATAATTATAATTAAGTAATACTATATATATATATATATATATATATATATATATATATATATATATGTAGATATATATATATAATATAAAAGGGTCAAACACTAATATTCCATAGTTATAATTTATTACATTGGAATTGGAATTATGATCCAATTCATCAGACCTACAAATTCACCCACATGTTTGAGTGTGGAGTGACACTGGGGAGAGAGTATGATGCATGAATAAACTGAAATTCCATGTAACCCATTTTAAAAAGTCGTTCAAGAGGACTTCATAAAACTAAGTATTTTAGTCTGATGAAGGCTTTTTAAAGTACAAAATGAATTCTGATTTATAGAAGCTTATACATTATATTCTCTACCCCCACATATATATATGTACAAGTTGGTGGTGAAAATTTCTCACTTGATCCAATGATTATGTAAAAACTGTTTCATCATTTGTGTATGTGTGTATATATATATATATATATATATATATATATATATATACAGAAAATATACACAAATAATACAACCCTATCAAAATACATATAGAGCCAAAAAGAAAACACTATCCCCATCAAAATCAAATGAGAAATCATAAAAAGAGTAGTCCCATACAGTATTAACAGTAAAAATTGTTAATTATGCTTAGAGAAAAAATTAGCAATAATTAGTTTTAAAAAACAAAATAAACTCTTAAACAAAAAAAATGAAATATGGGCATATATGTGCATGTGTGTATATATAAGTATTTACAATTTTAGCATTGATACCATTAATATTATTAGTATCATATATATATATATATATATATATATATATATAATTAGGAAAAAATATAATATTATAATAAATTATTTATCATTTAAGCATTAATATCAATTATTTATGTAAAATACATAAAAAATCAAAATACAACTTCCCTAGCAAAAAAAACTTGAATGCCCATAAATAAAATTCACTCCTAGAGATGGAACAAACCCAGAACTAAATTAACAACAGTCGAAAAAAGAGAAAAAAAAGAGTGGAGACTAAATGAGTGAGTGTAAAGTGAAAAAAAAAACCCAAAAAATAGGAAGGAAAGGATAAAATGATCATGACTCCCTACCTATACACACATCCATGCAGACGGGTGAATGACCGCAAGCGCACAAGTGCACGTACGAACACAGAGAATACAGAAGAAAACTTACACCAGCATTAGATGTGCATAAAAGGGGGAATATTGAAAAATACAAGCAGTAAATTGCTGATAACCACTGAAGTGTGGACATACAGGTCTGCCTACGAAACTCTGAAGGCAACATCAATCAGCTAAGTGAAAAGCTTTTACTCAGATTAATCATATATATATATATATATGTGTGTGTGTGTATAGGTAAACTTGTAGCTTAATGATGAAAAAAGCATTTATTTTACACAACAAATATTTATTTTTCATTATGATTTCTTTCTTTGTCAGTTTGCTTAAGCTATCATTTTTGTGTTAATCACATCAGTCAAATATTATGCAATGAAAATGTCATATAAAAACCCATAACATTTTTAATTACCGCATATACTTAAAATTAACTTAAAAATTAGGTCTTCAAGAGTCACATGATATGTAAGGAAATTATCTTTTGTGTAATGAATATTTTAATTTCTTATGCAAAGGATGAAAGCAAGAAAAATCTCTTCTGATATCCTTATTTTTCCTAGATCTGTCGCATCTACTTCATTTATTTCTTATAAGACATCTTTTTTAATGAATCAAACAAACAGCAGGTGTTTCTTTCTATTAGCTCAGGGAAAAAGTCTGGATCTCTGTGTCACCAGATTTTAAAAATCTTTATCCTCACTGAAAGATCAATGATACTCATTACTTCAGGTTAAAATAGGATAAAAAAAACAAACCCCAAAACATTTTTAAAATCAAGCAAAGAAACCTTTTTTTTCCAAACAATCAGTATTTACTCATAAAATTTGTAATTCCATCAAGTGGTAAATGCCTGTGAAGAAAAATCACCAAAAGGAAATTTTTCTGCTAGATTTTCAGATTCTCTTTTTACTCAGCCAGCTGGAATCATTTGATTTGTTCAGTCAATGGAAAATGGGAGCTTGCCTCACCTGGTTTTGTCAGGGTAGATAAATGTGTCTTGGTTAGGGAAATGTGATGTTAGCATTGAATAAGTGGTTTGACAATGGGAGGTTCTTAGTGACAGCTGCTATTATGAACCTTTTCCCCTTTTTAAGAGACAGGTATGCAAGGTAGGTAATTACTAGCTACCTGCAAACATGCCTTTGTCCATTTTGAAAGTTGTAGTTAAAATTAATAAAGGGTCTAGAATAGGCTTTGTCCTATTGAGTCCTGAAGATTTATATTCAGGAGATTTTTATCTGGGTTTTATTTGAAATGAGTATAGGTGAAAACAGGGGAAAATTAGAATCTCTTTTTTTCTATAAAAACATTTAATATTTATAGGATAAAATTTTTATTACTCTGAATCATTATCAGGCTGATGACTTCTTGATAATATTGGCCTGGGGTGATAATGCCATCATGTAGTACCTTCAGGAAGTGCATGAAAACTATATCCCAGATTGATCCAAACCATGTGAGTCAAATTGTGTACATGGAACTTGTCAAGGTGCATGCTAGCATGAAGTTACAGAAACTGTAACTAAAGTCTGCTCAGAAAATTTGCAGTAGAAACCAGATTTTGGCCTTTTGGGTGTTAAAGAGGCAGAAATGTATTTGCAGCAGGAATTAGCTAACCAACCAAATAGACAGACATAATCAGAAATATCCATCTAGCCAGTTACTTTATATTAGAAACACCTATGAAAATGTCAGGGTTTTTTTATTTTAATTTTCTGATTAATCTTAAGTTAATGATTGAATAAGCTCATGGCAAGTTCTATAACAATAAAATATCTGTAGAATTTCCTCTAACTCATTATTAAATATCTGAGCTTAACAACTTTAACAAAATATTGCAATAACAATCCTAAATATGAATGTTGGTTGTTATTTTAAAAAGTAAGGGAGTACAAATGAAAATAAGTGAAATTGCCAACTTTTTCCCAATACACTGAAAGAGACATTAAACACTTCTATCTTCCATTCTTTCTGTCTTTCATTTTCTCACTGAAACCAAGTAGAGTCTCTGATATGTCTTTTCTGTCTTTCCACTCAGTCAAAATGGAATAGTTCATTATTTATGAAGTATTGACAGGAGACGTTAAACACTTCTTTTTTGCCTTCTTTTTTTCTTTCATTTTTCTCACTGAAACCATGTAGTGTCTTTGATATGTTTTTTTCTATTTTTTCATGTGGTCAGAATGGAATAGTCCATTATTTATTAGGTACTGACAGAATGTGATGGTCATGCTAAGTGAGAGGCAAGCAGAATTATAATAAGATGGGATATAATTTTTATTACTTTAGTCATTATAGAATGTCCAATCATTAACTTTTTGTTTCTCATGGAACATTCTAAGATTTTGTAAGATGACAATAACTACATTTGGACTTTATAAACGTGGATTTCCAAAGATGGTTTTATTCATCCATAGCTGGTCCACTCAACAAAAGTTCCATGTTCAAAACTTTTATTAAACTAAAACTATTTCACAAAATATATTTCAAAGGAATAAAATATGAATATGAGGAGATGTGGAAAAGTTCTTGACTCAACTAAAAAGGAATTTAACAAATGTGATTGTTGGTTAGATTTTGGGAAGTGGGGCAAGCTGAAAACGTTTTAGTTACCCTTGTATAAACAAAAATTTATATGAATACAACACAAGTCTTTTAATAAAAATTGTTTTTTGAAAATTTAAAAAAAATAATCAATTTAAATATTCTGAAAATGTTCAAAGTCTGAGTTATTACATCCAGAAAGAAAAATTGTATTAAAAGTGTTTTAATTTATTTAGCATGTTTTTTCTCTTTTCTTTTTTAGCAATAGTTTGCAATTGAATAGTTTAAATGTTAAACTTAACACATCCAACACTAAAATTAAGCAATTCAGTCCTATTAATTTTTTACCTATATTTCTTTCATCTTATTTTATTTGTGATAAAAATCAACAGAAATAATATAAAAGATATATTTGACAAAAATTAAAAATAATATTACTACAAATATTAGTGAATGTAAACATTAGAAAAAAAACATTATGTAAAGATAGGGTAAGGGTTTGTGCTTATTTTATCCATATTGCATTCAGGCTTGTGTTCACATATTCACAAAGTGATACAATAATGTCCAATCTCAGCAAAGATATTTAGTCAAAAGACAAAAAGTCTCATTTTAGAATTCTAGGATCAGGATCAGTTGATTAATACCTTTCTAGCTGTTTCTTTTAATGTGATAAGAAAAGGTTTATTTTTATTTTATTCCTATTTTTTAAATTGTTTTTGTAACTACCATATAGGTTTCATGGGGTTAATTGATTGATTTTTTTAAAATCATTCCACCCCAAGCAAGGCAATAAGGCCACAAAGATGCAAGGGTTTGCTGAGTATGAAACAATATGAGAAAAAGAGAAGGAAAAACATCATTAAGGAGAAAGAACAGGAATTACGAAGACAGAATCTTTTGTGGGTTATTTAAAGCCAAAACAGCTCAGGTCATAAGAATAATTCTTTGTTTACAACTGAATATTTCATTCAATTCTTTTTTTTAACAAAATATATGTTTTCAGATACACATCATACTGTTTAACCCATAACTGAAGGGAAGAGATGGATTCATAATTTTTCCCAAGGTTATTTGCATGAAAATGTATGTAATGAATTTGACTGGAATTTGAACACAGCTCTCATTCATAGTTGCTATCCATTACACCATCTGCTCATCCAGGTTGTTTGAAGAAAAAATATTACAAGTTTTAATCTCACCAGAGGTTATTTCTTATTTCTGGTCTACACTGTATATTTGTTGAACATTTGAATCAAAAAAGCAAGAAAGTTTTTTAAATATAAAATATTTTTATTTTTGTGTTTTTACAATGAAATTTTTCTCAGTGTGTATGTGTGTTAAAGTTCTTACAGTTTTCTTTGTAGTTGCTTGTTAAGAAGAAAAGAAATGTGATTTCTTTGTGTGCATGTGTGAAAAAGAAAGACAAATGAGAATATGTTGAAAAAGTGTGTGAGTCATGTAGCTTAGGGAGAAAGATGGGTGAATGAGTAAGGGAATATCTTTTAAGCGGTGGATCTCATAAACTGCTGTTGTATATTGCCATTTATATCTCCTTCATGACTTGTCTGGTCTAGAAACTTTGCTTAAATACTCTTCAAAGGGATCATGAGACATGTTTTTATTGTTGGTGGGAATGCAACCTGTTTGTTGAAAAATGTTAAATATTTATTTTCAAATGATAATTTATATGCAGATTGTCTGACTCAGAAACCATTTTCTTGTCATTTGATGATTGACTGTCTTGGTGTTTATTTCCATCTTTGCTCCACATATTAACAATTGTTGAATGACAGGTTGAAAGTTAAGATTAAAAGTAGGTACCTGCAAAAATTTGTATAGCTAAGGTTTAAATGTATTTTTCATAAAGAAAAAATCCTTTTTGAAGCTTTTCCCCAGCTTCAATTGAAAGCTAAAGGATAAAATTTTCTAATTCCAGAAAAAAATACTGTAGCATATTTCAAATAGAAATTATAATGATTTTTAGTTGATTCTTCCAAAAAACCAATCAAAACGGCCATTTTTAATTTTTTTTTTTTAGAGAAATGTAAACAAAACTTGATTCTCTGTTTCAAAAATCCCACAAACATAAAATATACATTTCTGAAACATTACTTTCATAAAATTAGCAAATTTAAAGTTAAATTAATCTGTTCTGAAACAAATATTACTTACTTATAGCATAAAATTTTCTATACAAACATTTCTTGACCCGGGGTCTTGTTATTCTCATGTCTCTATCAATAATTTGATGATGTTGACAGGTTTAGTATGGTACACCAGAATTGACATAAATTTACAAATTCTAAGTAAAAACGTTTGTTTTTGTTTTTTGTTTCTTATAATATAATAATTTAAAATACTATAAAAGTTTCTTACATTATTGAGTTACCTCTATAATGGAATTTCATTATTTAATAGCTAAGATAATGATAAACAATTTTATTAATTATTACATTATAAGTTATTACATTTTTAATTTAATAACTGAGATAATAATTAATAAAATTATTATTATATTAATAATTAAATTATCTCACTCAGTTATTAAATGTTTAAATTGATAAATAAGATAACTTTATTATCTCAATTTAATTTTTAATTTAATAACTGAAAGTAAGATAAATTAATAACTATCTCACTCTCAATTATTAAATTTTTAGATTGCTAACTGAGATAATATAATAATTTTAATTATATTATCTCACTTATTAAATTAAAAATTAAATTATTAAATCACTCTCAGTTATTAATTTTTTAACTGAGATTATATAAAATGTAATGATAGAGGTATCTTTATAATTTGAAATTTTATCGTATTTAGTATTAATTTATATTCTTTATTATTAATTGCTATACTTTCATGGTTATGAATTGTTAAAGTTATTTTACTTAGCTCACAAAGAAGAAAAGAAACTTAAAAAAACTAAAAACAAATTAAATCATTTTTCTTAACCAAGTAAAAATAACTAATAAATAAAACAAATTATTTGATGCATGACACACATTGTGAAAAGTATACACACTATATAAAGTAAGATGAATACATAGCAAAATTAAAAATATTTAGTGAAATAGAAAAAAAAAATCTTTAGAAATCATCTCTTCAAGATTTAAAAAGAAGCCTGTTGAAATGTAGGGGTGATGAAACACAGCTGTAAAATGAAAGAACTGCTGAAAATGTTTATGTCAAGGAGTTTTCCCTAAGTGGAACAAACCTTGAAACATGTGACCTTTTAACCATAATATCACTTATGATACACCATACTAAAAAAATAACATCTTGATGCACAAAAAAATATTTTTAAGTATGGTAAAAAATTTTGGTGTGATCTTTTAATTTTCACTTAGTAAATATAGTCTTCAATTTCAGAGGTCACTTTGAGCTATATGTGCATGCACATGCACCCACACACATGCACTCACACACATGCACCTACACACATGCACATAGTGGAAGAGATGAGCCAGCAACCTTTGACTAAGGCCTTGTCCACACAGTATAGAAGGAATTAACCAGGATCTAGGCCACAAAAATCTCCTAAGCCCACCAAGTATAGAAATGAATACAATATGGGAACCAGTAATACAGAGTGCTAGAGAAAAACAATAATAACAAAAAAATTGCAATATGAGCTCTGGTAAAAAACAAATAGATAGGAGACATTAGGTTTAAAAATCCCCAAATTTCATAAACTGATGTCCTTAAGTACACATGACCCAGTAGAAAAAAGCAGTGGTAGAATCCAGTGACTTGATATTAAGGTATTAAAGAGCTGTAAGTTCAATACCTGGCTACAAAAAACTTGAAGAGTTGAGTTAAAGGGAGATAACTGATACTGAGACATCTGGAAGAAGCATGGCACGTGGAACTAGAACAATCTACCCTGGTGGACAAAATAAAGGGTTCAGTTTGAAATTCCAATCATCTGAAGAAGGTTGGAGTGTACAACAGCTAAAACGTGAATATGGCAACAAAAATGATGAAAACAGTTCAAATAATGTAAATAATTTAACTCAAAAATATAGACAGATAATGTCTTAGAACATATAATTTTCAATAGTGATTTAGTAAAATACCACACAGCATGAGGATTTGAAACATTATGACTATTTCTGCTAAAAACAAAAGGAAAAGTGATGAAGTAGTATATTCTATGTGCTTATTCTGATCAATCTTGTTTAGAATTTAAAGAGTTTGTTTTTCTTTTTCATTTTACCAAAATGAGTAGATGCCAGTCTCTGTTGGCTTATGTTGGCTTGTTTTGAGAAAAACAAACAATTCACAAGAGAAAAAGACCAGAAAATCATATAAATCCCAAACCAAAAACATTACAGAATATTAGGACATAGAATTCTTTCCTCAATTGAAGTTTGTAAGTAGATTTTTCCTCTAGGGAAGGAAATCTAATAATCTAAGCATCCATTTTAAACAGGCTGTTTTGGCTTGACAGAATTATGATGCTATCCTCATTTTATATTTAGTGCTAGATATTAAAACTGAATTCTCTGTCTGGCCAATTTCAGGTAATAATAATGTTGGCCAACTTCCATTTCCAGGCTGGATATTTGTTCATTATTAACCCCAAATAATTACCACAGTAGAAAATTTGATTTGGGTTTAATTTTCAAACATTATGAGGAATAATTCAATGTATTTTATGGACAAGTTTGTTATACTGCATGTGGTATTAGTATGGTTGCCAAGAATGGTTTGATATAAAGCATGAAAAGCAAAAAAGACAGGAGTAAAGTTAAGTGACAAGAAAGATGTACTGATTGGAGACATAGGGATAATATTTGTAATCCATAGGAATAGTCAGAAATATTTCCTATGGTTTTTTTGGACCAATATCATCATGGTTGTTTTGTTTACTGAATTTTGGCTGGTGTCTTTGCAATACATCTTCATGTTTGGGTTGTGATGAAAACAATGAAGAGGAGAAGAAAAGATAAAATAATTCCCCAAATAATGACAGCAATTCAAGACTTGGTAAACAAAATATTATGGTGTCTAAAGTTGTAAACATTAGGTGACTAACACTTGAAAAATATATATATATATATATATATATATATATATATATATATATATATATACAAATGAGCAAAAGAACAGATTAAGTAAAATACCACTTGTTTGTAGCATTTATTTTTTAAAAATGTTCTCAATACAAAGTAGAGCAATATATTATTTTTATTTTCATTATAAGAGCTTATAACAAAAATGTTGAAATCGCTACACAATAGCTTTTGTCTTTTGGCACTATGTTTTGCCTCTCAGGTAATGGTATGTGACTGGTGATTAAATGATTTTTAAGAAAATTTCAAAAGCAAAGTGTTCCCTCTTTTTGTCTTTGTCTTGATCAACCAGTTAAAAGCCAGATCTCTGCAAAATAGAAAATTATGTTCACAGGGCGGAGGTGCAAGAGTTATTTCTTTATGACATGACAAACTGAAACTTAGACAGGTCATCATTGACAATTTCAGAAATCATGTAAGCCACAAATGTATCATGATTGTAAACAAATATGACATGTTCAATTTTTCAAAGGATGCTGAGGGGAGTGGTAGGAGGATAATCAGATGTAAAGTTAATTTCAATAGAAAAACTTAAATTTCAGATTCATGAAGCTTCTTAAAGGAACCTGTTGATAAAATTAAAAATATAGAAGATATATATAAGATATTAATAATACTAACTGGATGGCAATATATAGCAATACTAAATCTGAATAAACAAAATAAGATAATTACAGGTTGTAGCTTTTTTTAGTATTTTCCATTTTACCATAGAGGTTTTGTTAACTTCTTTTAAGTTCCAAAAATATTTAGAAAGGGATATCATATTTTTGTAAGCATTATTTCTAAAAAATAAGTTCCGGTTTTCATGTCATGAAGAAATAACCCCTGCACCTCCATCCTGTGAGCTTAAATTTCTATTTAGCATAGATCTGACTTTTAATTGGTTGATCAAGACAAATCCACAAGTCTCTTTTTAACTTTGACCTTGTGTTTCCACACCCACTCCCTTCATCTTTCATAAAAGAGGTAACACTTTGCTTTGGAAATTTTCTTAAAAATCATTTAATCACCAGTTACTTACCATCACCTGAACAGGCACAAAGATGCCGAAAGACAAAAGCTATTGTGATTTCCACACGTTTTTGTTATAATCTCTTATAATAAAAATAAGATATATATATATATATATATATATATATATATATATATATATATTATCTATATATATATTATCTATATATATATTTAGAATGGATTTTTATTAATCAGACAGATTTTTATCACTTTAAATGTTATTTTTAGTGGATAATCATATTTGAGTAGGTACTCCATTTATTTATCAAACAATATATTTATTTTGACCTACCAGCCTAAATATTCAAGAAATCTTATTAAAGAAAAATTTACACCCTTCAGCAGGAAGCAAACCTGCATCCCTCAATTTATCCTGGCACACCTTACTGCTTGGCCATGAAAGAACAGACAGTCAGATAAAGTCAATTTCTCATATCATAGATTTCTCAAAGTTTTTTCATATCTGCACATAGTTTCATATCCAAATATAAACAAAGATATGTTTTTAGAATGGATTTTTATTTATATGACAGATTTGTATCAGTTTAATATCATATACTGTTTAATAAATAAATGGAGCGCCTATTGAAATATTGAGTACCCACTAAAAATAACGTTTAAAGTGATACAAATCTGAGCAGCTCTCTCCACATGTCTTGGTAGATATTCATTCATGCATAGTCTGCCTTGGGTAAAGTAGACCAAGCAGAAGCCATCCCTCTCCAGATTAGATCACAACCAAAAAATTTTTCTCCCCGGAATTGATCCTTCAGATCTCCAAATCAACAATTCACCCTTGCATGGAGTATTGCTGCCATATATGGTCTTGAGCCCCTTCTGTTTGCCTCGGGGTTCTTGATAAGATCCAGAGGCGGATATGCAATATAATTGGCCCTGTTCTGGCATCTCGTCTACAGTCGCTCTCTCACAGGTGTGCCATCGCTTCTCTGTCTTTTTACAAATACTTTCATGGTAATTACTCCGAGGATCTGCATTCGCTGATTCCCAGACTTCATGAATTCAAGCGCCCTACGAGGCTGGCATCCCGCTTTCTGTAGAAACTATTAAATGTAGCCGTCTCTTCTACTCCAATAGCTTCATATCTCGCACATCTCGCCTGTGGAACTCCCTTCCCTATTCCAGTTTCTCTGAGAGCTATAATCTCCAACTATTCAAATGTAATGTCAATCGACATCTCCAGTTGCCTTGATCTATTCACTATCCTTCTCTTCAACCTTTCCTTTATTACTCCTATCTGATCTTGCTCCAAATCTTCTGTAACCTCTTGCGTCCTAATGGCTTCCCACCTTGCTTTGGGTGAATTGCATAAAAAAAAAAATATAAAACATATAGAATCATTAATCTTGAAACTCTGATTTGGACCCCCCCCCCACCACCACCTTGCTTTTAACATGATTTAAACATTTTATTTTGTGGTGTACTTCATAGGAGAATATTTCATCTAGAATTATGATGAAAAGCAGGAATAATATAAAGAAAACTCTGGGCATGATTATTAAATTAATAATGTTTTGTATATTTTTTTATTTTATACTTTAGATAAAAATTGATACAATCAAGTTTACTTACTGATTTAAAGGCTTTTTGTCCATAGCTGACTAATACAATTCAAGCTGCAATTTTTACAAATGCACTTTCAAATGAAATAGAGATACTGTTTAAGTAAATATGTAAGACAGTTTTTTAATACAAATTTATAACTTTTTCCCTAAGTTTTTAAATATATTGTTAAAATTTATCTTATGTACTGGATTACTTCGTAAGCATTGCATTCAGGTTTATAAATTTCTAATATTCAGATGAACAAGTAAATAGAAATTAATTTATTTAATGATAACTTGTTTGGATAATATGTAACAGATTATTTCAGAATTGACTTATTTATAAATTCTGTGAATATGAGGCTATGAATTAACTAATGAGATTTGAGTGAGTGATTTGTTTTTTACAACTTATCAACCCTTTGTGGCTTATTTAAAGCTGAAACATATTTTGGATTGGAAGAATATTTCTTTTTTTAGTGAACATTGCATCAACAGTTGTTTCTGAGAATAATATTGATTTTTTTTCCAGATACTAGTTCTACTATTTAACCCATAGTTGAGGAGAGGAGATGGATTCATAACTTTCTCAAGGATATTTATGTGTATGTGAATGAAGTGAACCTGACTTAAATCTCTGATTTCTCATTCTGAGCTGCTGTTCCCTATACTAACAGTACCCAACCAGTGGGCTGTGGACTGGTACTGGGCTGTAGAACATTTGGTACTGGATTGCACAAAAAAAAATAACATTTTTGTTAATTTTATTGACTATGCAGGTGACAGACAACTAACCCCACCCCTGGGTCTGTGGAAAATTGCGATGTATGATACTGCTCCATTGAGCAAAAAAATTGAGAACCACTGCCTCACATCACCTGCAGATAATAAATATACAAGAATTTGAAAAACTTTTATTTTAACATGTTTCTCCAATCAAACAGTGCCATCAAAAAGTGAATTTTATTTCAACCAGATCTACATTGGTGAGATAGAACATGATTTATATTAATCATATTAACATTTGATTTTTATTTAACTTTAACTATATAGCTTTGGAAATTAATGGTATATTAATATGCCCACCACTGACAACTGAAAGTGTTAGGAATCTTGCACAACTTTAATGCAAATTTAATGTTTTGGTTAGACTAATTTTTACAAAAATGCCACAGACTACCATTATATTTGATTCATCTAACTACATAATACTGTAACATTAAATGTACATTGAGACTGGGGTACTTATATGACATCAAATACAGTTTTGCAGGTATATAACAGTGATTGATCATAATTCCATCATTATATATATATATATATATAGCAGATTCTGGAGGATGTCCCAGTGACCTAGTGACCTCCAAGAAGAGATCAATTTTGTCCAATTAAACAGTTGTTCTGGCAATGCACAAACAATTTAAATATATGAATTTTTACTTTTAGAATCATATACATATATATATAAAGGGTGCTTCATTAAGCCGGATTATATATAAGGATGTTTCATTAAGATGAATTAAAGTCAGCAGTAAATAAATCAGTGTTATTGGTGAAAATTTATTTATTTCTCTATTGGATTATGTTAAGTCATGGCAATTATGTGTGAAAAATAATATCGCCCAAATGTCCACCAAATCTGAAAGTTCTCCACTGCCTTAACTGGGTATTGATCCAGTGACAGGACCCAAAGAGTGTGAGTTCAATACCCAGTTTAGGCAGTGGAGAACTTTTAGAGGGAAATTAACAGGAGACAACTGATAACTGACATCCAGTAAACATGGCACATGGAACTAGAACAGTCTACTCCAGTGAACAAAATAAAGGGTTAAGTTTGACATTCCAACCACCTGAAGAAGGCCGGAGCATACAACAGCTGAAATATATATTGTCATCCACAGACAGACTGTATCACAGCTCATCAGTACGGCTAGACATCTGGTTGCCTCTAGCTAGCTAGGATTGAAACCCAGCTGAATTGGCATCAGTTGCCTTTAAGCCATTGGTGCATGACAGGGATGAAGGTGAATTTAAGCGTATTTATTTTTAGATAAATATGCCAGTGACTGAGAGAACTCAATTTGTTTTATCAAAGAGTATTGCATTAGTAGCAGTAATAGTCAGTTTACAAACTCACACTTCTTCTCCATAGAGCTGAACTGAAATAATTTTTCAGGAGCCTATATATTATCATCCACTGACAGACTGTTTCGCTGTATTACAGCTCATCAGTGTGGTTAGACATCCAGTTGCCCCTACCTAGGATCAAAACCTGACTGAATTGGTGTCAGTTGGAGAATCTACCCCTAAGCTGTTGGCACATGGCAGGGATGAAGGTGTATTTAAGTGTATTTATTTTTAGATAAACACACCAGTGACTGAGAGAACTTGATATAATTTTGTTTGGGAGTTGAAAAGATATCATCAACCCCACAACAGAAATATATAAATTATGAGAAAATCACAATACAACACAATAAGCATCAACAAAAATGATAAAATGCTTTTGTGTACATTTCAGAGAAATATTTGTTTATTTCAAACTACATACCATATATACAGAGATAAAAAGTTTAGGTAGGAACCACATGGTCTGTCAGAGTGCTGTCTCCAGACATCTTCTTTATTTGGCTGTTGAAGATGAAGAGAAAAAAAACATTTGATTTCTGTTTCAATTGACATTAAAATACCTGTTTCAGTGCATGATGTGAGTTTTCATATTTATTTAATTATTTTGTTTATAATCTCACTTTTTCTTTATTTATTGCCAATTATCATTCTTATCTATATTTTAAATTAATTTTTTTTACTTAAATTTTAATTTTTCTTTTATTATTAATTATTTTAGTTTTATACTCCTATATAATCTAGTACTAATGATTAGAAGTTATTTAAAGATTTATTTGTTGTTATTGCTACACCTGCATTACCTTATTATATTAATCAGTTATAATCCATCATTTTTGTGTGAGAAGCTGTCATTATTTTCATTATTTACATTCAAGCTAATGTCCTTATCATTTTAATTATTGCAACATTTAAGCAGTTGTCGCCATTGGTTTTCTTCAGGTGTCTGTTGATCTGAGTAACCTTTAGGGATTTAAAACTAAATCCTTTATTTAATCAACAGGTGTCAATTGCTCAAAAAGAACAAGATGAGATATACCTAAACGGGGAGAGCAGAATAAGAACAATCTACCCCCACAAATTAATAAAGAGTAGAGTCAGAATTTAGTATAAACAAATTGAAGGTATGACTCCATCCTGTCTTGTATTAATGTAATGGTATAGGGAATGATTTCTTGATATCCATTGGGATTCTTGATACCAATAAAAGACCATTTACATGCTACAACCTACCTTGGTACTGTGACTGACCATGTGCCTCTATTTATGACTACAAGGCAACCATTCTCTGATGGCAACTCCCAGCAAGACAACACACAGTGTTATAAATCAAAAATCATAGAAGATTAGTTCATGGAACACTGTAATGAGTTTTCTGTATTAAAGTGATCCCTTAGTCATCGGATCTCAATTCCATAGAGCACTTTAGGATGTGAGGGAAAGTAAGTTCACCACAGGGAAATATAGTAAGCATAATGAAGGTGGATATTGGCTCAGAATTATTAACTGGAGAGCTGAGTTTGGATTCCAGTTGGGTTTGTTATATTCACTTACGTGCAAATACCTTTAGGGAGAGTATGAATTTATCTCTTCTCCCTCAGCTATGGGTTAAATGGCAAGACAAACTGGTCCTATAGCCTTGGTTGGCAGCCATTCTACCACAGAAAGAAAATGCAACATACTGTGGGAAAATCTCCTGCCTAGTCAATCATAAATTAAATGAGTCATGATCGCCCAAGCGTTTATCACATATGGCACTTAACTAACTAAATGAAGAGCAACATGGCCAGCATATCTCACACCAGTCAAGACCAGTAATCCTTTTAAAACACAAAAAACATGCCTCATCCCATCTTGAACAACACTGTGATGACAGGCTGAATCCATAATAGTTGAATAGCAATTGAAATCCTGTGGGATTTGGTTGTTAAAAACAATTTGATACATGAAAATCGTAATATAATACTGTATAATAATGTTCTGATTCCACATGCCATGCCTTTTTTGGATATCAGTTTCAGTTAATTCACTTTAGTAACTCAACTCTCCAAGTTTTTGCTCCCTCTGTTGTAGCCAGGTATTGAACTCACAACTCTTTGGATCAAGTCACTTTTGGATTACTTGAACCAATGTTTTTATGCACTGAGCCATGTGTCCTTGGGGCACATGTAATTAGAACAATCTACCCCTGTGGACTAAATAAAGGGTACTGTTCAAAATTCTAATATATATCACCTGAAGAAGGTAGATGCATACAATGATCAAAAAGTTGTGAATATGGCAATAAAAATGAGGACAAAGTTTGAATAAATAGTAAATAGTGTAAATAATATATTGTTTGTATAATCTTTTTCTTCTTCAGGACGTTGGTGATCATGGCTCTCCACAATTTCCTGTACTTTGTAGCTCTTAATAAATTTTGTCTTTTTTGCTATTTCTCCTAAACATCATTCTGCTAATCATTTACACAAACTCAGTAGGTAGGTTATGTGTTGTTTTCATCTGTCCCTCTTGCCTTCAATATGTCTGTATAATACAATGAAATAATGTAAAATGCATGTTGTTAAACACTCAGTAGTTACAAAATGTTAACAAAAGATGTAAGAGAACATTTACTGTAATTAATGTAATTGACAGACCAGAAATTAAAGGTCTACAAGTAACTGTGGGGAGTGATGTCCCCCTTTGGACTAAAAATTTTATATCTAAAACAAAAAAAGAAGCTATTGTGCAGAATTATTGGGAGTGTCAGTAAAATTGCAAATGCCATCTTTTAGCATCAGCATTGAGTTGCTGTGTTGTGTGGGAGATTGAGAGTATTTATGCTTTGAGCCACACAAAGAACAGTGTACAGGGCTGAACAATCAGTGTTCTTAGTAGTTGTAGCATAATATGTACTGTCTTCTCTGTACTCCCCATTAATAAAGAATTAAAGGCAATTGAAATTAAATGAAATTAAAGTAGGCACATGGACAGGTTCTTGTATAGTAAGGACCAAGATTTGTCCAAGTAGTTGTATAAATAAATTTCTGTTGTCAACATCATTAATTTTTAAATGGCATGAAAAGATCTCACAAGCAAAATGAGTAAAATTTCATTTTTAAATGGTAGGTTTTATACTTATTTTCACTTTTAATTAGATACAAAAAATACAAAATGATATTTTAACTCTTTGATTCTAAAAATAAAGAAAAAAGAGAAATAAATTGAATGTGTATACAACAATGTTTTTAATAGTCTGATATTCTTTGAAACATTCCATGCAAAATGGAGTTATACATTCTTTGCATAAATTTGTCAGCATTTTTTTCCTATTTTCTGTTGAAGAAAGATGCATGCAGACATAGCACTATTTTTCTTGTTCTTCCAACTTGCAGGCAAATACTGCAGGAAATGATGTAACATCTAGATAAACTAATCTCATGAATTCTAGAGTTGACAATTAATCATTTAGACTTGTATTGTGAATGGAAAAAAGTCTATGTCACCAATTGATGATATCTGCTGATATCTACTGAAACAGCAATTAATGAAACATAGACATTTTTTCTCTTGCTTTGACTGCTTTTTTTAAGAGGTACAATAAAGACACTCAATCACCAAAATGACCAGTTGTGAAAAATCTCAAAAATGTGGCACATAAGGACATCAATAATTCCAGCTGTAGTTGGAGCCCTCGGATTGATTGGAAAAGATTCCAATCGACTCATTGAAGGGATTACTGGTAGCCCATGCCTTTAAGAAATACAAAAAATTGTACTCACAAGTACAGTTCACGCATTACAAAGAGCTTTATCTATGTAAAATATGTGTGATCTTTTTTTTCTTTTTTTTTTTTGCAAAAACTATCAGTGGAAAAAATCATGACACCATTTCTGACCTTAGGTCTCTCGTTGGGACCCAGAAGGAAATGTGTATACAACATGAATCCAAGGAAATAACAATAGTAATAGAAAATTTGAAGGGTGAGAAATAAAACCAAAAAACAAAATGCATCTAGAACAAACATTTTAAATTAGTGATTTCAAAAGTTACATAGAGCATACATGGAGATGGAGACATATGAAGAAAATAGAGCATACATGGAGATGGAGACATATGAAGAAAATAGTCATCTATTTCATTAACCATATGTAAAGGTGGCCTTACTATTAGTAAGGCAACTATTACACATAGTTAAAACATGTTTTGAAAAGAAATTAAGCGCATGACTGTTTTCTTAAACTTTAAATAGCAAGTATATTCAAGTGATAAGATAAGTAAAACGGATTTTATTTCTCATGATTTACAAGGTTGATTTGTTACTTCTTTCAGGATATCATGTATCAGTAGTAGAAGACTATGAGCTCATTCCAGATAGAAGTCAAGATAGCTATGTGGAGAAAATTAACGCACATTATCACATTGTAGTAGTTGAGAGTTAGTTTCTGCTGTTGGTTTCATTTGTAACCAAAATTATCCCAGTTGTTGGAAGCACCTTGAAGTGGCTGTTGATATACTTCTGGGTGCCGAATAAAAGGGTAATTGTAATAAATGGGGCAAATTAGAAAATGTGATAAATAGGGGGTGCTTAATAAAAAATCTAATTAACAGTGTCATAACAAGCATGTGATAACATGGAAGTACAAATGAAACAGTACTGCTGGTAAGGTGAATAGTGACCTATTCAAATGCTTATTCATTCATTCACTTTTCTTTCAGCAATCATAGCATACCAGTGAAAAAGTCTTTGTCAAAATACCTGGCCATGAGACAGAACCCAGGGAAAAGTGGTTCATGCCTTTATTACACAGGAAACATAAACAACTTCAGGTGGAATTATAAACTCAACTTGATAATATTATTTTTCATGCCAGTAATTTTTTTATTACTGTTATAGCTGCTTGAAATAACTTGTGAAAATATAATATGAAATGTAGAAATTAAATTTGTCCCTAGTTAACCTTTGTAATAAATTAAATCATATCTGCCACCCCTTTTACATTCAAGTGATTTCAGGACCAACTTTTTCTCAGTAAGAGCAGCAAAATGAATATAATTTTCAATTGAAAATAATATTTCCTTTGAAAAAACTATTTCATTGGTTTTTTTCCGTTTCTTAAGAAGTAAGCATTCTATTTCCATAATATGAAGAGTTCTCTGCAAATCCAACTCTTTTTCTTTTGTGAAGTCCTTATGATTTCATATGTTCTTAGCCTGTTGGCACTTCTAAAAAGTCATTTTTTATCTTCACTTATATTTGCTGCATATCATCAGCTAAGTCATTATCTTTATGCTTATATCAGTTCCATAGCTGCCTTTGGGGGCGGGGTCAGTAATAAATGAACACATAAATAATAATAAGAAATCAAAATACTAAAAGAAAGAAAATAGCAAGCTCATTTTTTTCTTATGTGAATGAACTACCATTTATGTAAAGATAAATTCTGCCTTCATTTTAAATTATCACACTCATTTTCTGGCTGGCTTTATTGCATTTGTAACATGAATTGTTAATTCATTTTGATAAAAGAATCTCATGTTATTCACTGTGTCAAGTCTGTCTCTTCTTTATCACTTAATATAGATATTGCCAATAAAGATAAGGATATTCGTCCAAATGACTTGTGAATTAATAGATATTACAAAATTACTCAGTTTCTCTTTCTAGGAAAGCCTACTTAATGCTGATATTTTTCTAGTTGCAGACTGGAAAATAAGCTCTTATCATATAAGTTTCTTTTACTTATCTAAAATTTTTGTATGTATGTAAGAACTATCTGACTGCTTCCATTCCATAGATAGAAAAAAGATATTTAAAAGAATGAACTCTGCTCTGAATAAATTTGCTATTATAAAGATAATGTGGCTGTGTGTTTGAAAATAATTTTTTTTGTTTTAAAAAATATATATATTACGCATGCACAAAAATCAAAGATTAAATATACAGTAAAAAATTATTTTTCATTGCAAAATTTTGTCCACCCACTTAATATATATACTGCTGGGTGCCGAATAAAACGGTAATTGCAATAAATGTGGCAAATAAGAAAATGTCATAAATAGGGGGTGATTAACAAGAAATCTAATTAACAGCGTTATAACATTTATATGATTGCATGGAAGAACAAATGAAACAGTACTGCTGGTAAGGTGAAATGAAAAGATGACAAGGATTGTAAATATAAGATTTTTTGTATTGCCGATACAGCAAATCTGAGCTGGTATTTCTCTAAATGTAAACAAGGGAGGTAGCTTTTTAGGAAGGGTACAGTTGGTAAAGCTGGAGTTGATGTGTTTATCAGGTTGGTTGACCAAGGTCATGGTGGTGATGGTGAGAAAGGCCTGCAGTGGATTAGTGAAGCTGCAAATCTGACATTGCCAATATAAAGGATACAAGCAGAATGTTTGTATGTGAGTATGGTGTGAGTGTTTGGAGGAGGGTGGGTCTTGAGCAGATATGTGTGTGCAGTCGACTGACCAAAGTCACAGTGGTGATGTCAAGAACCACCAGGCAGAATGACAGCTGTGTCAGTTGTTTTTGAGCGGATTTCTTAAAAGTGAATTTAATGGCTCCTGAGCTCACTTTTTTCTTTGGCAGCAATCTCTGTGATTGGTATCATTTATGATGTATTTTAGATTTTTGCAGGCAATTGTTTTGTGTGTCAGATGTGATGCTAGGAGCCTCTGTGCAGATGACAACTTTTATTATTTTGGGTTTTGCTTTCTTAGAGCTCACATCTGGTAAACATGTTGCATGAATCAGAAAGAGATCTAATTTACAGCAGAGTATAACAATTATAAGAAAGATTCTGCATGCCAAATAAAAGGGCAGTTATAAGCATAGGAGCAAATTAGAGAATGTAATGAACAGGGAAGCATTAATAAGAAATCTAATAAACTGTTGTGGCCTTGTTAGGGCCAGAAATAAAGACACAAAGAGAGAAATTGAGTTAAACAATATTAACAGAAACAGTAAAATGAACATATGTTTGGTCCGACTGTCAGAGCTGACTGCTGGAAACTTCCCTCTTCAAAAGCAGTACCTGCTCCTATTTGTAGCTGGTATAGTCCATGCATGTGTGGTTAAATTACCTTAACATAAACAGAGGTGTGTTCAATAAATGGTAAGGTTGGGAAATGCTTAAAAGAAAATCTTAGTTATGTACAAGTTGGCTCTTTCATCCCATTATTATCTAGTACAATGCAGAAAATTTTCTATTAACTGAAATCTGAAAGTCCCTAGATTAACCTTCTCTGCTGACATGGAATGATTATATTGCATCAATTGCTAGGACCGCTGCTAGGAAAGTTAGTTCCTTATGTTGTGCTAGAGAATTTTTCTCTCCACAAACTATCTTACACATTTATAAGTCTATGATTCATCCTCACTTTAAATACTGCTGCCACATTTGGTCTTGTGCTCCTGCTATATATATTTAGAGATTATTGATGAAATCCAAAGAAGAATTTGCAATTTTATTGGTCCCGACCTAGCATTTCAGCTTCAGTCACTTTCTCATCACTATAAAACAGCTTCTTCTTTCTATAAATACTTTCATGGTAATTATTCTGATGAACATTCCTCTATGGTACTTAGACTATGAATTTACGCACAGTACTAGATTGACAACAAGAGCTCATCATTTTATAGTTGAAATATCTAGATGAGACTGTAAGGTCTATGTTAACAGTTTCTTCCCAGTCAACTTTGATCGACAAAATTTTAAATGCAATGTCAATAATTATTTTTCTGTTTTCTTAATTCTTGTTCTTTTATTGTTCTCTCTCCTTAATAGTATTTTTTTCTCATATTCTTTCATGCTCAGTAACCCCTTACATCTTAGTGGTTTTATTGCTTTGCTTGGGGTGAAATGAATAAAAAAAAAAGCTTATGTCGCAACAGACAAAAGTAATTAAATCTAAACTTAATCTTAACCTAATCCTAATCTTAACCATACTACAATGTTTCAACAAATACATTTTAATTCAAGAGAAAATTGTTATTCACTGATTTTGAATGTAGCTATGTTTATATTTTAAACACATAATTAAGCACATAATTAAGCCCACAAGTTATTTTACTAAAAGAAAGTTTGTAGTGCAATGGTTCCTTATAGCAATACTACATAAAACAAAAATTTTTATCAAGCTATTGAGTAAGCAATCATTTTGCCAGTTACTGTTTGGGGTGGATGCCATATGCCAGAATGATCTTCTCCATTTTTCCCTATGTACAGAATCGAAGAGAAACCTTCAAAAAGTAAAAAGGCCTGTAGATTATTTGCACTGACACCCTTTATAATCTGCCAAACACTCAGGATTTTTCAACGGTTTATCTATTTTTTCAAAAGCCATTTTGACTTTTTTGAAGGACCTTCTGCTGTATTTTGTTGACAAGCATTGAGATGTAAATTTTAATGATGTTATACAAAAATACCAAATCTTTGGTTAGGACCCCAGACAAAGATACTAGCTTCTTCAAAATCAAAGTAGGGGTCCTTCAGGGTGATACCCTTGCACCTTTTTTTTCTTTGCTATCACCCTTGACTATGTATTAAGAACTTCCCTCAATAAACATCGTCATCTAATTTTTACTTTATCATCAAGACTTTCAAGTCTATATCCTACAAAAATATTGACAGATATTGACTATGCAGATGACCTTAGCTATCACTGCAGACACCATTACCACAGTTCTACATCATTTAGAAAATACTGCCAACAATGTTGAACAAATGAACATATGAAATCATAAGGACTTCACAAAAGAAAAAGAGTTGGATTTGCAGAGAACTCTTCATATTATGGAAATAGAATCCTTACATCTTAAGAAATGGACAAAAACCAATGAAATAGCTTTTTCAAAGGAAATACTATTTTCAATTGAAAATTATATTTATTTTGCTGCTCTTACTGAGAAAAAGTTGGTCCTGAAATCACTTGAATGTAAAAGGGGTGGCAGATATGATTTAATTTATTACAAAGGTTAACTAGGGACAAATTTAATTTCTACATTTCATATTATATTTTCACAAGTTATTTCAAGCAGCTATAACAGTAATTACTGGCATGAAAAATAATATTGTCAAGTTGAGTTTATAATTCCACCTGAAGTTGTTTATGTTCACTGTGTAAGAAAGGCATGAACCACTTTTCCCTGGGTTCTATCCCATGGCCAGGTATTTTGACAAAGACCTTTTCACTGGTATGCTATGATTGCTGAAAGACAAGTGAATGAATGAATAAGCATTTGAATAAGTCACTATTCAACTTACCAGCAGTACTGTTTCATTTGTTCTTCCATGTTATCACACGTTTTTTGTGACACTGTTAATTAGATTTTTTATTAACCAACCCCTATTTATTACATTTTCTAATTTGCCCCATTTTCAATGTCTCTAAAAATGAATTCATAGGCTTCAACCAGCAAGGTTCAATACAAACTGTCTCAGGTGAATCAATAAAATCTGTTGAATCTTTTACATACCTTGTATGTGAAAATTCACATAGCTAAAGCCTGGGCTGCCTTGAATAAAATGGATGCAATCTGGAAATCTGATTTACAACTTCAAGCAAAGATCCTTTTGAGACTCTATAGAAGTGGTTTTAATGTATGGTGGCATTGCCTGGACATTAACTAAAATCTTAGAGTCTAAGCTTGTTGGAACCTACATGTGGATGCAGGCAGCTATACTTAACATCTCTTGGAGACAACATCCAACTGAATCACAGCTCTATGAACTCATTCCTGATATTTCTACAATCTTATGCAGAATGCACTTTGCAGGACACTGTTAGTGAGCAAAACAAGAACGCACAAGTGATCTACTGCTCTGAACACCTAGCCATGGAGCAAGACAGATTGGTCACCCAGAGACCACCAACATTGACCAGCTATATTATGATACAGAATGCCATCCTAATGACCTTCTGACCTTGATGCAAGACAGTGTTGGCTGGCATGATACATTCATTAATGTCCAGGCTAGCTTGACTGAATAATAAATTAAAAAATGAAATTGATTAAGGTGACTATGAATACTCAAGAATTAATTGGCCAATGTGAAGGTCCTAATAAGCTCTGGGGAATAAAAAAATAATCCAAACATTTACTAATAATGGGGAATGTTTATTTGGCACAAAGTCAAAGGCAATATGTGAAGAATTAGGTCTCTTGATAAAAACTGTTAGTCTTTCTTTTTGTTGGGTTGTAATTTGAGCCTTTATCATTTCTTTCAGTTGCAAGTTGGGATTAATTATCTAATTTTAAAACTTTTATTTTCTTGGTGATCTTTCAATTTTTAAGAAATAAAGCAGATTCATTCAGAATCCACAATACATACAACTGTCAAACAATATCAAATTAAATTCTCTAACTTTTTAGCTAAGGCAACAATAGTTCTCTCCTCTATTGAACTATTCAACTATAAAAGAAATTGTTGAACCTCACTTATGGGTAATAGTCAAAATACATTGAATAAAGTTTTTGTTGTAGCATACCTATGGACAATAATGGGTATATCCCCATTCACATAAATGTAGTAGTAAATACTGTATGTTGGTCTGCAGTTGGAGATTCATTGTGGAATTCACTTGACTCACTTCTAGCAGTTGACTACTTCTTCTACACTCCACTGGCCAATCTTATATGTGTTGTTTGTGTTATAGACAAGCGTATGGTTGCAAGAAAGAAATACAACAACAGTAGAAATAGATTTACGTGGTTTATTTCAACAGGAACGTAAGGGTTTAGGACAGCTACCTTGGTGTGGTAAAGTTCATAAGCCGACTTTCGGATCTAGGTCGATCTCTCATCTTTCACGCATGTTGACGGTGGTTGACGCTCTCCTGCTGACAGCTGCTAAACGTGACCGGTCTCCTTTGTGGCCACCTGTTGACTGCCTGTTGAACTTCCCTGTGACCCGTTTTATAGCGTTTTTTTATGGCTTAACAGGCTCGAGAAACGAAGCGAGTATAATTAGGAGGGAAGCATTTTTATTGGACGAAAAATAGAGCACTTTAAATATTATTTTATTTTTCGACCGGAGCACGTGTGTCGGAAACATTTGTGAAGAAAGATAATGGCCATTTTGTGACGGGGCTTTGTCCCGTTCACACCCGGTTCTCGCTCTTGAGTATTTGCCTGTAAATCAGCCGAGATATGTCTTATTTTATTTTATAACAAGGATCCCCCAGATCTCGGTCTCATTTACAGTGAGCGTTATTCGTGTATATTTGGGTGATTAATTCATGATAAAGTCTCTGGAGCGTGTGGGAAGTTGTCCTCGTGTTCTTCTTATTGGCATCTGTTTTGGTATGGGGTTATTTGCTGAGTTATGTTTCCCCGAGGGATGTAGAGGAGAATGATCCTGGTGACTGTTACATGGTGGAGGAAGAGGGATTGTATTAGAAAGATGTGTTGGGCGTGGAGCCAGTCGTCGGATATGTGCACGGTGAATCCAGATTGTATCACCATCATCGTTTTACACCTGACACATCATATTGTTCGTTTTTATAATGGTGTAATTTCCTATCCAGGGCAGATGAGAGGATTGGGCAACAGTTGAGTGTGGCCGATGAAGTAAAACCTTGTCGCTTATTTGTATTGGGTCCTTGTATGTGAGACGATTTAAGTTAGTCTCAAGTTTGTGGTCAGCTTCATCGTTGGCCAGGGTGACGTGGTGGTGAACCTGCTTTAGCAGGGCATTAATTTGCATTCCATATGCTCCAGGATCGTCGCTTGTGATTTCTTTTCTGTGTAGTGTAGGTAGGCCGATTTTGGGGTGACGGCCGGTAATGGCATAGTGCGGGGAGACACCGGTGGCGCTGTTGGTCGTGGCATTCATGGACGAAACGACAGATTCTAGAACGTCTGTCCATTCACAGTTCCTGTCTTCGCATAACATATAAAGTGCGTTCTTCATCGTGCGATGTTGTCTCTCGATATTTCCTGAGCTTTGCGGGCGCCAAGGACAGTGAAGTTCTTGCGTGATTGACATCTGGTTGCAGAATTGTCGATAGACTTCTCCAGTGAAGTGTGTGCCTCGATCAGAGGATACTCTGCATGGAATCTCTCTGTGTCGAAGGAAGAAATGGTACAATCCGCGGGCGGCGTCGATAGCACGGTCTCTCGCGCATGGTATGGCTGTAAAATGTCGGCTGAAGCTATCCAAGATGGTTAGGATGTAACGTTTTCCCTTTGAGTTGGGCATTGTGACAAAGTCTATAAAGACGAGATCGAATGGTCTCTTTCCTCGTTTGCAGTGGCCAATGGGCCAGTGGGTACGTCTACCGTAGTTGCCCATGCACTTACCACACGTATCGCAAGAATCGACATAGGCCTTGATGTCGCGGTTTTTGAATTCCCACCAGTAGCTGGAAAGAAGTTCTCGCATAAGGGTAACACCTGAGTGGTTGTTGCCCTCGTGTGCCTGGTAGAGGTATCTGGGTCGTAGTTTGTATGGTACAACCAATCTCGGAGAGTGTTTACTGTCTCTTATCATCAAAACGGATGTGCCTGGTTCTAGATAAAATTGGTGGAAATGTTTTTTGAAAAGCGTAGCTCGGTTCGTCAGGATCGATATGAGGTTCGCTTGGGGTGGGTGACTGGAGGGCGCTGATGATCTTTGCTAGGGCGTCCTCCTTCAGTTGTTCATCTGCGATGCCGAGGTGGTTGCAGATTCTCTCAGTGGGGATGGTGGTGGTGGAGTGATAGGCGAAGAATGCGTTGGTGACGCGCTTGTGGGTGCGGGAGTTTTGTGGTGTGTGAGTTTTGGGAATGAGCTGTAAATCGTTAAACTCGCCGAGGCACCAAGATGGGATATATACGCGGAGGTCTGAACCGCTTACCTCGAATGTCTTGCCTGCCGGTGTAGGGTCGTTCGGGGCTTTCGTTTTCTTATGTCCGCAGCCTCTGCTGAGCATGTCAGCCCATACATTTGATTCGCCTTCAACATATTCCAAGACGAATTTATAACATGAAATTTCTTCTTGCCATCGTCGTATTTTGGCATTATTGAACTCTCGTTGGTCCAGATATGTCAGCGATCTGTGGTCGGTGAAGATGACGAAGGGCGGTTGCGAAGGAAATAATCAAATTTCAATATTGCCCACTTTATTGCATATGCCTCCCTTTCCGTCGTGGACCAGTTCTGTTCCGTAGAGTTGAATGTATGGGAAGCGACCGCTATGATATCTTTCTTCCCGTTGTCGGCTTCTTGCATTAAGATTGCTCCACATGCGACGTCGCTGGCGTCGGTAGTGAGTGTGAAAAGTTTGGAGAAATCTGGAAACGAGATGACGGGTGGTGAAGAGAGACGGTCCTTGATTTTTTTGAAGGCTCTGTCGGCATTTTGCGTCCAGACAAACGGTTTATTAACCTTGTTGAGTTCGTGTATGGGACCCATAAGTTTTGAAAACATATCTGACCTGATTTGTTCGTGAAGACGTGTTTCTAGGGAATTGTCTGATCCACACTAAACGGCCGATAAGGCTTTGTAATTCCTTTTTGATGTTGGAGGTTTCATTTCCTGGATGGCACGAACGTATTCTGGATCAGCCTTGAATCCTTCGCTGTTTACTATGCGTCCGAAGAATTTTGCCTCTGATGCGAGGAAGGAACATTTATCGGGATTCAGCTTGAGTCCGAATTTTCGGAGGGCAGTAAAAAATTGTTCGAGGGAAAGTATGTACTCCCTAAATGTCCTAGCGTGGACCAGGTTGTCGTCGATATAGGAGGAAATGTTGTCACGGGATGTGACCGTGGCTAGGGCTTCTGCTATGCAACGGGAGAAGATTTGTCCGGCAGATGTAAGGCCGAAATCCAGGCGCGTGTATTGATAGCATCAGTCCTTCCATGTAAATGCTGTTTTGTATCGGTCTCGCTTGTTGATCTCAATTTGCCAGTAGCCGCTGCGTAGATCAAGGGTAGTAAAATATCTATTGCCTTTGCCGATTTTGTTGAACAAGTGGTCGATCCTTGGCATTGGGTAAGGGTCAAGATCGACTAAAACCTTGTTGAGAGTTCTTTTAAAGTTTGCAACGACACGGATCGATCCGTTTTTCTTGCGTACGGCAAATACAGGGCTATTGAAGCCTTTGGGGTCGCTGCAGTTTTCAATGATACCTTCATCAGCCATACGCTTAATTTCGGTATCAACGTCTGCTTCCAAAGCCTGGGCTATCGGGTGTTGTTTCTGGCTGCGAGACTGGCCGTTGGTTAGTATGCGGATGGGCCGGATGAATGTGCCTTTGCTGCTGCTTTCTGTGCCGATAATGTCAGCGTAGCGAATGAGTAAGTTTGCAGTGGCCACTAGTTTGTCTCGGTTCGGGTGGTTTGGTAGCGATAGTCCCGTGTTATGTTTTAGCCAGGTCAGATCAAAATCCAGTGTCTGGATGTTAGGCTGTAGTTCCATAGTAGGTTGGTTTTGGATGATGTCAGCTTGGGCGCCATATGCTGGATCGTTGGTTGACGATGACGGTGATATGATTGCGGCTGTGTGTGTTGTATATCCCGAGGAAAGTGTGCGTCTGAATTCTATAGTCGCATTTTGGTTGTCGATTAGATAGGAATCGAGCGTATTGTGACGTAGGATATTTTGGCCGATCAGGATTGGTGTGGTTTGGGTAGTTACCAGCACGTTAACCTTTTTGAATGTGGGTGAGTCTCGACTGCCGATGGTGATGTCGCAAGTCAGTTCGCCGAGGGCGGTGGTGCTGCCGTTGATTCCTTTTACTACAACATCGGAGCGGGTCATGAGTTTCTTGGCTTCTCTGGGTAACTGAGATATTGGTACGATGCAGGTGGAGCATCCAGAGTCTAGCATTGCGACGCCAGAGAAGGTGATCTCCCTGAAGTTGAAGGTGGACTGGACGAGCGGTGAATGGTGAGCGAGTCCTTGAAAGTTAAAGATGTGATGGCTGACGTAGGGGCATGGCGAACGAGGCATCACATCTCGTCCTGCCCGAAGCGAAAATCCTGTTCCACATCATTTATGCCTTGTATATTGTCATTCGTTGCGGCGATATGGGCCTGTGCCCGTGTGCGAGGTGGGTGGCGATATACACTGTTGCGTCCATGGTGGCAATGGCGACCTCTGAGGTAGTTCTTGCACACGCTGATTTGTGGTGTGTGCTGATGGTTTCTGCGTGTCGGATGGTGACCATGTTTGGGAGGGTTGGTGAGACCCGTCTGCTGTGGGTTTGGTTGGCTGCTGGGTCAGAGTGGCGCGTTTCTTTGGTTTGACCGCTGTGGTTTCTGTGTGAAATACACAGTGTTGTGCGAAGTCGTGTCGTTGGATTTTACACCGCGATCAAGGTATATTTGAGCTTCGGAGGCTATGCCAATGGCTGAATAGTGGTTGTCCATTGTCTTGACGAGATGTGGGTAAAGATTTGAGTTCCAAATTTTCACCTTTTCGCTCATTAGCATAGCGCCGATGATGGAAATGTCCATCGACTGTTAAGTCTGTATTTTTGTCTTTTTTGTATTTTTTTTTTTATGTGGAAGGCTGCCTCTCTAAGGGTGTTTTCGAGTCGACCCGCGAAGTCTGTTAATTTCGCCGTCTCGCCGTTCCAGGTCCCAGGCTTGGCTGAGGTGTTGGAAGTTAGTCATCTGGCTTCCGTGGGCTCCTAATAAGTATTCCTTCAGTTGTTCGAAGGTGGATATGTACTTTTTTGAGTCAACCATCTGCTGAAAGATACTTTGGTCCAGTAAATCCTTAGCAGAGTTGACGAATTCGCATTCCAGGCTGGGATAGGTGCTGAGTTCTGGCATGACGTGGATTGTGTATGCTTTGTTTAGGGCCGTGATGAATCGGTTCACGTCGTGTCCAGGGTGAAAAGATTTCTCTAGCTTCAATGTGTCGCGTATAGTTTGTTGGCGCATCATTAAGCTGTAATCGCCGTTTGTTTGAGCGGTGGGAGGAGTTGAAGCAGTTGATTTTAGGGCAGTCAGCATGTCGTTTATGTCGGTTTGAATTTCCTGTATCGTGGCTTCGGAAGGCTGTGTTGGTCCCGTTTTTAAGTTGAATAGTAATGTTTTCTGTTCCTTGATGAGAGTAAATAGTTCGGCTCGGGTGAAGCTCGTGTAGTCGGCCATATTTCTCTTGCTGTACGCTTCTGACACCGTGTTATAGACAAGCGTATGGTTGCAAGAAAGAAATACGACAACAGTAGAAATAGATTTACGTGGTTTATTTCAACAGGAACGTAAGGGTTTAGGACAGCTACCTTGGTGTGGTAAAGTTCATAAGCCGGCTTTCGGATCTAGGTCGATCTCTCATAGTAGTTCACACATGTTGACGGTGGTTGACGCTCTCCTGACACCAGTGTTATAGACAAGCGTATGGTTGCAAGAAAGAAATACGACAACAGTAGAAATAGATTTACGTGGTTTATTTCAACAGGAACGTAAGGGTTTAGGACAGCTACCTTGGTGTGGTAAAGTTCATAAGCCGGCTTTCGGATCTAGGTCGATCTCTCATAGTAGTTCACACATGTTGACGGTGGTTGACCCTCTCCTGCTGACAGCTGCTAAACGTGACCGGTCTCCTTTGTGGCCACCTGTTGACTGCCTGTTGAACTTCCCTGTGAACCCTTTATAGCGTTTTTTTATGGCTTAACAGGCTCGAGAAACGAAGCTAGTATAATTAGGAGGGAAGCATTTTTATTGGACGAAAAACAGAGCACTTTAAATATTATTTTATTTTTCGACCGGAACACGTGTGTCGGAAACATTTGTGAAGAAAGATAATGGTCATTTTGTGACGGGGCTTTGTCCCGTTCACATCCGGTTCTCGCTCTTGAGTATTTGCCTGTAAATCAGCCGAGATATGTCTTATTTTATTTTATAACATTTGTGTCCTAAGTATTATCATTCATTACCAACCTTCATGTGATTATTCTATTCAGTAATCTTCCCCAGGTTGCAACAACTTCATTACAAGTTTAAAAGTTTGTCTGTTTTTCTTTACAGACTTAAAAATATTATGAAGCCAACAACAGATTCAAGCATCTCTGTATATTTTGTTTATTATTTTCAATTGGACTAATGTCCTCACCTTCACAATGTTTCAGCCATTATGCCCACTGGTTTTCTTCAGGTATTTGTCAGTCCAGGTAATAATTACGATACATCTGTGAATTTTTGTCTGATGATGTGTTGTCTTTAGTAAACTGCTGAAGCAGCTTGAAAAGATTTGAAAGTGTTTAACAATGGCTGTTCCAGAGTTTGCATCTTACTGGGAGTTTCTGCAGCAATGATTGATTTGTATTAAAAGAGAGAATGCCAAATGAAGAGGATAACATGGAGGTGTGCTGACCAAATAGACTTTTCACCAACATCGTCAAAAATGGTTTCTTGTGGTACTGAAACAAATCACATATGTAAGGCATTTATTATCTAGATAGAGAGACATATACAAAATGTTAGACAGACAACAGACAAAGTGATATGATAATAAAAAAAAGATAAAGATATTAGTTCAACTGAAAATAATAAAAATAAGGATAACTCCTCATCCAAGAATGTTAGACAAAAATCATCTCCTGTTAAATCTGAGATAATTTTTTCTCAGTTTTTCAAAAATCAAGATTTTTTGAAAATATTAAGGATTGTAAATGAATAGTATTGTTTAATAATTTATAATATTTTTACAAATTCATTCAGAAATATCTAAACTGTCAGTTTTATACAACCACATTCTCAGATTGATGGTTAAAAATGGCTTTGAGTGAGTGAAGCATGTAGGTCTTAGTGAGGACCATTGTTCATCAAATCTTGCGGACAGAATGTGTGCATGTGGGACAACTGAATAACATAAAGATATTCAAGTGCTTCACTCAAGAAGGAAATGACAGAATTTCCAACATCCTTACATGAAGATCCATGTTTGGAGAAAACCCTGAAGCCACACACCTACAAGTTGATATTAGTTGACAAAATTTAGAGGGAAAGCAACAATCATTTTACACATGAGAGATTTAGTGGTATGTTCTTATTAGTCTATACAATGATAAGGTTACTGTGTTAATTGACCAATGTTGCTAAAAGTTTCAGGATATATAAATACTTATACAATAAATATACCATCTAAATTTCAGTTTACAATATGTTTATATTAGAAATTTTCATAATAACTTATTTGGTTGCCTGATATATTAGGCTATTCAAGGATTTTTCATCCTGTTGTTAATAAATTTGAAGACTACCAGCAGCAGCAACTAAAATCAATATCAAATGTAACTTGAAGAGAAAATAATGATATAATCAAGATGTTGACATTCCACACCACTTCAAATAAAAGGTTCAGAAGGAAACTCCCATCAATATTGGAAATAGTGATACCAGCTAATGAACTAGAGAAACCTATTTTCCTGAAAAATTGTTTTCAGCCAAAAGTAATACTTGCTTCTCAATCAATGAATCCTAAATGTTTTCTTGTAATAAAATGGCTAATATTCTTAGCATAACCAACTTAAAAAATCTACAAAAAAAGTAATTTTCAGAACAGTTACATGCAATAAAATTTACTCTTAGTAGATTCATACAAAAAGTCATAATATATTGCCATATTAAATGTTAAATTCAACCTTCATAAAATGGAATTTCAATTTGTATTCTCAATATGTGCCTCACTGTATATCTTACATATTTTACCAACATCAGTTGACTGATATTTGTTTTGCTGTAAAAACATTAAACTTTTATAATAAAATCTGAAACTTTCCCCTTATCAGGACCAACTTGTAATTAACTACATGTTGTATTTTATTGCTGTTTTAACATCATTGAACAGTAACAATACTGCATCATACTTGACATGACCGTTAATAATTCCAAGAGTTCTTTGGACTATCTAGCACATTCTTTTTGTTGGTTTTAATGGTATGATAATATTCCTATAACTTATGCTCCATATAGAAAAAGTAAAGTCCCTTTTATGGGGTTCAGGTAGCACTAACCAGAAAATGATACCACATACAATAAAATGGTAGTAAATATAATGTGGTAATAAAATAAGCACATCCCATCTCCCCACTTGCTTGTAACCATCCATCAAAGTAAAATAAACATTTTTCAGTGCAAAAGCAGAATCAGTTGAAAAAAGCTTCATAAGCTGAGAGTTGTTACTATATTTATTTATTACAATTTATTTGACCAATTTCTTTTCGCAATGATGGAATGTATGATCTGCCCAGACAAACAAACTATGGATATGAATTCTCTAAATGCTGAAAGTATGAAAAAAAAAGTAAGAAAACAGAAAAGTATTAGCATATATTTAGTTGGTTTGTTTAAAAGAGATTGGGGAGAATTGGAAAGAATGGAAATCAAGCGGCAACAAGGTGTACCATAAAAATGGCAAGAGATACTCAGGGAAATATAAAACCAAAACAATTTTATTAAGATGAAAATAAAAGCACATTTTACTAAATATTAGGGATGCACAGATTTGGTGGTTTGTGTGCCCAGAAAAAGGGGTAGTAAATACCTGGATAAGTAACTTCTCTTTTTAGAAATAAGACTCAATGGTAGTTGTAGAAAAAAAAAAGATCAACTTTAAAATCAATATCTATCAAATAACATGAGATATCAAAAGAGAAATGCCAGAAAATACAAAACAATACAAATTACAATGAATAAAGTACAATAAAGGATTTCAGTGAGGTTGAACCCAGTTAAAAGGGTATATTCCCCTTGAAGTTATAAAATGTGAATGTTCTAAATAGTTCTTGTGATTTGATCTGAGTTGTTGAAGTTTGTGACAGAATCCTTTTTTTGTGTCTTCAGAGTTCAGAGTCTTCAATGTAGAGCGTTGTATTGAGAACAATACTTATTCTCTATCATGGAAACGACTATTTTGTTACGATAGTTGGGGTGAAAATAAGGCTTCATCCTATCGTGAAAATGACAATTTGGTTGTCAAGACTTCATTGAGGAATGGGTTTTTGCAGCCACTCAGTCAGGTTTCCAGATGTTTTGGAAGGCGTCCTGTCACCCACTCCTTGGCGTTGTGTCTACTACTGCTCTGGCAGTCACATCTACCACTTTATAGCACCACATATCCTACTGCTTGGAGATGGTTGTATTGGATGGTTGTATTGCAGGGATTTTTATAGCCTAAGTTTGACTCAGATTTACCCAACAAAATTTTGGCAGTCAAACTAGCATTTCACATTTCAACTAGCTCAATGTCGCTATTGGTTAAAAACTCATGTTTATCAAAACAATTTATTGTAGTAGAAAAAACACTTCTGTTTTTCTTTCTCTTTCTTTCATCTTCAACTGCCCCCCACCCCCACTCTTTGGACAAGAAGCTTTGTAAGCAGGGTGGCAGGTTCAGGTTTCAGTAAATTATTTTATCACTTTCATCTCCTCCCCCAAACTACAAAGAGCCAAAATTTACTCAGAGGGATAAAAAAATAATTTTTAACAAAAAGGGGTACCATCATTGGGGAAAAACCTTTGAAAACTTCTTGGAGGAAGTTATATTACTTAAAAAAGTATGTATCAGCTAGTGTCTATGAGTATTTCTCAGATGCAGCCACATGTGAGGAAACCCAAGGAATTCTGGACAACTGTATAACAGAAAGAGAAAAGAAATGGTTGCTCTACAACCACTCACTACGAGACACCAGCAGAACTCAGAAACATTTGACAAATTTCTTTGAGAACTAAACAAACTTAGCAAAGATTGCACCTTCACAACTGTTACAGCTAAACCATATCATATGGTACTAGTAAGGGGATCCATTCATTAATGGATTATTGGGAGTAAACATTTGGCAGCATCTACTAGAAAATTAAAACCAGTAATACTACCACCAAGCAAGAATTTAGACCTAGCTCAATGTAATGCACAATCTTTCATTTCACAAGACTGACTGCAATGACCAAAGGACCTCCTTCCATTTCTACGCCATTTTCAACTCCAGGATTCTCTTGAGGCATCAGAAACTGTAGCCTTGACAAGGCACACTTGTTTTTCTGCAGGGGCAGAATGCATTCTCACTTGCCATGGCCAGTGAAAAATGATAACTGTTCTTTATCTGGAAAAAGGGTTCACTGGTCTAAAGTCTGTAAAAACAACAACAAAAACAGAGTGTCTTAGTGCCCTTCACATTCTTGTTAGGTTCCTTTAGTTGCTTATTGAAAACTGCTATAAAAATCAAAGCCAATGAACCCCCACTGGATGCACTGGTTGATATAGGTAACACAGAAAATTTTATTGACACAGGTATCACAAATTCAAACTGGTGGAATTTTTTTCCATGCTCTAGCAGAGTAGCAATGGCTAATGCAGCATTATTGTCTCTTGACTTGAAAATAAAATAGTACTCATACAATAAAGGGAAATTCTTAATAATGAAAAACCTCTGGTCTAGTATAATACTGAGATATAATTTCCTTCAAGTACATTCTCATGTAAAGAAAGCATTTAGTGGACCCAAACTGTCATTAAAATTATGTAGACTAACAACAGCTAACATGCCTTACCTGGCACTCTTCACAGATTTAATGTCTTACTGCCAACCAATAGCCACAAAACCAAGATGGCAGACAAATGAAGATAAAATTTCATCAATACCAAAATTAAAGAATGTTTTAGAGAAGGCTGAATAGAACCAAGCCACTCCCAATGGAAAGCACATTTCCTTCTGTTTTCAGAAAACCACAGAAAGGGAATGGTTATCAACTATTCACAAACCATTAATAAATTCACCCTGCTGTATCCACAATATGATTGAAAAGATTGCTAAATATGGCATATATAGTACACTAGATCTTTGAAGTGCTTACCACCAGATCATAATAAAACCAAGTGACAAAGCCTATACAGCATTTGAAGCGGGAGGTTGATTGTACCAATTTTGAAGAATTTCCTTCCATGTAACAAATGGCGTGGCGAGCTTTCAAAGAATAATAGACAAAATTATCTTAAAAGAAAAATTAAAAAACAGTTATCTTCATCTATATAGATAATGTAACCATATGTAACTATGACCAACCTGACCATGATAGGAATCTTAAGCAGTTTATGGCAGCTGTAGAAAAATATAACTTAGCACTAAACTATAGATAAATGCTTTTTAAGCAAATTGCTATTAAATTACTTGAATATGTTGTTAGTAAAGGTAACATGAAACCAGTATCCAGAACTACTAAGAACATGTCTTAATTTGCCAATCTAGAGTAATTTACCCTCTCTTTGATGAACACTGGGGATATTTGCACATTCCGCACACTGAATACCTTTGGTCTCTGAAAAAGTACATCCATTAACAGCAATTTCCAAATTCCCATTGCCTCCTCACACCATCAGTGTGTTTGAAGATCTAAAAAGAAACATTGCAGAAGCCGCTGTCACAACGATCAACCCTTCTACATCCTGGTAGTTGAGACTGACACATCGGACTGTACCATAGCTACTTGTTAAGAGAATATGGATGACCCATAGCATTCTTTACAAGAACTCTCACATGGTCTGAGCAGTGGCACTTGGCAGTTGAAAAAGAGGCATATGCTGTAGTTGAGTCACTTAGAAAGTGGCAACACTATCTAATCAGACACCATTTTAAGCTAATTACAAACTAGAAATCAGTTGCATTTATGTTCAACCCTAAAACAACATGGAATAAAAAATAGCAAGGTGGAGGATGGAGCTTTCTTGCTTCTCATTTGAAGTAACTTATCACCCCAGCAAAGAGAATGTTGCATTGACAAGGATGTGTGGCTCAATTACCTGTAGAGATCTCCTTAAACTACATAAGAATCTGTGCTATCTGGGCATAACAAAAATACTCCACATGGTTTAAATTAGAAACTTGCCCTTCTTGCTTGAAAAGTGGCGAGGTGGGGGTGATGAAGACCCACCAAATATCTGTGAAGCTCAAGACTAGGTTTTACAAGCCTAGAACTGTATCAGTTATAAAAGCCACTCAATCTTTTGAAAAACTTGCTCTGGATTTTAAGGGACCACTTCAGTCAAAAACAGGGAATAAATACCCGCTGACAATTATCGACGAGTACTCTTTTTTCTGATCGCTATTCCACCTTGCTTTTTACTCATTTTTTAAAAATTTTACTTGCTGTTTTAGGGTTGAACATAAATGCTTCTAGCTGGATGGGAATTACTAATAAATACAGTACTAAGAGCTGTACTTTTGCAGAAAAGAGTTGAAACATTGGTCTTTGAAAAAGATTTCATTAACTGGCTTCACTGAACCAGCACTGAAAATTGAGTTACAAAAAAGGCATTCCTATTTTTGTGTTTTAAAACATTGTTCTATTTCTACTTTTATGGAGACTGTGGGAAAATTAAATTAAAACAGTAAATAAAAAAATAATAAAGAATTGTGGCAGACTTCACCACATTAATTTAACTTTAGATTAGGAAACAGGGCTGATGTAGAAAAGGTTAAGCAAAGACATTGTAACACATAGAATATATATTTAACAAGATGTACAATATCAAACAAAGATGTGAAAGAAAGCATACATTTAAGTAAGAAAAGGTTGAAATAAATAAGAGTTGTCTCTCTTTAACTGTTATTTTAGTATTTCAAAGTTCACTGGAATAATGTTCATGAGAGTCTCTTATAATGACTGTTCTTAAAAGATTTGCTGTGTTAGAAAAGATTATTTGAGTGTATACAAAGTATGTTCAGCATGTGAGTGGTGTGTGTGAGTGAGAAGGTTGGTGCAGGGTTTCAACTGTTGTGGATTTGTTTGGCAGTTGAATTCTAACTAATTAGCTAAGAAAAATTCTTGCTTAAATAAGTGACTATAGGTTCCAAATCACTGTGCAGGAAGAATTATTCTTCACATGCAGACAATCTGATTGGTTGGCATAGACCAATCAGTGAGCAAGCTTTGGGGAGACTGAAGAAAGCTTCTGTGATCCGTTTCTCCCAAAAGTGCACAAAACTGACTACGAGAAAATAGAGCGATTACAAAATTGTCACATTGCTGCGATTTGTAAATTGTCTATAATAACGTAGTGGTGATTAATTAACCAATGAATGCTTGGCGTTGTATGTGATTTGTATTTGTATGTAGATATGTATGTTCATGTGTGATAGACTCGCACAGAATAACAAAAAAAAAAACAATAAATTAATTTTCCCCATGATGCAAGTTATGAAGAAACAGGAAAGAGTTTCTGGCCTCAGGCTCAATTTTATAACTCCACTTCTGGAAAAGACAGAATCTTTCTCATTTCCACTTTCCAGCGACATCATTTGGATGTGTTTTGGCAGCCTTACTCATGAAGTAAGTGAACTGGCCATTCCAAGTCAGCATATAGCTGACTGAATCTAAACCATTTTAACCATTGTTATCCTAACTTATTTCTGAACTCAAAAGAAAACAAATATACCCACGAGATATTGATATTGGCTTTGTTTCACTATACTCACCATAAAAGGAATCAACCTCCGCAACAGCAACTCAACTTTTTGCATGCTTCTCTCTTCTTTGTTTATATATTGAACACATACCTTCACCTAAAATACACACAACATTTTAACATTCCATAAGATTGCATGCTTTCATGAGGGTCTTTCATTAATTGGTTTGCCATTGACTACTGACTTATAATGAGTTTTAGTTTTGAAATAAAATTTTTACTTTACTTAATCCTGAAATCAGTTTAAACTGATAGATTTTTTCTATATGTCTAAACTATAATTATGAAACATAATTTTAGAAAGTGAAAATTTAGCTGAAATATGATTGAAAATTTCCAAGATTTCATCTGAAATCAAGAAAATACAAAATTTATTCAAAACAGTCAAAATATATGTAAAAAAAGATGTCAATTTAAGCTGATGCCAGGAAGATATGGCTTAAAGATCTATCAAAGACTTTGCTGTTTTCAGACCTGTTTAGTAACCATTAGGCTGCTCTTCCTAGTCGCGTCTTTGAATAGTTTTAAAATTGAATTGCAAGTAGCCTTCACATTATTTGAAATAAAAACAGACTTTTTCTATTAAAATATAGTCACTTTTATTTAAGAGAACTATACACTCAGTTGCTCATGTGTTTTCCCTTTTGTTTAATAATAGCGACAGTAAAGTTCTTTTTTGATATTTAGCATTTTAGTTATAAAAAGTTATGAGGAGAATTTCATTATTATTCAATCTATTTGTGGTACTGTTTCTTTCTATTCAGGGATAATAAGTAAGTCTGAGAAAATGTTTTCTTTTCATTGTCCTGAATTGATTTTTATTCTACAATGAGTTTATTTTCAATGAAAAAAACATACAAAAAAAAAAAAATTAGTATTCCAATTCCAATTCCATTTCTTCTTCTTACACTTAGATAATGTTTAAAGAGGAATGCTCTAATTTACCTGATGCATTTAAACCAGCCAGAGGTGATTCTTTTCTTATATTACACTTATAATCTAAGAGAAGGATGCCTTTTATAAAAATTTTGTCACAAGTTTTCTCCTAGTATTTTTAATATCTATTTAGAGTAGCATTTCTCTACCAATGCACCTGGACACAGTACTGTGCCCTGAACGGTAGCCAGATTAACAGAAGAATAATTCATGAATGGTTTTTATATTTAAAAAATCTTCATTTTTAAAAAGTGAGAGACACCAAACTTGTGGTTTCCATGTCTAAGTCAAGTCTTTGTGATTTGATAATTTAAACTGGATGCTAAATTCCTTAATCTTTAAGGAAGAGTGGAGTAATGCTTTCCCATTTGCTCTCTTCAAGGGATTTAATTCAGTGATCATTAGCCTCTCTAAAAAAAAAAAAAGATAGCAGATCATCCAGCTGATTCTTCCATTATCCTATAGTTGTTTTGTTTGTTTAAAACTTAACGACCCATCGATCAGCAAGAGATCATTTATGGTCAAAATAGGCTCTCCTCAAGCTTGGTTATAATGCTTGTTATAAAAAAGATCTGTTTTTTAATATGGTTGTGTTGAGACATGTGCTAATTTGGTTTGCAATAAATAGTAAAATAGTGGTATTTCTTAAAGAATATTTTTATCAATTAACAAAAGATAGTTATTCTAGTTTACTTACTTGCGATAAGTTTACTTCAGGCTATGTAAAAATATATTACAAGTAAAAAATATTCAAGATGGTTGTGAGGGGCACCATAATTTCATTAGCTGAGGGACCCTAAAAGATTATAATCCGGCATTGGATTCTTCATAAATCCTTTTAAATGTAAACTGTACTGCTAATCTTTTTTGGGAATGCTAAAACAAAATTTCATATTTTCAAATTTCTTGTCTAATTTTTCCTTATTAAAATTTAATAGTACTGGGAATAATGATATAACTACATCCAGCAGCAAGATCTCTGATCAGAAGATTGGAGGTTTTGTGGGGCATGGAAACACCTCTTAATTGCTATTGTTCCCAGGTCCACCCTGACCCAGGGTAGTAAGCACCTGTTAGGGTCCCGGGTATGGGCAAATAGTAAAACCCCAAACAAAAGCAAAACACTATGAAAGTATAAAAATACATTTTTACAGTAAAATGACCAGCAATACATAAACTACAATAAAAGCTTTTTAGGCAAAATGACCAACAATTGTGTTCAAAATATTTAGATTTATTTAATAAATAACCCATAGAATTTGATGAGCTGCTAAACAAAATCAACCAAAAAATTAAAATTTAAAATGTGCCTCAGATTTTTAGTTATTTTATATGTGTGCCATAAAGTTGGAGAAACACTGATTTAGAGAGAGAGAGAGAGAGAGAGAGAGAGAGAGAGAGAGAGAATAATAGATTAGAAACCTTTTTGTCTATGGTGCAATCATTAATGCTGTGTTGATTTTGGTTCAACAAATATTAGTATTGGACAAAGAACATTAAAGCAACATTTCCAAGATTTCCTTCATTTAATGTAGCATTGAGTTTGTTACATTCACTCATGTGCAAATACCCTTGGAAAAGGTATGAACCCATCTCTTTTCCTACCAGCTATATAATACAGACAGGGTCCTATAGCATTGGTTAGCAGCTGGTCTAGGAGAAGGACAACATTGAATTTAAAACTTCACCAACCTGCAGTTAGTCAAACGTGGTGAGTAAGGAAGACATAATCAATCAGGGAAAAGGTTCTTCCAAAGCATGAGAAGAAGGTCCTGGATTTGAACCTTCATTTATAGTAAAACTGTGTACATTTTTATTGTATTATATTCAACATAAAACTGTACTTTTTAAAAAAAACAATGATTAAGATATTTAAATATTTGATTTTGTGATGTTATGAAGGGCAAATAATCCAACCTAAGCAGGACAGTATGACTGACTATTCTGAAAAAATTTCAAATTTGTTGCAGGAATAGAAAGTATTATTATTTTATGCTTCCTGATACATTTGTCCTGCAAATAATATCTGGTGGACTCATGTGATTCTGGAAAAAAAAAAGGGCACAAAACATGAAATTCAAACAAACAACAGTTAATAAATGTATTAAGAAGACATGTTAGAGAGGGAGGAAGAAAGAAACAAAGTTGAAGTTATGAACAGTTCAATATTGTCTTCAGTCTGTGTCTCTGAAGTACTTATATGCTTCGTCTGTATTGGAGCAAAAGGAAACGTGTTGCCAATCCAAAAGTCAAAGAGTTAGAGGCTTTCAAATATTGTGCCACCTGTGATTATCGTCAGGGTGTGGTAATCCAATACTTTCAATATTTCATTTCAGTATTCAATATTTATAAAATATTTTGATTTTGTTCCTCACTTGCATATCATCTACACATGCTGTATTCATAGAGAAACAGTAGCGTTTTTCACAATAAAATTGGTATTATTGTATATGATTCATGCCAAGAAATAGCAAATGATATGAATTTAATTTAATGTCAATAAAGAAATTGATCTGTGATGACCCTAGTATGTAGTAAGCTTACCCCGGATTATACCAAGTTAGATTTGCACTCAATATTACATCAGAGCACCAGAAAAGCCAGGTGTGTGAAAGGTTAATCTGGAAGGTGCCTTCATGATCACCAGGTGTAAATTCACACCTGACAAGCTCTCTGTAGCTGCTCCTGACATGTAAACAGGTAGCCTACTCAGCTGTGTATAGTTTGTGCGCACATCCGACCACTGGATGACAGGAAGATATACAAGCACTCCACCCAAAATGAAAAGACATCCATGTTTGAAGAAAATCCCCAAAGCCACACACCCACTTGTCATTATTAATTGATGAAGTTTGGAGTGAAATAAACAACAATTTTATATATAAGAGATATAGTCTTATATTTTTATTAGACTAAATATCTCATATGTAAAATTATTGTTGTACAATGATAATGTTACAGTATTAACCAATCGATGCTGCTAAAAGTTTTTGCATATATTGATATCTATATGATAAATATACTATCTACATTTTCAGCTTGTAAAATCAACCAGCATAAGACTGAATAACAAAGTCTATTGCTTTGTGAAACAGACTACCGGTAGGATGTTTTCCCGATCACTACAATCTTGACCTCTTCAAGCCTAGGGTTAACTTTACTATATAACCTCATGAATTTCACTACTTGCCTTTTCTTATGCTCGTACAACATCACACAGTAACCCTCTACTGTTAGTGGCTCTTGGGCCTTGTATTGAATGAAAATTAGTAAAAATAAATAATAGCAGAATATGAAAATAAATTCTGAGTTTTCCCTAAAACTGCCTTTTTATAAGATTTTAAGTTAATAAATTTCTGTTAGATTAGCTCAGAATATACAGCTTTATATTATAGATTCTTTGACCTTTGAACTGTTTATAGCTTGGGAAATAAAAGGACAGTGACCAATTTTGAATTACTGAGTTTAAATTCCAATGAGATTCATTAAATTCACTTACATGCTAATAATCTTTCCCCTCAACTATTGGTAAATAGCAAAACAGTAGGTTTTATAGCCTAATAGGGTTCTGGGTTAAAAAAAAAAAAAAGTAAAAAGTGACCAATTATCTCTCTTGGCATAGAAATCTGGGCAACGTTTAACATTTGTGTCCACAATAAAACAGTGTATCAAAAGGATGTTTTTTCTCTTGACACCATTATTATTTTGTACTCCTTTGGCAATATTTATTGTTTTAAAAAGTGATGATTAGAATTTTAATAAAACCCCAAAATATGAAAGTGAATTTATAAATTTTCTTTGTTCTTTGAGAATTTACAACAAAAATATTAAACACTATTTATTTATTAGACTGTTTATTTACGAGAATAATTTTATATTTACAACATTCTAAAAATGCAAATCAACTAATAAAATACAATGTTTATCATTTACTAATTTGTAAAGAAACAAATATGAAAAAATTTTTTTATTCATAAATTTACAAAAATTTATTGTCATAAAAATATATGAACCAACTATAATGAAATCTTTATTATTTACCATTTTATAAAGTTTGAACTGATTGGCAGTTCACCAATGTTTTGCTAACCATTCTGCAATACATTGAAAATTTTGGAGTTTTTTTTATAAATTCATGAATAAACAGTTTTCTTTTCAAATATATTTCTTTATAAAATGATAAATAATAAATCTTTATAAAATGGTAAATAATAAATATTGCATTGTACCTTGTTCACATATTTTTATAACCTTGTAAATAAATATTGCCGAGGGAGTTTTGGTAGTTTAAAGTAATCATGGTGTCAACAGAAAAATCGTCTTTTTGACATACCATTTTTTGCGGGTACAAAGGTTAAACATTGCTGAAATTTGTTTCAGAAAGTACTGAATTTGAATTACTTTTTCACAACAAAGAAGAAGTAAAGCCAGTAGCCATTTTATACACAAGGGATGACTGAAAAGTTCTCAGCTTAACCCACTTCGAAAAATCTGACCAAATGATTAAACATAAGAATTTTTTTTAGAAAGGACTTCTTGATCAGGCCATGAACTTTTCAGCACTCTCTCATGAATAAAATAATGATTCCTGCTTATTTTAAATGTCAGTCAATATTGGATTCACTATCAACTCCACATATACAAACATCATTTTTCTTTACTTTTTATCTTTATGATCATTTATTACAGTATACTTAACTAATGATGGAATATTAGATTACACATTTTTAATAAGAAAGACTATTTAAGTATTTTTACGACTGCATTTAAACTTTGTACCCAAAGTTAATCTTTTGATTGACTCAAATATCTTCCATAAGTTTATTCTCTTGTAAATTTTGAGTAAGAAAAGTTTGTTTATATTTCTGAGATGAGACACTAGTAGTATGAAATTAGGATTAAAATGGTTCATGTGAAACCCTCTATAAGAATTGGAGAATTGGAAGGGTTAAAAACATTAAAATTGTTAAGGTGAAAACATGAACTGAAATATGAAGCAAAGGAAAAAAGAGAAACGTTTTTTCCTTGATAAACCGATGGGCAAATGGAATTGATATGAATCTGCAAAGCCAGAATGTAAACAATAAGATTTTAATCAGTCTAAAATATTCTTCGTTATTTTGTTATGATATTTGTATTTTTGTCAGTGGAGGCATTCTTTGTACTTTGTAGCATGTTTCCACCACAGCTCAATCCAGTGCTCAAGTACAAAGAAAATTTGGTCTTCACTGCTCTGTGATCAAGGAACATGTGGAACAAGGCAGATAAAGGAATGAAGCAGCCAGCAGATAAGTATCAGTTAACTGGCAGCAGTACTAACCAGTGTGGGAAGGATCCAGGATTGAGCAAGGGTTGGCTCTGTTATGCTGTAACAATTTACCATTGTGCTTAGGTATGCTTAAGCACAGGACTACATTGGCCAGGGTGCCCCATCTTCCTTCTATGCCTGTGTAAACATGCTGGGTCTACCTTCTTCAGTACCCAAATAAAAGGCCTCATAACTTTTCTAGCACAGGATCTCATTTGCCCTAAATCTGACACTGCATTGTTCAGACTATTGCCCTCACCTTTATTGTCATATTCAAGGCATTTTGGCTTTTGTATTATCCGGCCTTTTTCAGGTGTTGGAATTTTGAACCGAATACTTTATTTAGCCCACAAGGACATGGCCCAGTGGATAAAAGTACTGATTGAGTGACCAAAAAAGTTTAATATCTGGCTACAGTTGAGGGAACAAAAAATGGAGAGTTCAGTTACTAAAGGGAATTAACTAAAACAGATATCCAAAAAAGGCATGGTATGTGGAATCAGAACAATCTAGACCCATGGACTAAATAAAGTGTTCAGTTTGAAATTCCAATGTATATCACCTGAACAAGTCTGGAGCATACAATGGCTGAAACAATTTTTTTATAAAACTAGTGAACCATGATGATGGGGAGATAACTTACTTGTCAGGTTGTGACTTTCATATGAATTTCATGCATGGTGCCAAACTCGTTCAGATACCTTAACTGCCAGCTGTTATACAACACCTTTCTCAGATCTACGGTTAAAAATGGCTCTGAGGGAATGAAGTCTGTAGGTCTTAGCAAGGACCATCCTTCTTCAAACCTGATGAACTGGATTTACAGAATCACAACCAAGAAACTGTATCAAATAATAGAAACTACATCACTGGAGGACTTTTAGCAACTAAAATGGAGAGCATATGTAACTTGAAGAGAAAATAATGATATAATCAAGATGTTGACATTCCACACTACTTCAAACAAAAGGTTAGGTTAATTAATATTTGGAAAGAGTGATAACAGAAACTGGACTTGAGTAACCTATTTTGCTGAAAAATTCTTTAACAGTAAGATTTTGTAAATTTCAACCAATGGTAGCACTCTATGCTAAGTCAATGAATGCCAAATGTTTCCATGTAAGGAAGCTGCTAATATTACAATTAACATGACAGATGAAGAGAACAAACACTACATTTTGATCCCAGCCTGATGGTCAGGAAGTAAAGAGAAGCATAGCTCAAGTAGCACTGGATGATCACTTAATGAATGCTGAATGTTTCCTTATAAGAAAACAATTAATATTACCATTAACACTAGAGACAAGCAGAACAGATGCTACACTTTCATTCCAGCCTGATTGCCAGGGAGTGAAGAAAATTATAACGAGTAGCACTGGCTAATTGGTCAATGAATTCTGATTGGTCAGCTATTTTGCTGAAAAATTCATCCCAAGCAAGGCAAGAAAGCCACTTAAATGCAAAGGATTACAAAGTATGAAACAATATGAGAAAAATAAAATATTATTACAAAGAGAGAACAATAAAAAAAATGAATTAAGAAGGCAGAAGATAATGATTGACATTGCATTAAAATTAATAAAGATCAGAGTTGACTGGAAAGCAAGATGCTGGAGGAGAGTTCTGCAAGAAAACAGTAAAAGAGAAGAAACTGTTAGCATAGAACTTATCTAGACATTTCAAGATGATGAGACCTTGCTGCCAATCTAGTATTGCACTTAAATTCATAAAGTCTAGGTACCAAAGAGGAAAGTTTATCAGAACAATTACCACAAAAATATCTATAGAAAAGGCACATGGAAGTTATTTAGTGGGAAAGTGACAGATGCCAAAATGCCAGGTCAAGACCAATAACATTGCAGATTCTTCTTTGTATTCTATCAAGAATCCCAAAATACATAGTAGAAGCATTAGACCAGATGTAACAGCAGTATGCAAAGCAAGGAAGAATGTTATATTTATAAATGTGCAAGTGAGATTCTGGCAAAGTGAACCAACAGCAGTTGATTCAATATAATCTTTCCACTTCATTTCAGTGGTTGATGAAAATTAGGAACAATATATGGCCAACGATAGAGTCCTGGGAGACACCTATATTATTGGAAAAAAGATCTAGAAGAGTGGCCATTCTAATAAACTTTCATTTCATAATTTGATAAGAAAAACTGAATAAGATCAAAATTTTGTCTGGGAATATCATAACCTTTCAGCTTGTAAAAATGACCAGCATGCCAAACTTTGTCAAATGGATTTGAGATACCCAAACCAACAGTATGAACTTCCCCATTCTTATGGTTGATAGACTCTTTTAGTAGTTGACTTATAGAAGTGAAAAACATTGCTTATCAGAAAAAAAACAGTAATGTGAGAAGCTTAACCAATTCAAAGTTGATTAGAGCCTCTAATACTTTGCCAAAAAGAGGTTAATAGTTAGAAGAATCAAACTGTTTGTCTGAGTTCTTAAAGACTGGAACTACAGAAGAGAAATCCCAACAAGCAGGAAAGCAAGAAGCTGCGAGGCATTTATTGTAGAGTTTAGAGAGAACAGGAGCCAGTTCAGAAGCACATTTCTTAAGGACTATTGCATCAAGTCTACATGCTTTGTAGGGATCCAGCTTAGAGATGATAGCAGAAAATATGGATGGAATTATATGCACATCACCCAGAAGAGACTTAGTTCTAAGTGGAAAGTCAGGCAAAGATACTTCAGATGAGTCAAGTAGAAGTGGAAGAGAATTTATAAGCAAAATATTCTGCTTTATCAGCAGCAAATGCTAACAACTCAAATTGATTGATGAGAGGAGGGATAGAAGACTTATTCTTATTTAATACACTATTATAGAGCTGCCAGTAGTCACATGAACCAAACTTGTTAGAGGCTATATGGTGCCTCTTACTGTCAGCAAAACAAAGACTTAGCCTCTTTGAGAATACATTTACGGTTATTACAAGCAAACAAAAGTGATGCCTATGGCCTATAGTGGCTGAACAGGTGTGAATCAATAATATTGTTGTTTTACTGGATATTTTTTAGAAGGTACAAAAGCACCAATGCCAGTAGCACAGTTCTCAATAGGAAGGTTAAAAATATCAATCCAAGGAGCATCAGGAAGAAAGCCACAAAATGAATCCCAATCAGCATGCTGGTAACAGAAAGAAGTCTTGTTTATCAAAGGTTCCTTTCTAATAGACAACACAAAAGAAATATCAACAGAGGACAGAGTTACACTGCTCAACAAGAGCGAGAAGTGGATGTAAGGAAAAAATCAAATAAAGAAGCATGTTGATCAGAATTATTGGGGAAACAAGTAGAGAAATCCTAGAGATTGAGCAATGGAAAAACTGGGCTATCTAATATGAACTCAGCTTTGATACACTTTATACTATGCCATTTATACCAAGTTGCTCTATAGTTTTGTAATGAAACTGAGCGACAGGTCTGAATGGACAAGGTTGCTGTTAGTTACCAGGTCATAGTGGGAGGTGCTGTAATGGTTGCAGCTGTTTAAGAATTGCAACAAAGAAGTGGAGAAGTTTCAAAAGAAACAAAGCCAACATTTTCAAAAAAAATGAATTTCAACACATAGAGGAATTTTACATATACATTTTTATATAAAGAATAACAATTCAAGAAGTGAGAAAATATACAATATGTATACAAATAGCTGAAAAACAAAGAAAAAATTATAGGCTTTGCTCTTAGAAAATATGTGGCCAGCCAGCTGAAATTAAGAAGATAGCCTTCCAGGGGCTAAGAAATCTCATCTAACTAAGAGAGGTCCTGTTGCCTTCATTACTACATTCTAGATCAAAAAAAAAAAAAAAAAAAGGAGAAAGATTGTTTATGTCCCTTCTTTTATAATAATGAAACAGCATCATCTAGTGGGCCTCTTTGCAGATAATGTGGAGCTAATCCCCACAGTTTTCTTATTTAACTGTAAAATGATGAAACCTCGCCTCCAATCTAGCATTGCACTTAAATTCATAACATTTAGTTATCATATAGGAAAGATCAACAGAACAATTACTATGAAAGTATTTACAGAAAAGGCACAGGGAAACTATGTTATGTTGGTGGGAAAGTGATTGAAACTAAAATGCCAGATCAGGACTAATAACATTGCAGATTCTTCTTCGTTTTTGATCAAGAAACTCTAAATACATAACAGAAGCATCAGACTAGATATGGCAGTAATATTCAAAACATGAATGTATGGTAGACTATGTATGTAAGGTAAATTCTGGTGAGAAAAATTGTCTAGCAGACACAGTGAATCAACTTTCCCAGCAGTAGATCTAACAGTTGATTCAATATGATCTTTCTACATCATGTTCATAAAAAATGTGTCATTCTCCTGGAGATTAATACTGGCCATGCTAATGGAAGGTAAAAGGGTTCTTTCAGACAATTAAAAGAAAGCAGTTTCATTTTGGAGGTGTTAAAATTAGCTATTTCTTGCCCCAGCTAACAGCATATTGTAGGCCATTTTGGAAATCAGCTTCCAATTTGACCGTATCAAACCTATCAAACTTACTATTAAAACAGAAGTAAATAGTTGTGTCATCAGCAGAGATACAAAGTTGAGAACTGACGGCATCAGCAAGGTTGTTGATAAAAATCAGGAACAATACAGGTTCAATGATAGCACGCCCTGTGGGACACTTGTATTAATGCAAACAGATCTACAAGAGTAACTATTCAGGAGAACTTTCATTTCATGACTTGATAAGAAAGGCTGAATCAGTTCAAAATTTTGTGTAGAAATAACATAACCTTTCAACTTGTGAAGAAGACCATCATGCCAAACCCTGATAAATGCCTTTAAGTTATTCAAATCAACAGCTCGAGCTTCACCATTCTTATCTAAAGCTTGATAGAATCTTTCAGTAATAATTGTTAATACATCAGCAGTTGACCTAATGAAGTGAAAGTCATATTGCTTATATGAAAGAAGACCCTGCAAGGTGAGAAGCTTAACCAATTCAGAGTTGATTAGAACATCTAGTACTTTGCCAAAAAGAGGTAGAATGCTAATAGGCTGATAGAAGTATCAGACGGTTTACCTGAGTTCTTAAAGACTGGAACTACAGAAGAGGATTTCCAATAAGCAGGAAAGCAAGAAACATCAAGTCATTTAGAATTCCTGATAGAATAAGAATTTCTATCTCATTATATTGCAATCTCTTGTTTGTCTATTTTCTCTAACAATTCATTTCTTGCAGTTTCTCTTTATTAACACACAACACCTTCTCAACCTAAAACAATGACCCAAAACCTAACACAACAACAGGTGTAATATTCAGTCAAGATAAGCCAGATTACAAGTTTATTTGGTAATGATGCAAAAGTGATTACAACTTGATTGATTTTTCCCTCAAATGCACGTCTGTACAAAAGAGTCCCCGGATTGCATGTGGATATGTTTGTTAGCACCAGTTACATCTGGGTTTTCCCTGAGAACAGTGGGACAGCTTGGTATATCTAGATACAGGTCTCTCTTCAACTAGTCACTATCCTCATGTTAATAAAAGCAACAGGAAAAACAGCAGTTGGCAAACACAGTGTCTTGTGAAGTCAGTTATGTGGGCATTTTGTTACTAAAGTTGGTGTGGTTTCCCAGGCAGTGTTATTTTTGTTACCTCCCATCTCTTATTCCACTCTGCCTATTATACCATAGTTGCTGGGAGAGCAATCAGAGCAATAGGTATTTCCCCCAACCTCAGCAAACTCTTGCTGTACATTACAACACTCATCCACTGCACTTAACTGATATTGTTGCTTTGGACAACCAGTTATTTCAGTTATTATGGGAAATTTACTATGAAAACTTTAAATTCCATAGGAGACTGCAAAAAGCACTGAGAAGAGTTCTTTCTCAGAAAGATGAAAAGTTCTGAGAGGGTGGAATTATGATGTTGATTAAGATATGCCAGAAGATAGTGAAATGAAATGGTGAATATGTTGTTCAGTAAAGTTAATATCCTAAAGAAAAATTTGTCTTTTATTTGTAAAAACCAAATTGAAGAAAGTTTTTAGGTTACCAAATAGAACAATATTTTGGTTAAAAATTATTATTTTTCGACTTTATCTCTTGATCAAAAAGAAAGTCATTTCAAAGGAAATTGTAATGCATATAGATTTCAGTATATTTAAAAATCAGTACCCTTACAACAAATCTGAAACTCCAAGAAAATTGTCAAAATTCTTGAAAGTCTGTACCAGAAAGCAATTACAATTTTTCACTTAAATCTTTTCAATAAGAAATTTTATTTATTTATAATCCAATTAAATATATGTGAAACATTTTAATTTAATTATAAGAGCTAAAACTACACAGTTTTGTAGATTTAAAAAATATATACTTAGACATTCAAAAAATCTATTACTTTTTTAAATGTGTGCATTAGTAGGAAGAGAATGATAGATATTTGTATTGTTACACATACACCTGTCTGTTAAAGAATGATCGAGAAGGAAATTATTTCAATCTTTATATTCAATTATTTTATGTTTCGTGGCTTTGTGTTGTTTATTTTATTTCTTCACTCACATAGATTTCTGTATTTTCTGAGAACTTTTTCTTTTCACTATCAAAATTTAAAAAAATATTTGCTTCCATTTCTTATTCAGATATTTTTCTCTTTTAATAATATTTTATATTATTTTATCCTTCCACTGCATATTAAAAACTGTTAAATATGCAACCACCTATAAACGTGATAGCGTCTATTATTGCTATGATTAAACATCAATTATTTCAATTTGATTTCTCAATATGTGTGTTGGCTGGACAAATAAGAATTAGTTATTTATGCCACTCTTACATACATATTGAAGATGTTTGTTAATATGTACATGTGCCTCTCAGCAGACACTCACATTCAATTCAAGAATCTTCTTATTTCGAAAACGTCAGATTTTGTCTTGGCCTGCTTTTATTTTGATATAATTTTTTTCAATGGTAAACAGTAATTTTATTATGTCTCCTGCAGTTATCAGTAAAAGTAGGAAGGATTTCCATTTAAGCAGACTATCTCCCTTTAACTGGGGAAAAGCATTGAGGCAACAAACGTAATTCTCTAGTCATTACATAAGTTAATCATTCAGCAATTCAACGAAAATTGTAAATAGTAATGTGATTTTTTTCCTCTTTTTGTTTTCGCATCGTCAATTCAATATAAAAAATGCTTTTTGTAAATCCATATTGGACAGTTGTAGTCGGAAATACAAGAATATTTATTTATTACTAATTGAAATATATAAGAGTTACCTCCCTTGCAACGTGAAGTTGAGGACCTGAATGCTTTACTTTAAATCAACACAAAAATTCTTCAGAATTTTAAAACATTTATAAGCACAAATATTGAAAGTGAAGTGACTCTATTTATAATGTAAATAATTGTACCTGAGAATCTAGATAATTAAATTATACTGATTTGTGATCAATGAGTGATAGAAAAAAATAATTATCAATGAAATCACAATTTGAAATTAAATGATACTGAATCCATTATGGAAAATAATTGTTTAACTTTTCAAATGGTGATAAATTTTGCATGATTATGGACAATGGAAGAATTGTATTAAAGAGAGGCATATCAATAAGTCCATAGCCTAATGATGGAAAAAGCCTTTATTTTACAGGATATTTTGTATTCTCTTGTAATCTCTTTCATTGTGACTGTACTTAAATTCAATATATTTCATTAATCACATAACTTAAAAATTAGAGAGTGAAAATCAAAATTCAGCTAATAACTGTGTTAGGTTCACACACACACACACACACACACACACACACACACACACACACGCACACACACACACACAAAGAATAAAAATAAACATTATTCTTATTTATTGATTTTTTTTCTACAGTTTTCAACCTTTTCAGATAATTTAAAGCTGGAAAATATATTTTTAGATATAAGAATTTTGTGGGGAGATAATAATGATTTAGTGATAAAAGTCTTACTAATTAACCCATAACTGTGGGGGAGAAGAGGTGGATTCATACCTTTCCCAAGGGTATTCGCAATTAAGTGAATATAACCCAATGGAAATTGTAACTTGGCTCTCACATTAACAATTCCGAGCCATTATCCATTACATGACCCACACATCCAAGCTTATTCACTGGTACTCCCAAGCAGTCACTGATCTAGATACTGACCAAGCTTGACATTGCTTCAGTGATCATAAGGGAATTAGTGTTTCAACATGATGTGGCTGTAAGCTAAGAGAAAAAGTGGTAGGGTGAAAAAGTGCTACATTATATGGTAACATATTAATCGCTTTGTTAATTTAATGATGCTATATTGGTCAGTATTACTAAAATGTTTTTGCTACATTTCTAGATAATAAAGTTTCTGTCATCTACTTTGGAAGTGTTTTAACAGATGACAAAAATGTGACACAGAAATTCAAAGTAAAAGATGCCTTCTATAAGGTAAGCAAAGTATTAAGAAACAGGACAATTTTCTTAGAAACAAAGAAAAATAATACTGAACAGGTATATAATATCAATCAATATGGCAGTAAATGCAGGACAGAGCTGTGGTTCTACAGAAGGATGCTGAGAATGTCATGGATAGAACATGTGAGCAATGGGGAAGTTTCAGAGAGAATAGAAACAAAAACTTATTCATAGAACCAGAAAGTGGAAGTTTAAATTTCTCAGATACATTATGAGAAAAGGGAGCTCGGAGAATTTGACACTCACAGGACATATAGAAAGCAAGAGATGCAGAGAAACCAAAACAGAAGAGACAGAAAAGATGTCCTGGTCTGAAAACAAAAAAAAAACAATTTGCATCAAACTTCAACACTGGACACACTGGCACAAACATTGATTTTGACTAACATCAAAATCTCTTTGTGTTAATTTTTTGATTGACCAAAATTATTTTATTTTTTGCCATTCCTTTCTTTTTTATTTTTTTTATATAGCAGAAGTTATATGTAGAGCCTCTCTGATTTTTAGTATTTTTTAGTCACAAATGGCCAAACTCTGGTCCAGCAAACTTCTGTTATTTTGTGGCCAGGTTCATTCTTTTCTTCTTCCTCATTTTTATTTGGGGGTTGCCTTCTCATTAGTTGAGAGAGAAGTATATAGAGAGGAGGAGAGAAGAAAAAGATAAGAGTTATAATAGAAAGCAAATGCCTTTTTTTAATGTTTAATTCTTTTTATTTTTGTTTATATATTTTTTTTTCAAGACTAACTACAAAACTATGATCTAGAATTGGAATAAAAGCAGTAATGGCACCTATCATATCCATCATAAAAATTCAGGATGTTAAATTAGTACACTTCAGATACCTGGGTGTATGGATCTTTTACAATAAATAATATAAGAGGTAAGGAAATTGAACATAGAACAAGCTGTGTTAGGGATAATTTTGCCCAACACTATAATCTTTTACAAAAGTAAAACATTAACCTAAAAACTTGAGGCTAGTTCTTAAATGATCTTATCAGATCAAGACTTTCTTATGGATGTCATGCCTAGTGCCAAACTCATTCAGAAATATCTAAACTTCAGTTGTATAAAAACGTTTTCGATTGTTAAAAATGGCTTTGAGTGAAACATGCTGATCTCAATGAGGACACTCCTTCGAACCTTGTGGACTCTGCAGAATCAGGAAAAAAGAACTGTACCAGATAACAGAAACCACATCACTTGAGGACTACCAACAGCAGCAACAAATAAAATGGTTAGTAACATGTAACTCAAAAAGAAAATAATAACATAATCAAGATGCTGACATTCCCCTCTACCCTAAACAAAAAGCATGGAAGGAAGAAAGCCTCCATCAATACGAGAAAGAACATTAACAGTGACTGGGCTTGAGAAACCTGTGTAGTGGACTGTGGCTGTAATGTTGTTGAGTAGAAGTAGAAGAAACATGTGGGTTCAGATTTTCCTGCTAGCTGGTCCAACTACACAAGAAAGTTGAACTTTTAATTAAGTCCAAAGAATGCAAAGGAAACAAACAAAACACAAGACCGATAATATATGTACACAAATATATATATTAATAACAGGTTACATAGAAACAGTTACAAAAGGACAAAGTGTGTGTGAATATTATATATGTGCGTTTGTGTGTGTGTGTATTGTGCTTAGCATGTTCCCAGCATCTTGGGAAACGCTATCTCTGGTGAGCGTTCACATTTTTGAGGTGGTAAGGCTGGAAGCCTGAGGAAAAAGAGAGATTTACCTCAAGGTGTTGGCGCAAAGGCCTGAGGGAAAAAGAGGAAGAGGCGAAGGGTCAGCGGCTATTTATAGCCAGGGAAGAAAGACCCTTGGTGAAAGGGTTAATTAACTAAAGGAGGAGTTAACTCCAACACCTGTTTCCCAAAAAATTGTTCTAGGAGAAAGATTTTATAAATTTTAATTGACTCTTTGGCCAATGGCTGTTGAATGTTTCCTTATAAGGAAACAGCTAATATTATTATTACCATTATCATTTGAGTAAATTCATTAAATGTTAACTCGATTTGAAGGAAGAAAAGTAATTATTTATTTCCAGAAGTAATATATAATGTAATAATGACTGGCTATTCATTTCTGAGTACACTCATCTGCTAGGGTTTGGCTAGCTGATCACTGTTGCAGAATCCTGATCAGGCACATTTGTTTCTTCAAAACTCAGACAGTCAACCTGTGGTTTCTACTATAGCTATTCTGAGCTGAACTTAGTTACAAGAAAGCGCAGAATCTGCCATAATCAGTATTTGAATAAATTCAGTATTCTCAAACACTCGGTCATGATGACTTATGCCTTTGTGCAAGGAGAACCTTTAATGGCTTCCAAAAAGTATCATCTACCCAATTTCACTCACAATCTGTTCTATGGTATTCAGGCACTTCCTAACAATGTCACATACTGTAATTGTCTCCCCAGGCACCTCAATGACAAATCAGCCATGGATACATTCACACCTGGATCTCAGGGTCAGAATGCTAACATATAGTCCAGAATGATCTTATCAAGCTATTTATACCTATGTAGCCCAATAAATATTGCAATAATCATAATATATTGAGCCTAAAAGTGCAGGAACACTTACACAGTAGTAAAGAAATGTGGAATGAAAGGATGAACCATCAATTGTAAGATGAAAGAATGCAAGAGGAACAAATGAAGTTCTAGATATCAAAAAAAGTAAGTACAGAAATTCAACTATTTAGGAAGTGTTTTAATAGAGAGGGTAATATGATACAGGAACCTAAAGTTATATTGTGGAATGAAAGGATGAACCATCAATTTAAAAGATGAAAGAATGTATGATCATTAGCAAGAGGAACAAATGAAGTTCTAGATATCAATTGTAAAAAAAAGTAAGTACAGAAATTCAACTATTTAGGAAGTGTTTTAATAGATGCGGGTAATGTGATACAGAACCCTAAAGTTATATTGTGGAATGAAAGGATGAACCATCAATTGTGAAAAAGATGAAAGAATGTATGATCATTAGCAAGAGGAACAAATGAAGTTCTAGATATCAAAAAGCAAGATGAAAGTACAGAAATTCAACTATTTAGGAAGTGAAATTCAACTATTTTTAATAGATGAGGTTAAAGTGATACAGAACCCTAAAGTTATATTGTGGAATGAAAGGATGAACCATCAATTGTAAGATGAAAGAATGTATGATCATTAGCAAGAGGAACAAATGAAGTTCTAGATATCAAAAAAAAGAAATTCAACTATTTACAGAAATTCAACTATTTAGGAAGGATGTTTTAATAGATGAGGGTAGAAATGATTCAACAGAACCCTACAGAAAAAGTTATATTGTGGAATGAAAGGATGAACCATCAATTGTAAGATGAAAGAATGTATGATCATTAGCAAGAGGAACAAATGAAGTTCTAGATATCAAAAAAAAAAGTAAGTACAGCAATTCAACTATTTAGGAAGTGTTTTTTTAATAGATGAGGGTAATATGATACAGAACCCTAAAAGTTATATTGTGGAATGAAAGGATGAACCATCAATTGTAAGATGAAAGAATGTATGATCATTAGCAAGAGGAACAAATGAAGTTCTAGATATCAAAAAAAAGTAATTACAGAAATTCAACTATTTAGGAAGTGTTTTAATAGATGAGGGTAATATGATACAGAACCCTAAAGTTATATTGTGGAATGAAAGGATGAACCATCAATTGTAAGATGAAAAAAGAATGTATGATCATTAGCAAGAGGAACAAATGAAGTTCTAGATATAAAAAAAAAAGTAAGTACAGAAATTCAACTATTTAGGAAGTGTTTTAATAGATGATTGGGTAATATGATACAGAACCCTAAAGTTATATTGTGGAATGAAAGGATGAACCATCAATTGTAAGATGAAAGAATGTGTATGATCATTAGCAAGAGGAACAAATGAAGTTCTAGATATCAAAAAAAAAGTACAGAAATTCAACTATTTAGGAAGTGTTTTTAATAGATGAGGGTAATATGATACAGAACCCTAAAGTTATATTGTGGAATGAAAGGATGAACCATCAATTTAAGATGAAAGAATGTATGATCATTAGCAAGAGGGAACTAAATAAGTTCTAGATATCAAAAAAGTAATGAACCACAGAAATGCAACTATTTAGGAAGGTTTTAATGATGGGTAATATGATACAGAACCCTAAAAGTTATATTGTGGAATGAAAGGATGAACCATCAATTGTAAGATAAAAGAATGTATGATCATTAGCAAGAGGAACAAATGAAGTTCTAGATATCAAAAAAAAGTAAGTACAGAAATGCAACTATTTAGGAAGTGTTTTAATAGATGAGGGTAATATGATACAGAACCCTAAAGTTATATTTGTGGAATGAAAGGATGAACCATCAATTGTAAGATGAAAGAATGTATGATCATTAGCAAGAGGAACAAATGAAGTTCTAGATAAAAAAAAAAAGTAAGTACAGAAATGCAACTATTTAGGAAGTGTTTTAATAGATGAGGGTAATATGATACAGAACCCTAAAGTTATATTGTGGAATGAAAGGATGAACCATCAATTGTAAGATGAAAGAATGTATGATCATTAGCAAGAGGAACAAATGAAGTTCTAGATATCAAAAAAAGTAAGTACAGAAATGCAACTATTTAGGAAGTGTTTTAATAGATGAGGGTAATATGATACAGAACCCTAAAGTTATATTGTGGAATGAAAGGATGAACCATCAATTGTAAGATGAAAGAATGTATGATCATTAGAAAAGAGGAACAAATGAAGTTCTAGATATCAAAAAAAGTAAGTACAGAAATGCAACTATTTAGGAAGTGTTTTAATAGATGAGGGTAATATGATACAGAACCCTAAAGTTATATCAATTGTAAGATGGAATGAAAGGATGAACCATCAATTCAACTATTTAGGATGTTTTAATAAGAATGATACAGAACCCTAAAGTTATAGGAATGAAAGGATGAAATCAAATGAAAGTTCTAGATATCAAGAGGAACAAAAAAGATATCAAAAAAAAAAGTACAGAAATTCAACTATTTAGGAAGTGTTTTAATAGATGAGGGTAATATGATACAGAACCCTAAAGTTATATTGTGGAATGAAAGGATGAACCATCAATTGTAAGATGAAAGAATGTATGATCATTAGCAAGAGGAACAAATGAAGTTCTAGATATCAAAAGAAAGTAAGTACAGAAATTCAACTATTTAGGAAGTGTTTTAATAGATGAGGTAATATGATACAGAACCCTAAAAAGTTATATTGTGGAATGAAAGGATGAACCATCAATTGTAAGATGAAAGAATGTATGATCATTAGCAAGAGGAACAAATGAAGTTCTAGATATCAAAAAAAAGTAAGTACAGAAATGCAACTATTTAGGAAGTGTTTTAATAGATGCAAGAGGAACAAATGAAGTTCTAGATACAGAACCTACAGAACCCTAAAGTTATATTGTGGAATGAAAGGATGAACCATCAATTGTAAGATGAAAGAATGTATGATCATTAGCAAGAGGAACAAATGAAGTTCTAGATATCAAAAAAAAGTAAGTACAGAAATTCAACTATTTAGGAAGTGTTTTAATAGATGAGGTAATGTGATACAGAACCCTAAAGTTATATTGTGGAATGAAAGGATGAACCATCAATTGTAAGATGAAAGAATGTATGATCATTAGCAAGAGGAACAAATGAAGTTCTAGATATCAAAAAAAGTAAGTACAGAAATGCAACTATTTAGGAAGTGTTTTTTAATAGATGAGGTAATTGATACAGAACCCTAAAGTTATATTGTGGAATGAAAGGATGAACCATCAATTGTAAGATGAAAGAATGTATGATCATTAGCAAGAGGAACAAATGAAGTTCTAGATATCAAAAGAAAGTAAGTACAGAAATTCAACTATTTAGGAAGTGTTTTAATAGATGAGGGTAATATGATACAGAACCCTAAAGTTATATTGTGGAATGAAAGGATGAACCATCAATTGTAAGATGAAAGAATGTATGATCATTAGCAAGAGGAACAAATGAAGTTCTAGATATCAAAAAAAGTAAGTACAGAAATTCAACTATTTAGGAAGTGTTTTAATAGATGAGGGTAATGTGATACAGAACCCTAAAGTTATATTGTGGAATGAAAGGATGAACCATCAATTGTAAGATGAAATACTGTATGATCATTAGCAAGAGGAACAAATGAAGTTCTAGATATCAAAAAAAGTAAGTACAGAAATTCAACTATTTAGGAAGTGTTTTAATAGATGAGGGTAATATGATACAGAACCCTAAAGTTATATTGTGGAATGAAAGGATGAACCATCAATTGTAAGATGAAAGAATGTATGATCATTAGCAAGAGGAATAAAATGAAGTTCTAGATATCAAAAAAGTAAGTACAGAAATTCAACTATTTAGGAAGTGTTTTAATAGATGAGGGGTAATATGATACAGAACCTATTTAAAGTTATATTGTGGAATGAAAGGATGAACCATCAATTGTAAGATGAAAGAATGTATGATCATTAGCAAGAGGAAAAAATGAAGTTCTAGATATAAAAAGCAAGTAAGTACAGAAATGCAACTATTTAGGAAGTGTTTTAATAGATGCGGGTAATGTGATACAGAACCCTAAAGTTATATTGTGGAATGAAAGGATGAACCATCAATTGTAAGATGAAAGAATGTATGATCATTAGCAAGAGGAACAAATGAAGTTCTAGATATCAAAAAAAGTAAGTACAGCAATTCAACTATTTAGGAAGTGTTTTAATAGATGAGGGTAATATGATACAGAACCCTAAAAGTTATATTGTGGAATGAAAGGATGAACCATCAATTGTAAGATGAAAGAATGTATGATCATTAGCAAGAGGAACAAATGAAGTTCTAGATATCAAAAAAAAAGTAAGTACAGAAATTCAACTATTTAGGAAGTGTTTTAATAGATGCGGATAATGTGGTAATGTGATACAGAACCCTAAAAGTTATATTAGCAAGAGGAACAAATGAATGAAAGGATGAAAAACTATCAATTAATAGATGAAAGAATAATATGATCATTAGCAGGAACAAATGAAGTTCCAAAAAGAAAGAAGTTATATCAAAAGGAAAAATTTAAGATGAAAGAATGTTTTAATAGATAGCAAGAGGAAAAAATGAAGTTCTAGATAGGTACAGAAATGCAAACTATTTAGAAGTGAATGAGGTAATATGATACAGAACCTAAAGTTATATTGTGGAATGAAAGGATGAACCATCAATTGTAAGATGAAAGAAAGAATGTATGATCATTAGCAAGAGGAACAAATGAAGTTCTAGATATCAAAAAAAGTAAGTACAGAAATGCAACTATTTAGGAAGTGTTTTTAATAGATGAAATGGGTAATGTGATACAGAACCCTAAAGTTATATTGTGGAATGAAAGGATGAACCATCAATTGTAAGATGAAAGAATGTATGATCATTAGCAAGAGGAACAAATGAAGTTCTAGATATCAAAAAAAGTAAGTACAGAAATTCAACTATTTAGGAAGTGTTTTAATAGATGAGGGTAATGTGATACAGAACCCTAAAGTTATATTGTGGAATGAAAGGATGAACCATCAATTGTAAGATGAAAGAATGTATGATCATTAGCAAGAGGAACAAATGAAGTTCTAGATATCAAAAGAAAGTAAGTACAGAAATGCAACTATTTAGGAAGTGTTTTTAATAGATGAGGGTAATGTGATACAGAACCTAAAAAGTTATATTGTGGAATGAAAGGATGAACCATCAATTGTAAGATGAAAGAATGTATGATCATTAGCAAGAGGAACAAATGAAGTTCTAGATATCAAAAAAAAGTAAGTACAGAAATGCAAACTATTTAGGAAGTGTTTTAATAGATGAGGGTAATGTGATACAGAACCCTAAAGTTATATTGTGGAATGAAAGGATGAACCATCAATTGTAAGATGAAAGAATGTATGATCATTAGCAAGAGGAACAAATGAAGTTCTAGATATCAAAAAAAGTAAGTACAGAAATGCAACTATTTAGGAAGTGTTTTAATAGATGCGGGTAATGTGATACAGAACCCTAAAGTTATATTGTGGAATGAAAGGATGAACCATCAATTGTAAGATGAAAGAATGTATGATCATTAGCAAGAGGAACAAATGAAGTTCTAGATATCAAAAAAAGTAAGTACAGAAATGCAACTATTTAGGAAGTGTTTTAATAGATGAGGGTAATATGATACAGAACCCTAAAGTTATATTGTGGAATGAAAGGATGAACCATCAATTGTAAGATGAAAGAATGTATGATCATTAGCAAGAGAACAAATGAACAAATGAAGTTCTAGATATCAAAAAAAGTTAAGTACAGAAAATTCAACTATTTAGGAAGTGTTTTAATAGATGAGGGTCAAAAATATGATACAGAAAACCTAAAAGTTATATTGTGGAATGAAAGGATGAACCATCAATTGTAAGATGAAAGAATGTATGATCATTAGCAAGAGGAACAAATGAAGTTCTAGATATCAAAAGAAAGTAAGTACAGAAATGCAACTATTTAGGAAGTGTTTTAATAGATGAGGGTAATATGATACAGAACCCTAAAGTTATATTGTGGAATGAAAGGATGAACCATCAATTGTAAGATGAAAGAATGTATGATCATTAGCAAGAGGAACAAATGAAGTTCTAGATATCAAAAAAAGTAAGTACAGAAATTCAACTATTTAGGAAGTGTTTTAATAGATGAGGGTAATATGATACAGAACCTAAAAGTTATATTGTGGAATGAAAGGATGAACCATCAATTGTAAGATGAAAGAATGTATGATCATTAGCAAGAGGAACAAATGAAGTTCTAGATATCAAAAGAAAGTAAGTACAGAAATGCAACTATTTAGGAAGTGTTTTAATAGATGAGGGTAATATGATACAGAACCCTAAAAGTTATATTGTGGAATGAAAGGATGAACCATCAATTGTAAGATGAAAGAATGTATGATCATTAGCAAGAGGAAATGAAGTTCTAGATATCAAAAGAAAGTAAGTACAGAAATGCAACTATTTAGGAAGTGTTTTTAATAGATGAGGGTAATATGATACAGAACCCTAAAGTTATATTTTGGAATGAAAGGATGAACCATCAATTGTAAGAGTATGAGCAAAGAGGAACAAAAAGTGTTTTAATAGATGAGGTAATATGATACAGAACCCTAAAAAGTTATATTTTGGAATGAAAGGATGAACCATCAATTGTAAGATGAAAGAATATGATCATTAGCAAGAGGAACAAATGAAGTTCTAGATATCAAAAAAAAGTAAGTACAGAAATGCAACTATTTAGGAAGTGTTTTAATAGATGAGGTAATATGATACAGAACCTAAAGTTATATTGTGGAATGAAAGGATGAACCATCAATTGTAAGATGAAAGAATGTATGATCATTAGCAAGAGGAACAAATGAAGTTCTAGATATCAAAAAAAAAGTACAGAAATGCAACTATTTAGGAAGTGTTTTTTAATAGATGAGGGTAAATGATACAGAACCCTAAAGTTATATTGTGGAATGAAAGGATGAACCATCAATTGTAAGATGAAAGCAAATGAACAAATGATCATTAGCAAGAGGAACAAATGAAGTTCTAGATATCAAAAAAAGAATGAAAGTACAGAAATGATCAACTATTTAGGAAGTGTTTTAATAGATGCGGGTAAATGATACAGAACCCTAAAGTTATATTGTGGAATGAAAGGATGAACCATCAATTGTAAGATGAAAGAATGTATGATCATTAGCAAGAGGAACAAATGAAGTTCTAGATATCAAAAAAAGTAAGTACAGAAATTCAACTATTTAGGAAGTGTTTTAATAGATGAGGTAATATGATACAGAACCCTAAAAAGTTATATTGTGGAATGAAAGGATGAACCATCAATTGTAAGATGAAAGAATGTATGATCATTAGCAAGAGGAACAAATGAAGTTCTAGATATCAAAAAAAAAGTAAGTACAGAAATGCAACTATTTAGGAAGTGTTTTAATAGATGAGGGTAATGTGATACAGAACCCTAAAAGTTATATTGTGGAATGAAAGGATGAACCATCAATTGTAAGATAATGATGAAAGAACAAATGTTCTATGATCATTAGCAAGAGGAACAAACCCTAAAGTTCTAGATATCAAAAGAACCATCAAAGATGAAAAGTACAGAAAGGAACAACTATTCAAAAGGAAGTGAAATTCAACTATTTTAATAGATGATGAGGGTAATATGATACAGAACCCTAAAGTTATATTGTGGAATGAAAGGATGAACCATCAATTGTAAGATGAAAGAATGTATGATCATTAGCAAGAGGAACAAATGAAGTTCTAGATATCAAAAGAAAGTAAGTACAGAAATTCAACTATTTAGGAAGTGTTTTAATAGATGAGGGTAATATGATACAGAACCCTAAAGTTATATTGTGGAATGAAAGGATGAACCATCAATTGTAAGATGAAATTGTATGATCATTGCAAGAGGAACAAATGAAGTTCTAGATATCAAAAAAATAACAGAAATCTATTTAGGAAGTGTTTTAATAGATGAGGGTAATATGATACAGAACCCTAAAGTTATATTGTGGAATGAAAGGATGAACCATCAATTGTAAGATGAAAGAATGTGATCATTAGCAAGAGGAACAAATGAAGTTCTAGATATCAAAAGAAAGTAAGTACAGAAATGCAAACAGGTAAATGCAACTATTTATTGTGGAATGAAAGGATGAACCATCAATTTAATAGATGAGCAAGGGAACAAATGAAGTTCTAGATATCAAAGAACCCTAAAGTTATATTTAGGAAGTGGAATGAAAGGATGAACCATCAATTGTAAGATGAAAACATCAATGTAAGATGATCATTAGATCAAGAGGAACAAATGAAGTTCTAGATATCAAAAAAAAGTAAGTACAGAAATTCAACTATTTAGGAAGTGTTTTTAATAGATGAGGGTAATATGATACAGAACCTAAAAAAGTTATATTGTGGAATGAAAGGATGAACCATCAATTGTAAGATGAAATACTGTATGATCATTAGCAAGAGGAACAAATGAAGTTCTAGATATCAAAAAAAGTAAGTACAGAAATGCAACTATTTAGGAAGTGTTTTAATAGATGAGGGTAATATGATACAGAACCCTAAAGTTATATTGTGGAATGAAAGGATGAACCATCAATTGTAAGATGAAAGAATGTATGATCATTAGCAAGAGGAACAAATGAAGTTCTAGATATCAAAAGAAAGTAAGTACAGAAATGCAACTATTTAGGAAGTGTTTTAATAGATGAGGGTAATGTGATACAGAACCCTAAAGTTATATTGTGGAATGAAAGGATGAACCATCAATTGTAAGATGAAAGAATGTATGATCATTAGCAAGAGGAACAAATGAAGTTCTAGATATCAAAAAAAGTAAGTACAGAAATGCAACTATTTAGGAAGTGTTTTAATAGATGAGGGTAATATGATACAGAACCCTAAAGTTATATTGTGGAATGAAAGGATGAACCATCAATTGTAAGATGAAAGAATGTATGATCATTAGCAAGAGGAACAAATGAAGTTCTAGATATCAAAAAAAAAGTAAAAAACAGTAAGTACAGAAATGCAACTATTTAGGAAGTGTTTTAATAGATGAGGTAATATGATACAGAACCTAAAGTTATATTGTGAATGAAAGATGAACCATCAATATTAGGAATGAACAAAAAGTTCTAGATGAAACCAGAATTCAAACAGATGAGGGTAAATGATGAAAGTTATATGAATGAAAGGATGATCAATTTAGAAAAAGGAGCAAGAGGAACAAATGAAGTTCTAGATATCAAAAGAAAGTAAGTACAGAAATGCAACTATTTTGGAAGTGTTTAAAGAAAAGGTAATGTGATACAGAACCCTAAAAAGTTATATTGTGGAATGAAAAGGATGAACCATCAATTGTAAGATGAAATAGTATGATCATTAGCAAGAGGAACAAATGAAGTTCTAGATATCAAAAAAAAAGAGTACAGAAATGCAACTATTTAGGAAGTAATAGATGAGGGTAATATGATACAGAACCTAAAGTTATATTGTGGAATGAAAGGATGAACCATCAATTGTAAGATGAAAGAAATGTATGATCATTAGCAAGAGGAACAAATGAAGTTCTAGATATCAAAAAAAAGTAAGTACAGAAATGCAAACTATTTAGGAAGTGTTTTAATAGATGAGGGTAATGTGATACAGAACAAAAAAAGTTATATTGTGGAATGAAAGGATGAACCATCAATTGTAAGATGAAATACTGTATGATCATTAGCAAGAGGAACAAATGAAGTTCTAGATATAAAAAAAAAGTAAGTACAGAAATGCAAACTATTTAGGAAGTGTTTTAATAGATGAGGTAATATGATACAGAACCCTAAAAGTTATATTGTGGAATGAAAAGGATGAACCATCAATTGTAAGATGAGAATGTATGATCATTAGCAAGAGGAAACAAATGACAGTTCTAGATATTATATTGTGGAATGAAAGGATGAACCATCAAAAAAAGCAAAGAAGTTCTAGATACAAAAATGCAACTATTTAGGAAGTGTTTTAATAGATGAGGGTAATATGATACAGAACCCTAAAGTTATATTGTGGAATGAAAGGATGAACCATCAATTGTAAGATGAAAGAATGTATGATCATTAGCAAGAGGAACAAATGAAGTTCTAGATATAAAAAGCAAGTAAGTACAGAAATGCAACTATTTAGGAAGTGTTTTAATAGATGCGGGTAATGTGATACAGAACCCTAAAGTTATATTGTGAATGAAAGGATGAACCATCAATTAAGATGAAAGAATGTATGATCATTAGCAAGAGGAACAAATGAAGTTCTAGATATCAAAAGAAAGTAAGTACAGAAATGCAACTATTTAGGAAGTGTTTTAATAGATGAGGGTAATATGATACAGAACCCTAAAAGTTATATTGTGGAATGAAAGGATGAACCATCAATTGTAAGATGAAAGAATGTATGATCATTAGCAAGAGGAACAAATGAAGTTCTAGATCAAAAAAGAAAGTAAGTACAGAAATGCAACTATTTAGGAAGTGTTTTTAATAGATGAGGGTAATATGATACAGAACCTAAAGTTATATTGTGGAATGAAAGGATGAACCATCAATTGTAAGATCATTGAAATGAAGTTCTAGATATCAAAAAAAGTGATCATTAGCAAGAGGAATTAAAATGAAGTTCTAGATATCAAAAAAAAAGTTAAGATATCAAAAAAAGAAACAGCAACTATTTAGGAAGTGTTTTAATAGATGAGGTAATATGATACAGAACCCAAAGTTATATTGTGGAATGAAAGGATGAACCATCAATTGTAAGATGAAAGAATGTATGATCATTAGCAAGAGGAACAAATGAAGTTCTAGATATCAAAAAAAGTAAGTACAGAAATTCAACTATTTAGGAAGTGTTTTAATAGATGAGGGTAATATGATACAGAACCCTAAAGTTATATTGTGGAATGAAAGGATGAACCATCAATTGTAAGATGAAAGAATGTATGATCATTAGCAAGAGGAACAAATGAAGTTCTAGATATCAAAAAAAATAAGTACAGAAATGCAAATATTTAGGAAGTGTTTTAATAGATTAGGAAGTGTTATTTTAATGAAAGGAGTCCATGATGGTATGATCATTAGCAAGAGGAACAAATGGTTCTAGATATCAAAAAGAAAGAACCCTAATAAGGAAAGTTAGTTATTGTGGAATGAAAGGATGAACCATCAATTGTAAGATGAAAGAATGTAGGATCATTAGCAAGAGGAAACAAATGAAGTTCTAGATAAAAAAAAGTAAGTACAGAAATGCAACTATTTAGGAAGTGTTTTTAATAGATGAGGGTAATATGATACAGAACCCTAAAGTTATATTGTGGAATGAAAGGATGAACCATCAATTGTAAGATGAAAGAATGTATGATCATTAGCAAGAGGAACAAATGAAGTTCTAGATATCAAAAGAAAGTAAGTACAGAAATGCAACTATTTTGGAAGTGTTTTAATAGATGAGGGTAATATGATACAGAACCCTAAAGTTATATTGTGGAATGAAAGGATGAACCATCAATTGTAAGATGAAAGAATGTATGATCATTAGCAAGAGGAACAAATGAAGTTCTAGATATCAAAAAAAGTAAGTACAGAAATGCAACTATTTAGGAAGTGTTTTAATAGATGAGGTAATGAGGACAGAACCCTAAAGTTATATTGTGGAATGAAAGGATGAACCATCAATTGCAAGATGAAAGAATGTATGATCATTAGCAAGAGGAACAAATGAAGTTCTAGATATCAAAAAAAGTAAGTACAGAAATGCAACTATTTAGGAAGTGTTTTAATAGATGAGGGTAATATGATACAGAACCCTAAAAGTTATATTGTGGAATGAAAGGATGAACCATCAATTGTAAGATGAAATGATCATTAGCAAGAGGAACAAATGAAGTTCTAGATATGAGTACAGAAATGCAACTATTTAGGAAGTGTTTTAATAGATGAGGGTAATGTGAACAGAATGTGGAATGAAAGGATCAAGATCATTAGCAAGAGGAACAAATGAAGTTCTTGCAACTATTTAGGAAGTGTTTTTAATAGATCAAAAAAGAATGAAATGATGAACTATCAATTGTAAAGATGAAACAGTAAATCATTAGCAAGGAACAAATATTTAGATATCAAAAAAAGAAGTACAGAAATTAAACTATTTAGGAAGTGTTTTAATAGATGAGGGTAATATGATACAGAACCCAGTTATATTGTGGAATGAAAGGATGAACCATCAATTGTAAGATGAAAGAATGTATGATCATTAGCAAGAGGAACAAATGAAGTTCTAGATATCAAAAAAAAGTACAGAAATTCAAACTATTTAGGAAGTGTTTTTAATAGATGAGGGTAATGTGAACTATCAATTGTGATTGTGAACAAAATACTAGAACCCAAAGTTCTTATATACAGAAATGCAACTATTTAGGAAGTGTTTTAATAAAGGGATACAGAAACCATTATATTTGGAATGAAAGATGAAATCAATTGTAAGATGAAAGAATCATGATCATTAGCAAGAGGAACAAATGAAGTTCTAGATATCAAAAGAAGTTAGATAGGGTAAATTCAGAACAGATTAGCAAGAGGAACAAATGAAGTTCTAGATATGTAAGTACAGAAACAAACCTAATACAGAACCCTAAAGTTATATTGTGGAATGAAAGGATGAACCATCAATTTTAAGATGAAAGAATGTATGATCATTAGCAAGAGGAACAAATGAAGTTCTAGGTAAGTACAGAAATTCAACTATTTAGGAAGTGTTTTAATAGATGAGGGTAATATGGACAGAACCCTAAGTTATATTGTGCTGGAATGAAAGGATGAACCATCAATTGTAAGATGAAAGAATGATGAAGCAAGAGGAACAAATGAAGTTCTAGATATCAAAAAAAGTAAGTACAGAAATGCAACTATTTTAAGCTTTAATAGATGAGAAATTCAAAGTTATATTGTGGAATGAAGGATGAACATATTGTAAGATTATGATCATTAGCAAGAGGAACAAACAGTTCTAGATATTAATACAGAAATTAAGATGATAATAGGATTAGAACCCAAAGTTATATTGTGGAATGAAAGGATGAAACCATCAATTGTAAAGATGAAAGAATATGATCATTAGCAAGAGGAACAAAAGTTCTAGATATCAAAAAAAGTAAGTACAGAAATGCAACTATTTAGGAAGTGTTTTAATAGATGAGGGTAATGTGATACAGAACCCTAAAGTTATATTTTGGAATGAAAAGGATGAACCATCAATTGTAAGATGAAATAATGTATGATCATTAGCAAGAGGAACAATGAAGTTCTAGATATCAAAAAAAAAAAAGTAAGTACAGAAATTGCAACTATTTAGGAAGTGTTTTAATAGATGAGGTAAATGAAAGAATGTATGATCATTAGCAAGAGGAACAAATACTAGAAATAAAAGAACCTATTTAGGAAATTGATTTAATATTGGAATGAAGGATGAAACTATCAATTGTAAGATGAAAGATACTATGATCATTAGCAAGAGGAAACAAATGAAGTTCTAGATATCAAAAAAGTAAGTACAGAAATGCAACTATTTAGGGTTTTAATAGATGAGGAAATGGAGAACCCTAAAGTTATATTGTGGAATGAAAGGATGAACCATCAATGTAAGATGAAAAGTATGATATGATCATTAGGCAAAAAAGAGGAACAAAAACAATATCAAAAAAGAATAAAGTACAAATGCTAGATATACAGTAAAAAAAAGTTATATTGTGGAATGAAAGGATGAAATCCAAATTGTAAGATGAAGAATTATGGCAAGAGGAACAAATGAAGTTCTAGATTTAATACAGAAATGCAAACTATTTAGGTATGTTTTTAATAGATGAGGGTAATGATACAGAACCCTAAAGTATTGTGGGAGAACTATCAATTGTAAGATGAAAGAATATGATCATTAAGCAAGAGAACAAAATAAAGTTCTAGATATCAAAGAACCCTAAAAAGTTATATTGTGGAATGAAAGGATGAACCATCAATTGTAAGATAACCCTAAAGAATGTATGATCATTAGCAAGAGGAACAAATGGTTCTAGATATCAAAAGAAAGTAAGTACAAATGCAACTATTTAGGAAGTGTTTTAATAGATGAGGGTAATATGATACAGAACCCTCAAAAGAAAAAAAAAATTATATTGTGGAATGAAATGATGAACCATCAATTGTAAAAGATGAAAGAATGTATGATCATTAGCAAGAGGAACAAATGAAGTTCTAGATATCAAAAGAAAGTAAGTACAGAGAAATTCAACTATTTGGAAGTAGACAGAGGGTTTTTTAATATTGTGGAAGAAATGAAATACAACTAAAGTTCTAGTTCAAAAAATATTGCAAATTCATTTAGGAAGGAAGGTGTCAATTTAAAGGATGAAAATGAAAGTATGTATGACATTAGGGAGGAACAAATGAAGTTCTAGATATCAAAAAGAAAAGTACAGAAATGCAACTATTTAGGAAGTATTTTAATAGATGAGGTAATATGATACAGAACCCATCATATTGTGGAATGAAAGGATGAACCATCAATTGTAAGATGATGAAAATGGAATGATCATTAGCAAGAGGAACAAATGAAGTTCTAGATATCAAAAAAAGTAATTACAGAAATGCAACTATTTAGGAAGTGTTTTAATAGATGAGGGTAATATGATACAGAACCTAAAGTTATATTGTGGAATGAAAGGATGAACCATCAATTGTAAGAAATGAAAGAATGTATGATCATTAGGAAACTATCAAAAATGAAAGAATGTAGGAACAAATGAAGTTTTAATAGATGAGGTAATATGACACAGAACCCTAAAGTTATATTGTGGAACCTGAAAGGATGCAACTATGAAACTATTTTGGAATACAAATAGAAAGAAAGGAATGAAAGGATGAACTATTTATAATAGATGAGGTAATGTGATACAGAACCCTAAAAGTTATATTGTGGAATGAAAGGATGAAACCATCAATTGTAAAAAGATGAAAGACTAATGATCATTAGCAAGAGGAACAAATGAAGTTCTAGATATCAAAAAAAAAAAAAAGTAAGTACAGAAATGCAACTATTTAGGAAGTGTTTTAATAGATGAGGTAATGTGATACAGAAACCTTAAAAAGTTATATTGTGGAATGAAAGGATGAAAACCATCAATTGTAAGATGAAAGAATGTATGATCATTAGTAAGAGGAACAAATGAAGTTCTAGATATCAAAAAAAAGTAAGTACAGAAAATTCAACTATTTAGGAAGTGTTTTAATAGATGAGGGTAAATGATACAGAACCCTAAAGTTATATTGTGGAATGAAAGGATGAACCATCAATTGTAAGATGAAATAATGTATGATCATTAGCAAGAGGAACAAAATGAAGTTCTAGATCAAAAAAAAAGTAAGCAGAAATGCAACTATTTTGGAAAGTGTTTAATAGATGAGGGTAATATGATACAGAACCCTAAAAGTTATATTGTGGAATGAAAGGATGAACCATCAATTGTAAGATGAAAGAATGTATGATCATTAGCAAGAGGAACAAATGAAGTTCTAGATATCAAAAGAAAAAGCAGAAAAACTATTTAGAAGTACAGAAATGCAGAACTATTTTGGGAAGATGAACCATCAATTTTTTTAATAGCAAGAGGAACAAAATGAAGACAGAAATTAACATAGGGTAATATGATACAGAACCCTAAAGTTATATTGTGGAATGAAAGGATGAACCATCAATTGTAAGATGAAAGAATGTAGATCATTGAACAATTGAATGTATCAAAAAAAATGATCTATTTAGGAATTAGATGCGGTAAAGAGGAACAAATGAAAGGATTCAATTGTAAGATAGATATCAAAGAAAGTAAGCAGAGAAATGCAACTATTTAGGAAGTATTTTTTAATAGATGCGGGTAATATGATACAGAACCCTAAAGTTATATTGTGGAATGAAAGGATGAACCATCAATTGTAAGATGAAGAATGTATGATCATTAGCAAGAGGAACAAATGAAGTTCTAGATATGTATGATACAGAACCTAAAGTTATTTTGGAATGAAATAAGATGAAAGAAAAGATCATTAAATGTATGATCAGATATCAAAAAAAAATGAAGTTCTAGATACAAAAAAAAGTAAGTACAGAAATGCAACTATTTAGGAAGTGTTTTTTAATAGATGAGGTAATATGATACAGAACCCTAAAGTTATATTGTAATGAAAGGATGAAATATCAATTGTAAATGAAAGAATGTATGATCATTAGCAAGAGAGGAACAAATGAAGTTCTAGATATCAAAAGAAAGTAAGTATGAAATTCAACTATTTAGGAAGTGTTTTAATAGATGAGGGTAATATGATACAGAACCCTAAAGTTATATTGTGGAATGAAAGGATGAACCATCAATAAGATGAAAGAAAGATAGAAGAGGAAACAAAATAGATATCATTGACAGAAATGCAACTAAGGAAGTGTTTTAATAGATGACAATAATATGGAACTTAACCCCAAAGTTATATTTCTAAAGGATATCAAAAAAAGAATGTAAGTAAGTACAGAAATGCAACTATTTAGGAAGTGTTTTTAATAGATGCGGGAGATACAGAACCCTAAAGTTATATTGTGGAATGAAAGGTGAACCATCAATTGTAGATGAAAGAATGTATGATCATTAGCAAGAGGAACAAAAAGTTCTAGATATCAAAAAAAAGTAAGTACAGAAATGCAAATATTTAGGAAGTGTTTTAATAGATGAGGTAATGTGATACAGAACCCTAAAGTTATATTTGGAATGAAAGGATGAACCATCAATTGTAAGATGAAATAATGTATGATCATTAAAGAGGAACAGTTCTAGATATCAAAAAGAGGAACAAATGAAGTTTTTTAATAGATATCATGAAAAAAGTTATATTGTATACAGAAATGCAACCTATTTAGATGAAAGTGTATGATTTAATAGATGAAGGATATCAAAAAAAGATACAGAACCCTAAAGTTTTAATAGATGAGGGGAAAGGATGAACCATCAATTGAATGAAAAGGATGAAAGAATTGTAAGATGAAATCATTAGCAAGAGAGGAACAAATGAAGTTCTAGATATCAAAAAAAAGTAAGTACAGAAATGCAACTATTTAGCAAGGGAAGTGTTTTAATAGATGAGGGTAATATGATACAGAACCCTAAAGTTATATTGTGGAATGAAAGGATGAACCATCAATTGATGAAAGTAGATGAAAGAATGTATGATCCTAGATTAGCAAGAGGAACTAAAATGAAGTGATACAGAACCCTAAAGATACGAAAAAAAAAGTAAAGTACAGAAATGCAAATAGTTCTAGATATCAAAAAAGTGTTTCAATAGAGGAAGTGTTTTAATAGATGAGGGTAGATACAGAACCTAAAAGTTATATTAATGGAATGAAAGGATGAACCATATAAGATGAAAGATGGATCATAGCAAAAGGATGAAGTTCTAGATATCAATTGTAAGAATGCAAATAAGGAATGTTTAATAGATCGGGTAATTAGAACCTAAAGAGGAAGGATGAAATGAAGATTCTAGATATCAAGAGGAACAAAAAGTTCTAGATATCAAAAAAAAATGTACAGAAATTCAACTATTTGAGAAGTGTTTTAATAGATGAGGTAATAAAGAACCCTAAAAAAGTTATATTGTGGAATGAAAGGATGAACCATCAATTGTAAGATGAAAGAATGTATGATCATTAGCAAGAGGAACAAATGAAGTTCTAGATATCAAAAAAAGTAAGTACAGAAATTCAACTATTTAGGAAGTGTTTTAATAGATGATGGTAATATGATACAGAACCCTAAAGTTATATTGTGGAATGAAAGGATGAACCATCAATTGTAAGATGAAAGAATGTATGATCATTAGCAAGAGGAACAAATGAAAGATTCTAGATATCAAATTTAGGAGTGTTTTAAAAAAGATACAGAACCCAGAAATGCAACCATCAATTTTAAGATGAAAGAATGTATGATCATTAGCAAAGAGGAACAAATGAAGTTCTAGATATAAATGCAACTAAAATACAGAACCTATTTAAAGATGAACCATCAATTTTTAATAGATATTGATGGAATGGGAATGAAAGAATGATGAACCATCAATTGTAAGATGAAGAATGTATGATCATTAGCAAGAGGAACAAATGAAGTTCTAGATATCAAAAGAAAGTAAGTACAGAAATGCAACTAATGTGTTTTAATAGATGAGGGTAATGGATACAGAACCTAAAGTTATATTGTAAATGAAAAGGATGAACCATATAAAGATGAAAGAATGTATGATCAAGCAAGAGGAAAAAATGAAGTTCTAGATACCAGAAATGCAACTATTTTGGAAGTGTTTTAATAGATGCGGTAATGTGGATACAGAACCCTAAAGTTATATTGAAAGAATGTCAATTGTAAGATGAAAGTATTAGCATTAAAGAGGAACAAATGAAGTTCTAGATATCAAAAAGAAAGTAAGTACAGAAATGCAACTATTTAGGAAGTGTTTTAATAGATGAGTAAATGATACAGAACCCAGTTAAGAATGAAAGGATGAACCATATTGTGGAAAGAAAAGGATTTAGCAAGAGGAAAAATCAATTGTAAGTACAGAAATGCAATAGATGTATGAACAGAACCTAAAAGTTATATTAATAGGAATGAAAGGATGAACCATCAATTGTAAGATGAAATACTGTATGATCATTAGCAAGAGGAACAAATGAAGTTCTAGATATCAAAAAAAGTAAGTACAGAAATGCAACTATTTAGGAAGTGTTTTAATAGATGAGGGATGATACAGAACCCTAAAGTTATTTTGAAATGAAACAGAACCCAATTGTAAGATGAAAAGTTATGATCATGTAGCAAGAGGAAAGGAAGTACAGAAATCAATTGTAAGATGAAATACAGGGGAACAACCCTAAAAGTTATATTGTGGAATGAAAGGATGATCAATTGTAAGATGAAAGAAATGAGGAACAAATGAAGTTCTAGATATCAAAAAAAAAGTAAGTACAGAAAATGCAACTATTTAGGAAGTGTTTTAATAGATGAGGGTAAATGCAAACCCTATTTAGGAAGTGAACCATCAATTTTAATAGATGAGGGTTCTAGATATCAAAAAGAATGTACAGAACCTATTTTAGGAAGTGTTTTAATAGATGAGGGTAATGGATTTTGGTTATATGGGAAGGATGAACCATCAAAGATGAAAGAATGTATGGAGGAACAAATGAAGTTCTAGATATCAAAAGTAAGTACAGAAATGCAACTATTTAGGAAGTGTTTTTTAATAGATGAGGTAAATTCAGAACCCTAAAGTTATATTGTGGAATGAAAGAGAACCATCAATTTAAGATGAAAACTATGATCATGAGGAACAAATGAAGTTCTAATATCAAAAAAAAAGTACATCAGAAAAAAGAACCATCAATTGTAAGATAATGATCATTAGCAAGAGGGACAGAAATGCAACTATTTAGGAAAATAGGATGAACAATTATATTGTGGAATGAAAGATGAAGATGAAATACTGTATGATCAGCAAGAGGAACAAATGAAGTTCTAGATATCAAAAAAAAGTAATTACAGAAAATTCAACTATTTAGGAAGTGTTTAATAGATGAGGGTAATATGATACAGAATAAAGTTATATTGTGGAATGAAAGGATGAACCATCAAGTAAGAGAAAGAATGTATGATCATTAGCAAGAGGAACAAATGAAGTTCTAGATATCAAAAAAAAGTAAGTACAGAAATGCAACTATTTTGGAAGTGTTTTTAATAGATGAGGGTGTGATACAGAACCTAAAGATATTGTGGAATGAAAGGATGAACCATCAATTGTAAGATGAAGAATAAATGTTATGATCATTAGCAAGAGGAACAAATGAAGTTCTAGATATGAAAACAGAAATGCAACTATTTAGGAATGTTTTTTAATAGATGAGGGTAATAATGATACAGAACCCTAAAGTTATATTGTGGAATGAAAGGATGAACCATCAAGAGAAAGAAATGTATGATCATTAGCAAGAGGAACAAATGAAGTTCTAGATATCAAAAAAAAGTAAGTACAGAAAATGCAACTATTTAGGAAGTGTTTTTAAAGATGAGGTAAATGATACAGAACCCTAAAGTTATATTGTGGAATGAAAGGATGAACCATCATGATCATTAGCAAGAGGAACAAATGAAGTTCTAGATATCAAAAAAGAAAGTAAGTACAGAAATTCAACTATTTAGGAAGTGTTTTTAATAGATGAGGGTAATGTGATACAGAACCCTAAAGTTATATTGTGGAATGAAAGGATGAACCATCAATTGTAAGATGAATGTATGATCATTAGCAAGAGGAACAAATGAAGTTCTAGATATCAAAAAAGTAAGTACAGAAATGCAACTATTTAGGAAGTGTTTTAATAGATGAGGGTAATGTGATACAGAACCCTAAAAGTTATATTGTGGAATGAAAGGATGAACCATCAATTGTAAAAGATGAAAGAATGTATGATCATTAGCAAGAGGAACAAATGAAGTTCTAGATATGAAAAAAATAAGTACAGAAATGCAAATTTAGGAAGTGTTTTAATAGATGCGGGTAATGTGATACAGAACCCTAAAAGTTATATTGTGGAATGAAAGGATGAACCATCAATTATAAGATGAAAATTGATCATTAGCAAGAACAAATGAAGTTCTAGATATCAAAAAAAGTTTCAATTATTGGAGTGTTTTAATAGAAGGATGATACAGAACCTAAAGTTATATTTGGAATGAAAGGATGATGAGTATGATCATTAGCAAGAGGAACAAATGAAGTTCTAGATATCAAAAAAAAGTAAAGTACAGAACCCTATTTAGGAAGTGTTTTAATAGATGAGGGTAATATTATATTAGCTTAAAGGAATGAAAGGATGAACCATTTCAATTTTAATAGATGAAAGAACCCTAAAACTGAATGAAAGGATGATCATTAGCAAGAGGAACAAATGAAGTTCTAGATATCAAAAAAAGTAAAAAATGCAACTATTTAGGAAGTGTTTTAATAGATGAGGGTAATATGAGGAACAAAGAACCTAGATATCAAAAAAAGTTATATTGTGGAATGAAAGGATGAACCATCAATTGTGAAAAGATGAAATAATGTATGATCATTAGCAAGAGAACAAATGAAGTTCTAGATATCAAAAAAAAGTAAGTACAGAAATGCAAAATTATTTAGGAAGTGTTTTAATAGATGAGGTAATATGATACAGAACCCTAGTTATATTTGGAGATGAAAAGGATGAACCATCAATTGTAAGATGAAAATAGATTATATTGAGTTCTAGAATGAATGCAACTAAAGGATAGAAAAGAACCTAAATCAATTGTAAGATGAACCATCAAAACTGTATGATCATTAGCAAAGAGGAACAAATGAAGTTCTAGATATCAAAAAAAGTAAGTACAGAAATGCAACTATTTAGGAAGTGTTTTAATAGATGAGGGTAATGTGATACAGAACCCTAAAGTTATATTGTGGAATGAAAGGATGAACCATCAATTGTAAGATGAAAAGTATATGATCATTAGCAAAGAGGAACAAATGAAGTTCTAGATATCAAAAAAGTAAAGTACAGATATCAAAAAAAAATTCAACTATTTAGGAAGTGTTTTAATAGATGAGGTAATATGATACAGAACCCTAAAAGTTATATTGTGGAATGAAAGGATGAACCATCAATTGTAAAGATGAAATAATGTATGATCATTGAAAAAATGAAGTTCTAGATATCAAAAGAAAGTAAGTACAGAAATGCAACTATTTGGAAGTGTTTTAATAGATGAGGGTAAATGATACAGAACCCTAAAGTTATATTGTGGAATGAAAGGATGAACCATCTAAGAATGTATGATCCAAGAGGAACAAAAAGTTCTAGATATCAAAAAAAAGTAAGTACAGAAATTCAACTATTTAGGAAGTGTTTTTTAATAGATGAGGGTAATATGATACAGAACCCTAAAAGTTATATTGTGGAATGAAAGGATGAACCATCAATTGTAAGATGAAAGAATGTATGATCATTAACAAGAGGAACAAATGAAGTTCTAGATATCAAAAAAAGTAAGTACAGAAATGCAACTATTTAGGAAGTGTTTTAATAGATGAGGGTAATATGATACAGAACCCTAAAGTTTATATTGTGGAATGAAAGGATGAACCATCAATTGTAAGATGAAAGAATGTATGATCATTAGCAAGAGGAACAAATGAAGTTCTAGATATCAAAAAAAGTAAGTACAGAAATGCAACTATTTAGGAAGGAAGTGTTTAATAGATGAGGGTATGATACAGAACCCTAAAGTTATATGGAATGAAAGGATGAACCATCAATTGTAAGATGAAAGAATGTATGATCATTAGCAAGAGGAACAAAATGAAGTTCTAGATATCAAAAGAAAAGTAAGTACAGAAATGCAACTATTTAGGAAGTGTTTTTTAATAGATGCGGGTGAACAGAACCCTAAAGTTATATTGTGGAATGAAAGGATGAACCATCAATTGTAAGATGAAATACTGTATGATCATTAAAGAGGAACAAATGAAGTTCTAGATATCAAAAAAAAGTAAGTACAGAAAATGCAACTATTTAGGAAGTGTTTTAATAGATGAGGGTAATGGAAATGATACAGAACCCTAAAAGTTATATTGTGGAATGAAAGGATGAACCATCAATTGTAAAAGATGAAAGTACAGAACCCATGATCATTATTGTAGGAATGAAAGAGGAACAAATGAAGTTCTAGATATCATTGGAGGAAAAAGAAAGTAAAAAAATTCAACTATTTAGGAAGTGTTTTAATAGATGAGGGTTGATACAGAACCCTAAAGTTATATATTGGAATGAAAGGATGAACCATTAGATGTAAGATGTATGATCATTAGCAAGAGGAACAAATGAAGTTCTAGATATCAAAAAGAACCTAAAAGTACAGAAATGCAACTATTTAGGAAGTGTTTAATAGATGAGGGTAAATGATACAGAACCCTAAAGTTATATTGTGGGAATGAAAGGAGAAACCATCAATTGTAAAGATGAAAGAATGTATGATCATTAGCAAGAGGAACAAATGAAGTTCTAGATATCAAAAGAAAGTAAGTACAGAAATTCAACTATTTAGGAAGTGTTTTAATAGATGAGGGTAATATGATACAGAACCCTAAAGTTATATTGTGGAATGAAATGATGAACCATCAATTGTAAGATGAAAGAATGTATGATCATTAGCAAGAGGAACAAATGAAGTTCTAGATATCAAAAAAAGTAAGTACAGAAATTCAACTATTTAGGAAGTGTTTTAATAGATGAGGGTAATATGATACAGAAATGAAAAGTTATATTGTGGAATGAAAGGATGAACCATCAATTGTAAGATGAAAGAAAATGTATGATCATTAGCAACCCAAAATGAAGAGATATCAAAAAAAACAAATGAAAGTGTTTTAATAGAGATATCAAAAAAGTTAAGTAATGAAATTCAACCATATTTGAAGTGTGATTTAAATAGATGACGTTCTAGGGTCAAAAAAATGATACAGAACCTAAAAGTTTTATATTGTGGAAGAACCCTAAAAAGGATGAACCATCAATTGTAAGATGCAATGTATGATCATTAGCAAGAGGAACAAATGAAGTTCTAGATATTAATACAGAAATGCAACTATTTAGGAAGTGTTTTAATAGATGAGGTAATGTGATACAGAACCCTAAAGTTATATTGTGGAATGAAAGGATGAACCATCAATTGTAAGATGAAAGAATGTATGATCATTAGCAAGAGGAACAAATGAAGTTCTAGATATCAAAAAAAAAAAAGTACAGAAATGCAACTATTTAGGAAGTGTTTTTAATAGATGAGGGTAATATGATACAGAACCCTAAAGTTATATTGTGGAATGAAAGGATGAACCATCAATTGTAAGATGAAAGAATGTTATGATCATTAGCAAGAGGAACAAATGAAGTTCTAGATATCAAAAAGTAAGTACAGAAATTCAACTATTTAGGAAGTGTTTTAATAGATGAGGGTAATATGATACAGAACCCTAAAGTTATATTGTGGAATGAAAGGATGAACCATCAATTGTAAGATGAAAGAATGTATGATCATTAGCAAGAGGAACAAATGAAGTTCTAGATATCAAAAGAAAGTAAGTACAGAAATGCAACTATTTAGGAAGTGTTTTAATAGATGAGGGTAATATGATACAGAACCCTAAAGTTATATTGTGGAATGAAAGGATGAACCATCAATTGTAAGATGAAAGAATGTATGATCATTAGCAAGAGGAACAAATGAAGTTCTAGATATCAAAAAAAGTAAGTACAGAAATGCAACTATTTAGGAAGTGTTTTTAATAGATGAGGGTAATATGATACAGAACCCTAAAAGTTATATTGGAATTCAATTGGAATGAAAAGGATGAGGAACAAATCAATTGATATGAAAAAAAGATAGATGAAGAAATGTATGATCATTAGCAAGAGGAACAAATGAAGTTCTAGATATCAAAAAAATGAAAGTACAGAAATGCAACTATTTAGGAAGTGTTTTAATAGATGAGGTAATATGATACAGAACCCCTAAAAGTTATATTAAGATTGGAATGAAAGGATGAAGTTCTAGATATCATCAATGTTTAGATATCAAAAATGTTCTAAATCAAAAGAAAAGTACAGAAATGCAACTATTTAGGAAGTGTTTTAATAGATGAGGAACAAACCCTAAAAGTTATTCTAGAATGAAAGGATGAACCATCAATTGTAAGAAAAATGTATGATCATTAGCAAAGGAACAAATGAAGTTCTAGATATCAAGAAATAAGTACAGAAATGCAATATTTAGGAAGTGTTTTTAATAGATGAGGGTAATATGATACAGAACCCTAAAGTTATATTGTGGAATGAAAGGATGAACCATCAATTGTAAGATGAAAGAATGTATGATCATTAGCAAGAGGAACAAATGAAGTTCTAGATATCAAAAGAAAGTAAGTACAGAAATGCAACTATTTAGGAAGTGTTTTAATAGATGAGGGTAATATGATACAGAACCCTAAAAAAAGTTATATTGTGGAATGAAAGGATGAACCATCAATTGTAAGATGAAAGAATGTATGATCATTAGCAAGAGGAACAAATGAAGTTCTAGATATCAAAAGAAAGTAAGTACAGAAATGCAACTATTTAGGAAGTGTTTTAATAGATGAGGGTAATATGATACAGAACCCTAAAGTTATATTGTGGAATGAAAGGATGAACCATCAATAAGATGAAAGAATGTATGATCATTAGCAAGAGGAACAAATGAAGTTCTAGATATCAAAAAAAGTAAGTACAGAAATTCAACTATTTAGGAAGTGTTTTAATAGATGAGGGTAATGTGATACAGAACCCTAAAGTTATATTGTGGAATGAAAGGATGAACCATCAATTGTAAGATGAAATCTGATGATCATTCAAGAGGAACAAAAAGTTCTAGATATCAAAAAAAAGTAAGTACAGAAATGCAACTATTTAGGAAGTGTTTTTAATAGATGAGGGTAATATGATACAGAACCCTAAAGTTATATTTGGAATGAAAGGATGAACCATCAATTGTAAGATGAAAGAATGTATGAAGAGGAACAAATGAAGTTCTAGATATCAAAAGAAAGTAATTACAGAAATTCAACTATTTAGGAAGTGATTTTTAATAGATGAGGGTGAAATATGATACAGAACCTAAAAGTTATATTGTGGAATGAAAGGATGAACCATCAATTGTAAGATGAAAGAATGTATGATCATTAGCAAGAGGAACAAATGAAGTTCTAGATATCAAAAAAAAGTAAGTACAGAAATTCAACTATTTAGGAAGTGTTTTAATAGATGAGGGATGATACAGAACCCTAAAATTATATTGTGGAATGAAAGGATGAACCATCAATTGTAAGATGAAAGAATGTATGATCATTAGCAAGAGGAACAAATGAAGTTCTAGATATCAAAAAAAAGTAAGTACAGAAATTCAACTATTTAGGAAGTGTTTTTAATAGATGCGGGTGATGTGATACAGAACCCTAAAGTTATATTGTGGAATGAAAGGATGAACCATCAATTGTAAGATGAAAGAATGTATGATCATTAGCAAGAGGATCAAATGAAGTTCTAGATATCAAAATCAAGTAAGTACAGAAATTCCACTATTTAGGAAGTGTTTTAATAGATGCGGGTAATGTGTCACAGAACCCTTAAGTTACTTTGGTATAGCAAAAGATGCCTTACAAATGGTAAACAAACTATTAAGAAATGAGAACTTTTCATTAGAAGGATAGAAAAAAAATGCTGACTTGCTATCTAATATCAATCGTCCAATATGGCAGGGCATGCTGGATTGTTTCTTCAGGAATGAAAAGTATAATTGTTGCAACAGAATGTACTTCTATAGAAGGATGCTGAAAATATAATGGATGGAACAAAAAGGACACTTATACTTACAATCAGAAAGAGAGGTGAAATTTCTGGGACAACATAATGAGTTAAAAAAAGAGGGTTTAGAGAATTTGACACTCACAAACATATTAAAGGCAAGAGGAGGCAGAGAAAAATAGCGAATAATGTACATAACATACTTGTGTAAATGGATAGCAGAAAAGCAATTGGGATGGTGAGTAAGGAGACAAACATTGCTATGAGCTACAAAGGATAGGAAGTTGTAGAGAGCTATGGTCACCAATATTCTGGAGGGATATTGTACAAACTATACTACATGATTTGGTAGTGCAAAAGTTAAACATAAGGCAAAGTATTTATCAATATTATACACTTAATGTTAAGCAAATCCTTTAATATATTTTTTCTTTGATTTACTCAACTTCTATAAAATTTTATAATAAGTTAGTTTAGCATTTTCAAATGCAATGCCACCTACAAAATATTATTATCTGAGTTTGGAATTCCAGAAGTGATAGTTTAATATTTACACTATTTACATTGTTTGGACTGTTGTCTTCATCCTTATTGTTATATTCACAATGATTCAGCTGTTGATCACTCAGACCTTCTTCATACATTGGAATTTCGAACCAAACTTTTTATTTCATCCACATGGGTAGATTGTTCTATGTACCATATACCTTTTCTGGATATCTTAGTTTCAGTTATTCCCCTTTAGTAACTCAACTTTCCAAGTTTTTTGTTCACCTCTGCTGTGGCCAAGGACACATGGCATAGTGGATTGAAGTAATCCAGTGACTTGACACAAAGAGTTGTGAGTTTAATACCTGGCCACAACAGGATATGATAGAAAATAGTTGACCCTAGACTTGAAAAGGTTAAGATTGCAGTGATTTGGGAAGCATCCTCTTGAGAGTCTGTTCCACAAAGTAATGAAAAGATAGAGAAAACACTATTTTCCTGGTTTTATATTGAGATTGGTACGTGGTCAAGGAGTGCATGTGGGATTGTTCTTTGATTTAGTACTGGTTTTTGATTTTTGTTTCATTTATCCAAGTATCTGATTTCAGGAACAAAATCAACTGATTGACTTGTCCTTAAGAATGCCAGTGTTAATGTCAATGAGGTGTTAAGGAGATAATTAGGTGATACTTTTCTGAAGATTTAAGAAATATTTTTATTTCATTTATTAAACTTTGTCTACAACTACAATACTATTAACAATATATATAGACTATGTACCAATCTATATTATTTCAAATTCAACAAAAATTATTATAAACAAAAATTTGGACTACCTACTGGCAGGACTGGTGTAAGAGTCTTGTGTGTCCCCTGAATCTATGATACAGGCCCTCACACTTTACTATATCTCAATTTTCATAGGGTAGTATTCATATAAAATATGAATTTTATTGTAACCTAATTATGTGCATTAATGGATCATATGTAATACAGGTGAAAAATTCAACTAGAAAATTGAAAATAATTACAATATATCTAAATACAAATTACAGACATGTCATACTAGATCATTCCATCTTAAATAAATCAACAATGTTTTGCACCAATTTTTAACATCAACTTGAGATTTTTCTTGTTGAAAAGTTAAGTAATTTAACAGATTCAACATTATAGATTTATAGATAAAAAATAGTGAATTTTATTTCGTGTTTTTTGAGACTTAGCATGTGCAAAACAGATTCACCAATTTGGCTGAAAAAAGACTACAGAATGATGACAAAATCTGTGGACAATTTTCATTATTTAATAATCAGTTTTCCTTAGTTTATTTTGATATATATATATATATATATATATATATATATATATATATGTGTGTGTGTGTGTGTAGGTAGAAGAAAGTAAATGCTGATAAGATAGTGAAGATCACAAAGCATTGCATGATGTACTGTAGGGGTGTTCGTTGGTATTATACATCAACCCTTATTGGCTGTGTAGCATGCATATTTTTACAATGTTTAGAATTCTGGCTCATTTCAATACAATTTTAAGCTAATAAGAGATAAAGTTCATGCATATTATTAACATTATTTCAAGGCAATTATAATTTTCTCAAGATAATGTAAGTAAACATTGAAATATTAGCAAAAGTTTATCTTACTTTCAAGATAATATTTGTATTCAAAACAAATCCATTCTACAGCCATCCTTATTGCATTTTTGTTTATTCATTAAACATTAATTGTGGGCAAAAATATTTTTTATTTTCACTCATTATACAAATTTAGAAGTTATGCCGAAAAGAAAAATAACTAAGAACAAGTTACTTGACTTATTTTTACAATTTTTATGGAAAATGGAAACAAAAAGGACACTTATATGTAACATTGAATTTTTTCAGGCACGTAATGGGGAAAGAGGGCTTGGAAAATTTGAAACTCACAGGACATATTGAAATTACATATCAGTGCAAAATGTTATTATAAGAAGGTGCAATGAGGTGTGCTCTCCTGGAGGTTAGAATCAGCCATATTGATGGAAGGAAAAAAGAGTTCTCTCAGATGATTAAAAGAGAGCAGTTTCATTTTGGAGGTGTTAAAATTAATAAGCCACTCCTTGCCACATTTAATAACATTTTTTTAAACCAGCTGCCAACTAGTCCATATCGAACTGATCAGACTTACTATTAAGTGGCTTGGTATATTACATTGTTTTGTAAGCAATTGCTGTTTAAGGGACATTCATTTTTTATTCTGAAGTTAGACACATGGGTTTAATTTGTCCTGATAGTTTGTTGATAGTTTTTCTGTTGTGCTTTTTTATTATTTGTGTCATGTTCTTGGTGCAACTGTTGATCATTGTTACTGTGTTAGACATGTATATAAATTAATCAATTAATTGCATCAATTCTTTCAATGAAACCAAATTCAGTGAAAGTAAGAAAGACTATGAAAAAGCTCTAAAATTGTGAATTCCCAATAACACTCACATACACACCACAAAAGACAAAAAAGTCAACTGGAATAGAAACATTATATGGTTCAACTCACCATACACAAAAACATTAAAAAAATGTAGGAAAAATGTTAATCAAACTCTTACACAAACACTTCCCTGAATCAAGTACTCTCTACAAAATATTCAACAAAAATTTTTTCTGCATTTAGTTTTGAATAATTTGTGAATTTTTTACAAGCTTTTTTTCTTTATAGTTGTAGATTTTTTCTAAAAATTGGTGCCATCCAAAAGTATTGTCTCTCCACCTTATGAAAATTATCAAATAATATTTATTACTCTATGCCAATCATTATGTTTTTGTTTCTTAATTTAACATTTAATACAAGCACCCTTTGAAAATAAAATAGCATTGTTGTGATATTCTGTAACATTCTAGAAAGTTCTGAAGAGAATAATATGTGAATGCTGCATACCATGATAACTCATTTATTCTGCAGCCATGGTGAAAACTGCTGAACTTGACAAGAAGCTCTAAATGATAATAGTTGATGCGTACAAGCAAGGTGATGGCTATACAGTGTTTACTGAGTGTTTTAATGTTCCTAGATCAATAATTTAGAGCATTATCAAGAAGTACAATAGAAATCATTATGTTGAGAATAAGCCAAGAACTGGAACAAAACAGTTAATTTCTGAGAGAATGGAAAGGAAAACTGTTAGTGATGTCTCAAAGAATCCTCACTTAACAGCAAAGGACATTGTCAATAATGTACAGACAGCAGGGTTGAATGTATTGATGAAGAGAGTTACTAGATGCTTCCATTGAGCAAGACTTTGAGCTTTTCATCCAAGAAAAACTCCCTTGTTTAAGGCTAAACACCTAAAAAGCAGATTAGCTTTATATGAGAAGCTATGTAGAACATGGAAGTGGATATTGGAACTTTTATGGTCAGATGAGATCAAAGAAGTATTATTTGGTCACATGAACACCCTGTATGTATTGAAGAAATTGAATGAAGCTTACAATCCAAAAAAATGCCCCCCGCCCAATTAAACACTGTGGCGGGAGTATTATGCTTTAGAGATGTTTCGCTGCTTCTGAACTAGGGAAACTACTGAGTGTATAGGGTATCATGGATAAAGAGCAGTATTTGGATATTCTTAAGAATAATATAAAAGTGTGCAAAAGCTGTCCCTGGGGTGTTAACATGACAATGACTCAAAGCACATGGCACGTATTTTGATGAAATACTTAAATGGCAGTAACATTTTTATGAAATATTTAAATGGCAGCAAAATTAAGGCACTGGCTTTTTCTGCACAAAGTCCTGGCCTAAATCCCATTGAAAATCTATGGGCCTGTTTGAAGAAAAAATTAGGAGACAGAACTCCTTTGAATTTGAAAGCAGAAGAAACCATTGACAGGGAAAGAATGGAGCAAAATATCTGTCAACGTGTAATGATCTTGTAAGGAACTATCAAGAACAATTAAAAGTAATAATTGAGAATAAATTTTACACAATTGATTATAGAGGCAAGAGGCCCATTAATTTTGTTATGGACATAACTACACATTCTTTGAAATCCATTATTTCATCATTTGTGAAAAATGCACATAAAATTTCCATGAAAATTTGAGGAATGACTGTTTTATTCATAATTATGGGAGGGGTATGAATAATTCTGATACTAACTGTATGTATATATATATATATATATATATATATATATATATATATATATATATATATATATATGTATGTATGTATGTATGTATGTATGTATGTATGTATTTGTCTTTGGTATGACAATAAACTACATCCAGCAGCAAGGTCTCTAATTGGGAGATTGTAAGTTTTGAGTAGTGTGCAACCACTTCTTAATTGCTGTTGTTCCAAGGTCAATCCTGATCCGAGGTAGTAAAACATGTTAGAATCCCATCTATGGGCAAATAAGTGAAGGCAGATGAAAGTAATTCATTGATAACCCAACACCACTAATAAGAAAAATTGGGTGAGAGAGAGAGCTCTTAGTCTTTTTTATAACATTTCCCTTGTAGTAGGAAAACTGTGATGTGATGCACACTAGCAACTGATGATGCTGATGTTCTCTTTTTTTCAGATCATTGCTTGTGTTGCTCAGAGAGTGGGAATGACCCCATGCACCACCACTCTTCACTTTAAAAGTCTCCTGCACTGGCATTGCATGATGTATTGGGGGATTTGACTGAGTGGTGCACATGGCTGGGCGTCGCCTTAAAAGGCATGACTATTATGATGAAGTACAACAATATTAGAGACACTGGCAATGAAGTTTCATGGCAGTCAAATGCCAGAAAATATACCCAATTTTGTGACTGATCATGGCTTCTGAGTCTGTGGAAAACAATGCAAGTCATTAGCCAGGCTTAAAAGTCATCTCCATGTGTGGCACTGGTGAATCTGTGTGGGATGTGTGATGGCCATGCTCAATAACGAAAAGGCAGCCATCATATATGTATGTTTGTGTATATATTTTTTGCAACAGCCTGTACTTATATACATTTGGTTTTAGTTTATTTTAAGCATTACTTTACTAAGAAATCTTTTATTTTATTAATAGCTAAAAGGAAAATAAAAAGTAACAAAACTGTCGTATAATTATTTATATTTGAGTCAAAAAAGAAAAATTGCTTATGATTATTTACGTCAAGAAAGCAAACCTGCATGAAGAATTGAGAATCTTAAAACCCTTTTTTTCCCCAAACATCTCTCAACAAGTTGTTGATTAGCATTTTCTGTCAAAATGCTTTTTATTCAAAACCTCATTCTTCAGTCATTGAAGTATTTTCCCTGTTTTCTATAAGTTTCTGCAAACTTTTAGACAAATCATTTATTTCATCATAAACAAAACAAAAAAAAATGTTTCTGATTTTGATTTGGTTAATTCTTTGGGGAATTTTTCAATATTTTGGATATGTAACCACTGAGCAGACAAGCATAGAATGTGATTGTCTGAATTTGACAGATCTGAAGAATACACTGCATGTAATCAGTCTTTCCAATCCAACAACAAATGAACATGTATATACACACATATACACACACTGACATACACAAATAATTAAAATCTCTATGTCTAATAAACATGAAAATATAAAATATAGAATAATTTCCTTTATTATAACAACTTAACAGCACAGGGACAAAAGGGGAAGAGGAAGATTGTGTTGCACCAACCATCCAAGTGGTAAGAACTGTCTCACTTGAAAACCAGTATTTGTAATTCTAGCTTTTACCTGTATCCAAACATTAACTACTTATATGATTTTTTTACATGCTGTGTCTCTTCAGGAGATGGGTGATTATGTCTCTCCACAACTTCTTCCCCTTTGTAGCTCTTATTAATGTTTGTCTTTTTACCATCCCTCCCACTCTATGTTATGCCACATAGGCACATCAGGTAGCTTACCTACTGCTTCCTCTGATCCCTTTCACTGTTAATATGTTCTGTGAATTTCCTAACCTCCTCCTATTTCATTTTATGTGTCAGAAATTTCAATCGTCTCTTTCTAAATATTAATGTCCTTTTTGTTTCCATACAACAGAGTGATAGTCATTTATTTAGCATATCCTAGTGTAACACAAGACCAAATGGTAAGAAATTGAAAGTGGAAAATTATGTTGCTCCGATCTTCCAAGAAAGGAAGACCTGCATGTCTAGATAATCAACATTGAAAATCTTGAATTTTTACCTGGGTTCAACATCAACCATCTCAGCAACCAAGTAGGCTTATTATTATTATTATTATTATTATTATTATTATCATCATTATTATTATTATAAGGCTTTTTCACTATCAGAGGATCATATGCCAAACAATAATTTCCATGATCATTTGCTGCACCACATTTGTAACATGAGGACAGGGTATCCTTATGCGGCAAGATCACTAGCGATTTTTTTTCAGGAAAAATATCTTTTTATTTTTCATTGTGTCATCCAAATAAGTTGGCAGATTCACATCTAATTTTTTTTGATGTGCAGAGGCATGCCATGGACTGAATATATAGGCAACAACAAATTTCTAGAGAAAATGAAAACAAAATGGAAACTTATATTTAATATCAGGAAGAGACTGTTGATATTTCCAGGGCACATAATGAAGAATGAGGGCTTAGAAAATCTAATACTCACAGGACAGATTGAAGGCAAGAGGGACAGAGGAAAACAACACATAACATACTTAGTGAGTTGGACTAAATGGATGGCAGAACAGGGTTTGGGAGAAATAACAAAAAGACAAAATTTATTAAGAGCTACAAAAGACAGGAAATTGTAGAGAGCCCAATGACCTATGTCCTGAGAGGACATGGAACATGAAGAAGAAAAAGTGTTGCATCAAAATTTCCTTCAGTTCATCTGTTTTCAAGTTTGAAGATCTCAAAGCAGTCTTTGCTCTTGAGCTGAAAATCTCCTTTGCAAACCATTTTCAGCACAAATTCTCTAGTTTTCCATGATCTCTTACTAAGAATCTGCTGCACCTTTTCACAGATTAAGCATGAAACACAATGTCAAATGAATAGTTCATATTCAGCCATAATTTTCACAAAATATAAAGTAAAATGATTATATTTCTACAAAGAATTCTTAAAGAATATGTATGCAGAAAGAATTAAGAACTGATTAAACTTCAAAGGCATTTCTAAGATTTCTCTAATATTGTACAACAGATGGTATTGGAAACTATTGTATCAACTCCACACTAATCTAATATGAATCTAACAGACATTGTATAAAATATTTATTTGGAATGAAATGTGAAGACAAGACTGAAATAAGATCAAAATTTGCCATCTAGAAATACGCATTATTTAAGATTATTTTTTTAAAATCTAACAAAAATAAACATGTTTGTATTCTTATTTTTTTTTAAAAGATTTTTTTTTTTTCTGTTTAATATCAGTTTTAATTTATAAAAAGCATGAGTAAAATTTGTGGCAAACTGAAGACAGGTTTTTCATTCAGTTAGGAAAGTTTCCAGCAAAATTACTAGCATTAAGAAAGTTGAAACCTCATTAATCTTTCTTCGTTCTTATTTTTTGCTATTTATGCTAAAAGTAGCAGTTAATTCAGTTGGAACTGAAAAAAGGACAAGCAAGTGTCAAAAAAGGAATATCAAAGAATAACTGGGTGTGATATTAGTAGGAAGATAAATATGCTTTCTTTATGCTTGAGTTAAAGGTGTGTCTGTCATTATTTTCAATGAAATACCTTTTATTTTACTGGCATGATTCTTTAAATTTGTAAATTTTATTTTCAATTTTTTAAGTGTGGATCAATAAATCCTATAACCAGATACAGTTATGATGTGAATTTTGATTTGCAAAATGTTTGAACTCTGTGATTAATGGAGAAACATTGGCAGGGAAGGAGAATATGTTGAAAAATAAATGCTTTTTTGTCATTAAGTTGCAATAATATTGATAATCCTTTTTTTTATTGTTAAAGTATTCAAACAAAAAGAAAGCTATTAAATTAAATTGTTTTTGTTAGCTGCCTTTCAGGTAAATATCTACATTATATTTCTATCTATCTATGAGAGAAAGAGAGAGAGAGAGAGGGAGAAAGAAAGATTTACTAAACTTAGCTTAATATAGTAAAAGATCAAAAATGTGGATCATGATATGATAATCAAATTCATTACACTTCTACACTATTATTGCTTCATAGCAAGTGCCAATATATATATATATATATATATATATATATATTTATGGGGGGTGTAATGGATAGCAGCTTTGAATGAGAAATTGGAGAGCCAAGATCAAATTCCAGTTGAGTTTGCAACATTCACTCAAGTCCATCTCTTCATCATTCACTAATTATGGGTTAAATAGTAGGACAGACTAAGCTTTAAAGCCTTAGTTGGCAACCAGTCTAGAAGAAGGAAAAATCTGAATCCAAAACATGAGGAGAGCAGTTTGGGGACTTTGTGGCACAGTATATGCTCCAGTTCTGAAAAGTGTCATTGGTTATGCACAAGGCGTCAATACTATATGCAAATTGGTTGTCTGGTTGTTCATTTCTAAGAACATTGGATCTTCATATAAAATACAAGAGAGGTATTCATATATATATATATATATATATATATATATATATATATATATATATATATATATATGAAAAACTTCAATTTTGACTGGTGTCATCAAAACAGAATTTCATTTCACAAGATCAAAATCTACATTTGGAAACAAAACAGGATTTGCATTAAATGATTGAATGTTTGGATTTTGCTTTTAACTTTATAGAAATTAAATTTTAACTTATTTAAACTTAGTTATTTTTTATTATTCTGGTTTTATCAAGGTTTTCATATCCCACATTTTTCAGTATTAGTTTATTAAGAAGAGGCAATAAACTGAAATAGCCCAGTCATATATTATTAGGAGGGAAAGAGTCATAGATCATAACATTTTCAATGCAGCTTTCTTTGAGTAAGTTATATTAATTCTTTATTAAAACTGCATTTCCCAGATCAAAATTATGATCATGAAAGTCCCAGTTGCATATAAGTGCATTAAATGTGTTGTTTTGTCCTTTTTATTTCTGGATCTTCTTTTCTTTAAACTTTGGGTTATATATATATATATATATATATATATATATATATATATATATATAGGCAGCATATTTTTATTCAAGCATGTTTGATTAAATAATTTAGATATATTATGTCCATTTTAATTTTAATCCTTTCAAGTCCCTGGGTTAATATCTTGGTAACTGTAGAAAAGTGATAAAAAAAATTCAAAAATTCACTTCTGAATTATTTTTATTTTCCCAAGTACTTTCAAACTTGTTCGAGATCATCTTCAGGGATTGAGTGTCTATGAATATGTGTGCGTGAACACTGCAAAATTCAAAATATTTATGTTATACAAGGGAGCTAATGTATGTAATTTTTTTTGGAGTATATTTTTTCGGAGTATATTTTTTGTGCATGATCACTGTAAAATTCAAAATATGCAATCACTTATGTGATTTTTGGAGTATATTTTATGGGTTTAGTTTTTAACAATTATAATCTTTAATTTTAAAAACTTTGCTGTTATAAACATTTAAGAACTTTGTTGCTATACTTGTAGTTGAATATATTAATTTTTGGCCACAATTCTCTTATGCAAAGAGCTTCTAGAATTTTTAAGTTTTCTTTATTGTATTTTCAATTAATATCTGTCTAAACTGTGAATGTGAACATGAGTATTCCTTTAAATGCTCTGAGATTGAACTATGATCATTTAAGTGAGATATAAGCCTTCTTGTCATGCTTGTTGTAGTAACACTAACATACATATTATTAACACTTTTATAAGTGATGCAATCTCCCGAAGGGCATTTAAAATGATATACAATGTTGGTTTTTGAAAAATGCCAATTGACGGAGAAGAGTTGTTATAAATATCTATACTAAATTTAATACAACCAACTTAGTCATATATATATATATATATATATATATATATATATATATATATATATATATTATCATTATAAATAAAAAATTAATTAATTAATAAAATAAGATAAAATAAATAAATCACATTTTTTTGTGCATCCTCGTTCCCAAAAGCCATTACATATGACGTCATGCTAGACCATTTAAAATATCCACCTTCCCAAAGAATAACAGTATGCAAACAAAGGAATTCTACCACACAAAAACCACATTGATTTTATGATAATGACTGCAAAAGTTGAAAGTACTTGAACAACAATAACAAAATACAAACTTTGGACGGTTTTTCCACAACTTTAGGTGCAATACTTAACTTCCTATCTGAAAACTGAAAAATATAATAAAAAATAGACAGACTGACCTTGTCAGTTCCCTTTAATCAAACCTATATGGATGAATACTTGCTGCCCAAATATACCTTATTTATGTGTGTGTGTGTGTGTGTGTGTGTGTGTAATCAGCCATTGCTGATTCCTTGTAGGAGAAAGGCCTTTCACAAATCCTTTTATGACAATGTCATGTTTTACCAGAAACCCCTCTATTTAATCTCCCTATTTTCTATCTGTTCTCTTCCCTTTGTGTTTATTACCCATTGGGCACTAGTCAAGCAACCTTTTATTTCATCTGTTATCCTTTTTTTTTTTGCTATGTGTACCATCCATCTCCACATTTATGTTTTAATCATTCAATGTTATCTATTATTTTGGCTTGTTCCCTGATCCATATTGACTGCATTCAATCTCATAGAGTTTTAATCCTGTTGCTCTTTTCATTGGTCTTTGTGCATCTCTCAGTTTGTTTGCAACCAATTTTGTTCATTTTTATATTTTATATCTGTAACTTACATTGTAAGGCATTTTTCATTATGTCTCTGTTTTTGTTAAATGCTTTCTGCCCTATTCATGTATACTATTTTGTTACAGTTCTGTGGTCATTTATTTAATGTCTTCTTCTACATGTCCTTTCAGGATTCTGCCGATCATAGCTCTCCACAATTTCCTCTTCTTTGTAGTTTTTAATAAATTTTGTCTTTTTCTTATCTCTCTATAAATCCTGTTCTGATATCCATTTACTCAAGCTTGATAGGTAGGTTATGCATTGTTTTCCTCTTCCCTTCAAATCTACCCTGTGAGTTTAAAATTTTCTAAGCCATCTTTCTTCATTATTTTCTCTAGAAATTTCAATGCTCATGTTCTTGTGTTAAGTATAAGTGCCCTTTTTATTTTCATTTTCTCTACAACTTCATCATTGCTCACATGTTTGGTGCATGGTATTCTCTGCATTCTTCTGTAGAACCACATTTCTGTTGCTTCAAGTCTCTTCTTCACCTTAGAGGAGATTGTCCAGCATTCACTGCCATATAGGAAGACTGATATTATGTAATGGTTCAGTACTCCTTTTTTTTTGTTTCTAACAAAATTTTTCTTTCTTAATACTTCGCTTAGGTTCTGGAAGACACATTTCATTATCCCAATGCCCCTTCAGATTTCAGTGTCACACTTTCTATCCTCTGTTAAAACACTTCCCAGATATTTAAATTGTTGTACTTGTTGGATTTTGGTATCTTTAATTTATGATCTGCATGTTGGGATGTTCCTTTTGCTAAGAATCATGCAATCTGCTATTTTTTTTTTTTAAATCAGTAGCATACAGAAGTGGGTGACAGAGGATGTGAAAGCCACAGTCATCCATATCTGGAGGGCATCCAAGCAAAAAGTGAAATAGAAATTTAGTTTATATTTAATTTAATAAAGTGTCTTTTATGTTTCATCTGTTTTTACATATTTAAATTATCTTCCTTTCTCACATTTCTCAGTACTAGGCCCTATAGACCCCCACCCCAATACTTGAGTCCTAGGGGCATTCAAATCAATGAGTTGGCCCTATAAACCCCACCCCCAATACTTGAGTCCAAGGGGCATTCAAATCAATGAGTTGGCCCTGGGCATCACCAAACTTCTGTATGTTATTGCATGCAATTAATGTTTAGTTTTTTTCTTCTCAGTTTCCTTTACTACCTTCTGTAAAAGTTTATGTAGTTTCCTTTCTGTGTCTACTATCAGCACTGTGTCATCTACATATTTTATGTTCTTAAGATTGTGGCCACCATCTTAATTATATATATTCTTGGAAAACCCTTCAAATTCTTTACATTTCAACATTATGATCTTTTTCAGAATGTCACAACGGAATATTATTTTTGTTCTGTTTCTGTTCATTTAAAACCTACATTGAGACTTTCCCTATTTAAATCATTTGGCATTTCTTGCAATTTATCCAATGATCCTGAAATCAGAAAATCATAGATTTTTCAAATATTCTGTTTTACTTCCATCCTTTCCCAGTTGCTTTTCTGAAAGATGCTTTCAAAGCCTGTTGTAAATAGTTTAGGTGAATTTATGTTTATCTCCTTACCTCACTCTGTTTCCAAACTTTATTTTATCTGTATCTTTGTGTAGCTAAATTATTGCAATACTATTATTGTATATATTCACAGTAACTTTAATATAATGTTTATTAATGCCCTACTTTCATTGTTCCCAAGTCTTTTCATAATCAGCAAAAACTAAACAAAGTAGTTTGCTGAATTCTGTTGTTTTTTATTAGTTAGTCTATTGTTTGCAGATGATCTATTCCTAAAATCTGCCTGTTTCAGTGGCTGGTTTTCATTTGGAATGTGTTTGTCTGTAAGTATTTTTGGGAATAGTTTGCGTATGTTAAATATTAGTCTGATTGGCTGATAGCTGTCAAGGTTTTTATTAGTCCTTTTTTATAAATTTGGATAATAATTCAGAGACTGAATTTATAAGATATATTTCTGTTGTACATTCACTGGGTAATAATCTTTTGTAGAATTTTTCAAAAGATCTGTTACTATGCCAACTTTACCTTGTTCTTTTCTGTGTTTTAAATTTTGTAGTGAAAAGCATATTTCATTTGTTGTTACCTCAGGAACACTATTAGTATCTACTAAAGTAATTGTTGCTGGTATTCATATTTTTGAAGCATACAGATTTATATACTACTCTTTGGTGATCATTAATATTATATTACTGCATTTGATAACTTCTACATATCTGTCTTCCAGTGCAAGTGATTGTTGTTTGCTTAGGTTGCAGATTGAAAATATTTCAAGCTCTTCCAATTTCTGATAGCTTTTTCGACTCTTTCCATATTCATCTTCCTTTATTCATGTCTCATTTTTTTGTTTATTAGTTCATTTAATAAATTTCACTTTTATGTCTCTTATGTCTCCTCTTTTCTTATCAGATTGACTGTTGACATTGATTATCTCCCTTTGTTATTTCTCTTTCCATTTATTTCCCCTGTTATTTCTGCTGCTTCTTACCAGCTTGTTATTCACATTTTCTATTTTCATTATTCCCCAAAGAATGGACTGCATTCTTGATTTCTATCAGAAATTTGGTGATGTTCTCCCAGACCTTATTAGGATATGCTTTCTTTCTGAGAATCATTTGGTTTCTCTTGATTTTAAAGTAAAAAATGATTCTACTAGCTGCTATTCTATGATTGCTTTCTATGTTAACTTTATGATGTTTACATCTTTAATGGTTATGGCTTTGTCAGCAACTATCAAATCAAAATATATATATATATATATATATATATATATATATATATATTCAGTCAGAAATTATATATATATATATATATATATATATATATATATATATATATATATTAGATGGGTATCCTCAAATACAAATGGCCAGCTATTGTATATATATATATATATATACACACTTTCGGCCTTGTGCAATATCTAAGCTATGCTTGGAAAATCACTATATATATATATATATATATATATATATATATATATATATATACTCAGGCCAGAAGCTGAAAATATATAAATATATTGTTTAATAAATTGTGTCTACTCAAATATTAATTTTTTGCATGTTTAAATATCTAAATTTGATTGTGTATATATTGTCTTTTGCAACATTTCCTCCTCCCTTGCCCATATCACCACTTCAAATGTATCTAAGTTTTACATCCACATTAGATTAACATTTATTTTAATGGAAATTTTGCCCTTTCAATTAAAACAAAATAAATAATAAAATATATGTATTTTTTTCTCAGTTTCTTCTTTAAATAATTTTAAAATATTTTAAATTTAATACATATTAAATTTAAAATTGGTAATTTTAAATTTTCAATTTTATAGTAAAAGTTAATATTAATTAGAATGATTTCTCTTTTAGTATAATTCTAACATTAAGGCATTAATTATTATAAGCAAGGTTTGTTGTCTCATATATTTGTATTTTGATTGGTCATTGTAGCTTATGTAACAGCGTTTCTCCTATTGAGGGGTGTTTGATAGATTTGAACCTTTCAAAACTCTTTATTCTACATTCAACACCATCACTTGATAAGACATAAGAAGTGTTGAAACAAAATGGATATTTTCTAGTGATTTTATAACATATTTATGTTATAATTTTTGAATAAATTATATTTGGTCTACTCTGTATTAAGCACTTTTTTAAGAATAGTATGTTTTGGTCATTGAAATTTATTCCATATACACCAATCCTACATTTGGATATATATATATATATATATATATATATATATATATATATATATATATTGCTTCAATTCTTGAAAAGTAGGCCTCATATTTATCCAAAGCCAAGGAGGATAATTTGGAACATTTCTTAGGAAGTCTTCAGCTGTGTTCAAATTTCTATTTATGAGGATGGAAAAGTGTTCCTCCCAGCATAGAAGTATGTCTTGTGAATTGCTCAGGGTGTTTGCATTGGCAGCAGCTAGAAGGGGCCCAATTCATGTTCATACTGGTTCTAATAGTTGTTTTGTTCCAACATGGAAATTTCTGAGATCATATGTATCTGTATAACCCTGAAGCTAAACTGCTTTTTCTTGCCACCAAATATTCTTAGTTTTGTTTGACACTCTTGTTTTAGCTTCTGGGAATACTTCTTTTTGAGTTTGGATCTCCGCTCTCATTCATGAGTCAAATGAGCATTCATTTTGCCTCACACAGGTGGTTGATTTCAATATTGTTTTCATCAAACCAGTCCTAATCTGTGGTCTTGGTGAAACTGATGATAGTGTTTACTGTTTCTGCGACTATGTCATGAATGGTTCTCCATTCTTCAATATATTGTTCATTGACTTGCTTAGAACTAAGTTTCTGATTTATTTTGGATTCAAAATTAGTGGCACTGTCAGGGTCCGGAAATTTTGAAATGTCATTTTCTACAAGATGGTTGTTGCTGTTGGATTTTTGTTTTTTATGAATAGTGTTTCTCATGCATGTTATGACAAGGTGATGATCTGTCCAGCAGTTGTTGGCATTAAGACCCGCTTTTGTGATTAGGACCTCTCTTTTTTTCTTGTTGTCTTAAGATGGCATAGTCTATCAGATGCCAGTGTTTGGGTTGGGGATTCATCCATGTTGTTGAAGTGTGTTAGAAGTTGGAACTGTGTACTCATAATGAATAAATTATATTCCATGCATAGACCAAGTAGCAGATATCCACTGGAGTCGCAATTCCTGATGGCTTCTTTACCAATGACATTTTTCCATAGGTGATGATCCTTTTCTAATCTTGCATTGAAATCCCATAATAAAAAGAGTTTGTCACTTGATGGTATATTACCAATGATGTTACTTAGTTGTTGGTAAAATTGGTTCTTTGTATCTTCATCAACATCAAGAGTTGGAGAATAAGCAAAAATAAGAGATGTAATTCTCTTTAAGAAGTGGTAAACAAAGAGTCATGTCATTTGTTGATGGCATTTGGTGTTAAGTGATTGTCTCATATGATGCAAGTTTTAATACTAAAACTGATTTCTTGGATTTTTTCTTTCCTTCATCCTTGCCTTTCCAAAATAATGTATAGCCAGAATGAGTCTTTCTTCTCCTGAAAGCTGTGTTTTACTCAGGGCTGCAATATCCACATTGATTCTAGTCAGTTCTTTTGAGACTAGAGCTGTATGTCTTTCTGGTTTATTGGTTTTATCAGTGTTGAGATGAGTTCAAACATTCCATATTCCAAAGATCATAGTGATAGTCTTAAGTTTCTTGTTGTTTCTACCTCATGGTGGGTGGCTTTTCATGTGCAGTTTCCCAGTAGGGCACTGATAGTGTCTTCCGGTGTTCAGTCCACATTTTCTCAGACCTTGCTCGATTGAGGTGGGCAGTGTTACTTCTAAACAAGTTTACCCAGGTACAAATGTAGGACCAGAATCCTAAGTAGTTATTGGATTTTAGAAGGGCAACTATTTTACATTTGACACCAATGATATATATTTAATATAAGTAAAAATTTGTCACTTAGCTGATTGATGTTATTTTCAGCATCCTGACTCCAGAGTTTCATAGGCAGACCTGTTGGTTTACTCTTCAGGGTGTATCAGCAATTTACACAGGGTGTGAAAGGTATATTGTCACCATTTTATATTTTTAATTTTGCACACACATGTTGTTTGTTTTTGATTTTGTTGACTGCACAGTAGAGGATAGGGTCAGTTCTGTGAGAAAAAGAGCACCATGATGCAATTCACTCCACCAGAAATCTGGAAGCATCATGCTGTACTGATTGGCATTTGTGCCGGAAGCTCTAATGCAAACATTTCAGGATGTTTGGGTGTAAATCTGAGGACAGTGCAGAGGTTTCAGAAAGAGTTGAATGATTCTAACAGCGATTACAAAGGTATGGCAACTTGGAAAACTCACTCTGATTGTTCTAATAAGAAAATTTGTTGGTGAGGGCCTCACTCAACACAGAGGCCTACATCAAGTACCTTGAGGAGGTAGTGCTGTCCTGGGTCAAGAGGGTGGTTTCTGGAAGACCCTATGTCTGGCAATAGGACTCTGCACCATACCACACAAGCAGGAGAACTCAATCATGGCTGTTAGACAATTTCTGCAACCAACCACACATCTGGCCACCTAACTCCCCAAACTGCAATCTCATTGATTATTATTATGCAGTTGAGCTAGAGACCAACCAAAGATGAACTAAGGACAAGGTGTATGGCAGCAGTCACCAACGAAACTGTCCATAAGAGATGGAGGAGATTCCAAAGTCATCTGGAGGCTGTGGTTGAAGACAATGGCAATTTTATTGAATAAATTTACTCTGTAGTATTTCAAGATATTTTTATGTAATATTTGTATATATACCTGTTAAAATGAGATGTCAGTGTTATTTTCATTTTTGAGTAATTTAGACGACAATTTATCAATCGCACCCTGTATATATCTCATTGGTGACAGATGAGTAATGTGTATTTTTTCATTATTGGCAAATGTAACCTTATTGTTTCACAAAGCATACACTATGAAGAAGCCACTGTGTTGATGGCAGACTCAAAGATGGAAAGCCCAAAGATTTATTAGAAAAATAATTAATGGAAACAAGTAGAAAAGACTAAACATTAATTGTAAGACAAGAATGCATGAGAGTGAATAAACAGGACTTCTCAAGATGTGTTAACTAATTAGAGTTAGTATTTCGATAAAAGCATTGTGGAGAAGGCAATGAGAAACCACTTTACTAACAAGAACAGTCATCGCATTTTACAACAGAAATATCAGATGAGTGTAAAAGAAGTTAGCTCCTTTGGAACTGACTCTTCACCCAGTAAGGAGAGATTTGTTCAAAAGCTTTTACCTGGTTGTTATCCAGCGACTGTCTGCATTAAAGGTAAAATCAGAATTGGAAAATGTAATATTATGACACTGTATTAATGCAGAAAGTTTGAAAATGCAAAACAGGAAATGGAAAGGTTGAATATTAACATTCTGGGAGTTTGTGAAACAAAACAGAAAAGCAGCAGGGATTTCATAAGTGACACAGAATTATAGGAGCAAAGAAAAATGAAAGAGTAGTTTTCTGTTTAATATTAAATAAAGGCAAGGAGAAGTGTGTTTTGTGGTACTGACAGCTGTCAAATAGAGGTCTTGTGAAACTGAAAGAGGAGCCATTCACTATGATGATCATAATAATATATACCTCCATGTCTGACTTGAAGAAGAACTGGATAAATTTTATGAGACACTAGAAAGGATATCAATACAAGTTAAAAAAATTATTATTATTATTATTATTATTATGGCTGGAGTGTGAGCTAAATTCAAAAGTAGGTTTGATTGACTGGTTTGTTTTTTACAGTTTATCAACCTTTTTCAAGTTATTTAAAGTCAGAAAATATTTTTAGATTGTAAAAATTTTTTGGAGATAACAATTTACTAATTAACCCATAGCTGGTGAGAGAAGCAGTGGATTAATACTTTTCTCAAGCATACTGGTGCCTAATTGGATATTTTCAATTCCAGGCCATTATCCATTACACCATCCACTTACAGCATCTGGTATTCCCAAGTGGTTACACATCTAGATCCTGACCAGGTTTGACATTCCTGAACTTTAGTGACCATATGAAAAACCAGTGTTTCAATGTGATAAGCCTTCAAAAGTAGGAAAGTAACAAAAATTTAGAAGTGTTTGGTAAGTATAAACATAAATCGTATAATGAGTGCAGAGAAAAAATATTCATTGGTACAAAGCAAATGATGATATAATAAAAAAACATTTGGTTTAAAGAATAAACTTTGAAAAAATCTAGCATATAGTCTACTTAACCATCAATAAACTATTTCGAAATATGACTTTATACTCTAAAACATACCCACATTTTTTTTACAATAATGTTCACCGTGTACAAGGCTCAAGAGCCATTGAAAGCAGAGGGTTATAGAGTGTTGTAACCTAGGGAAGGTTACCAAATAAAATAATCAAATGAAGGTTGGTAATAAACGATAATACTTAGGACATGAACAACACATATAAGATTCACTAGCAGCACGTAGAAGAACTAGGTAACTGCTAGAAGTGAGTCAAGTGAATTCCACAGTGAATCTCCAACTGCAGGATATCTCCCAACCATGCCATGTGGTCAGCTGTGGCACGAGGCCAAATTTAATGTGGCATATCAAACCCATAGGATCAACCAAAAATTCCCCATAGACCCTGTATAAAATGTGGTCGGGTAACTGTTCCCCAAGATGAGACTCCGCCCTTCGACATAGCCTCATCTGGGGATCCTCTCTACCCAGATGCAGAGAGTTTGACCAGCACAGCTGGAGACGAATCTGCAACTGCAGACCAACATACAGTATTTACAACTGTATTTATGTGAATGGGAACATACCCATTATCATCCATAGGTATGCTACAATATAGAGTAAGTGACACAGTTCATAATGATATGTGGGGAAGATAATGGTTAACCCTAGACCTGAACAAGTTAAGATTGTAGTGATCAGGGAAGCATTCTCTTGGGTGTTGGTTCCACAAGGCAGCGGTTTGGGGGAAAAAGCTGGTCAAATAAAACTTACATGTCACCAATAGAATACAAAAGGAATGAGGGTGGTTTGCTACAATGCTTGTGGCATAATGAGTCTTAGCTGTGAAGGTTAGAACTGGTGGAATTAAGGAATGTAGTTTGTTGGAACACTTTTCATGGAAATAGTGATAGAGTAGAAAGAGGCTTGCAATGTTTCATCTGTAGGAAAAGAATTGTAGGGTGGAAAATAATTCATCACCCATAAGGATGCAGAAATGCTTTTGGACTCTGTCAAGACTAGAAAGTGAAGATTGGGCAGCTCCTGCTCATATATGACAGCAGTACTCCATTTTTGGCCTAATCTGGCCCTTTTGTAAAGGTAGAGGATAGCAGAGGAAGTCAGGTAATTACTGGAGTGGTAGAGGGAACCAATCATTTTCCCAGCATCTTTAGCAATAGATCATACTAGCAGTAGAGCCCGGCGTTTCCCAGGGATGTAACAGTAAGAGATAGATCAAGTATCGACCATCATAAAGACTGAAAAATAAAATTGACAAAGATTATTGTTTAAGGTTGACGGACACGCATGTCTTAATTAGTTTTTTTTTTTTTGTTTACAAATTGGTCAAACCCAATCTCAAACAAAAACATTGTTTTAAATCGTTATGAGTCTATCGATTGAATAGAATTTTATTATAAAAAATTGTCTTGTAAATGAAATTTTTAAAGCATTCTGAATGTAAAAATAAAGAAAAAAGTGTGCAAGACAATAAGAAACACTACCTGCCAAAAAAAAAGTGAAGTTTTGTTGAAATTGGTTGAAAAATGTAGGAAATCTGATCCCATATATAAATGAACACACACACACACACACACACACACAAACACACACACACACACACACACACAACCTGGGTTTTATAATAAGTATAACTCGATATGAGTTGTCCCCCTTTCATTCTGATGACAGAATAGTGTTTTCAAATTGATTTCATGCAAAAACAATTGTGTTTTTCCAATTTTTGGTGCTGTCAGAACCACCGCAAGGTAATTTTACGCAGTCCTGTGAAGTTTTGTTGAAATCGGTTGAAAAATGTGGGAAATCCGATCCAGTATATAAACATACAGACACACACACACACACACACACACACACACACACACACACACACACACACACACACACACACACAATCTGTGTTTTATAATAAGTAAGATGTATGAGTTACACTTGAGGTCTCTGTTGACCTTAAATCCTAAGAAGCACTCAAGTCATAGGGCCTCCCTGGTAGAACACCTCTTCAACACAATAGGTAAAAATTCAATATCTGTTCTGTGATGATGGAAAGTCATTAGTTTTGTACTGACTGCAAGAATAGGAAAGTTAGTTGATTGTTGTACCAGATACCATCTTGCACATTTATAAATGTCTGGTTTGGTGCTCCTGCTATATATTTAGAGATTATTGATAAAATCCAAATCCTTTTTTCCCTAGTGTCTTGATTAAATGAAATTAAGTGTACTACTAGATTGACAACTAGGTTTCACTGTTTTACAGTTGAACTAGATAAGATGCACCCAACTCTTCCATTCTAACAGTTTCTTTTCTCTCACTTTTCATCTGTAAAACTCCCTTCTGATTTTTTGCTTCACTGCCAACTACAGTCTTCAAAAATTTAAATGCAATGTCAATCATCATCTTTTGTTTTCCTGAACCATGTTACTTTATTGTCTTTTGTCCTCACTAAAGTCTTCTCATTCACATTTGCTACCTGTAACCCCATTGTGTCTTAGTGGCATTATTGCCTTACTTGGTGTGAAATGATTAAAAAATTCACTCACATGCAATCTAAAGGTAACTATAAATATTAAAGAAACCCAATGTCTAAACTGCAGTATGACAAATTGCACAATGACTTAATTTGCAAACAAACATCTGCAGTTGAAGTTAAGAACAAATATGAAGCCATGAAACAGTTCAGGAACTCAAAGTGGAATACTTTAAGGAAAGCAGGAAAAGAAATCCTCCTAGGGGAAGAGAGACAAGAAAAGAAAAACAGAATGACAAGTGAAATTCTGAACTGAATGAGAGGCTGAAATAATGCATAGAAATAGTACAAAATATATGAGGTTAATCAGAAAGCATTAGACATATATATTAGCAAACCAAAAAATTATGATTTAATGAGAAATGGAAAGTGATCAAAAAACTGCAGAACACAGATGCAGAAGGCTTGAACACAAAAATAAAAGAAATAATAAGACAGAAAATGTACTCTTTAGCAAGAAGAGGGTGTAGGAACATTATTATTAATAAATACAAAATAAACATATAAAATAATAATGATAAATATCATAAATAAAATAAAATAAAACAAATAAGATTAAAACTTTGTTTAAAATAAAATAAATAAAACCAAAATAATAAGTTCTTCCAGCATGCAATAGAAAACTTTCCTAGCAGGAAAATGGATTCTGTAATGCCCCACAAAATGCCAAACTCACTCTCTTTGCTGCAGACTCTCAAAGGGTCAAGACATCCATTTCCTCTCCTCGCCTTGACACTTTGCTTGTCATAAGCTGAAGTGACTTTCTTTCTCTATAACATGCAACCCTAAAACACATATAAATAAAATACATACACACCAGTACACAGAAATAAAATTATATGATTTTAATTTACAATTTAAGATACTTTTAGTGTTATTTCTTTGTATGATTTTATGAGGCTATGTTTTCTGTGAGTGACCCCAAAAGGAAACAATCGTAATGGAAAAAGTATGACAAGGATGAAATGAATACATAGGAAAGCTCTTTCCTGATAACAGAAGAGAGAAACATGCATTATATAAAAGCATAAAAGAACTTGTGATACTAAAATCTAATATAAGAGCAGAGATGAAGAGGAACAAAGCAGCAGACCTAGATGGGACACTCATAGAGATGATGACTGACTTTGTTGATTTTAGGATTGGTATTTAATATTTATAGTAAAGGGATCCTAAGAGATCTAAAATTCTGACCAGGATTTATTATTAATGAGCACAATCTTAAGAATATTGGATATGCAGATTACTGAGCAGTGCTCAGTCCTGAAGAACAGCTTCCCATGGCAGTACCCAGCTCATTGCATTAGAGAGAGGAGATTACTAGTGATATCAATGCCAGTACAGCCAATGGTTGGCCGCTAGAGTGCTTCATATTAAAGTCAACCTTGTGTTACATCATGTCACTGTCGGGAGGTGGGTAAATACATAAATAAGCAGATGACACCATGCAGATGGTAGACATAGAAAGAAAACTGCAGAAACTCTTAGACAAGGCAGTAAAGGAAAGCAGAATAAAAGGACTATCACTTGTAAAGGACAAAATGTATGGCAATAAGAAAGAAGAGCCATCTTTGATGCAAACAAGCAAATTGGAGATAACAGAATCAATCAAGCAAATTGGAGATATCAGAATCAATCAAGTGAATTGGAGATATTAGAATCAATGAAATGAATTGAAGATATCAGAATCAATCAAGTGAATTGGAGATAGAATCAAAATCAATGAATGAATTGGAGATATCAGAATCAATTGGAGATATCAGAATCAATGTGAATTGAGATATTAGAATCAATGAAATGAATTGAAGATATCAGAATCAATCAAGTGAATTGAGATATCAGAATCAATGAAATGAATTGAGATATCAGAATCAATGAAAGTGAATTGGAGATATCAGAATCAATGAAATGAATTGAGATTAGAATCAAGAATCAAATGAAATAGAATTGAAGAATGGAGATCAGAATCAATGAAATGAATTGGAGATATTAGAATCAATGAAATGAATTGAAATATCAGAATCAATTGAAGTGAATTGGAGATATCAGAATCAATGAAATGAATTGGAGATATTAGAATCAATGAAATGAATTGAAGATATCAGAATCAATCAAGAATTGGAGAATTGAATGAATTGGAGATATTAGAATCAATGAAATGAATTGGAGATATCAGAATCAATGAAATGAATTGGAGATATTAGAATCAATGAAATGAATTGGAGATATCAGAATCAATGAAGTGAATTGGAGATATCAGAATCAATCAAGTGAATTGGAGATATTAGAATCAATGAAATGAATTGGAGATATCAGAATCAATGAAGTGAATTGGAGATATTAGAATCAATGAAGTGAATTGGAGATATTAGAATCAATGAAATGAATTGGAGATATCAGAATCAATGAAGTGAATTGGAGATATTAGAATCAATGAAGTGAATTGGAGATATTAGAATCAATCAAGTGAATTGGAGATATTAGAATCAATGAAATGAATTGAAGATATCAGAATCAATGAAATGAATTGGAGAATATCAGAATTCAATAGAATCAATGAATTGAAGATATTAGAATCAATGAAATGAATTGGAGATATTAGAATCAATGAAATGAATTGGAGATATCAGAATCAATCAAGTGAATTGGAGATATTAGAATCAATTAAGTGAATTGGAGATATCAGAATCAATGAAATGAATTGGAGATATTAGAATCAATGAAGTGAATTGGAGATATTAGAATCAATGAAATGAATTGGAGATATTAGAATCAATGAAATGAATTGGAGATCAGAATCAATGAAATGAATTAGAATCAATGAAATGAATTGAGATATTAGAATCAATGAATGAATTGGAGATATCAGAATCAATCAAGTGAATTGGAGATATCAGAATCAATGAGAAATGAATTGGAGATATCAGAATCAATGAAGTGAATTGGAGATATTAGAATCAATGAAAATGAATTGAAATGAATTGGAGATATCAGAATCAATGAAGTGAATTGAAAATGATGAGATTAGAATCAATCAATGAATGGAGATATTAGAATCAATGAAATGAATTGAGATATTAGAATCAATCAAGTGAATTGGAGATATTAGAATCAATGAAATGAATTGGAGATATCAGAATCAATGAAGTGAATTGGAGATATTAGAATCAATGAAGTGAATTGAATTGGAGATATTAGAATCAATGAAATGAATTGAGAGAATCAATCAAGTGAATTGGAGATATTAGAATCAATGAAATGAATTGGAGATATTAGAATCAATGAAATGAATTGGAGATATCAGAATCAATGAAATGAATTGAGATATTAGAATCAATGAAATGAATTGAGATATTAGAATCAATGAAGTGAATTGGAGATATTAGAATCAATCAATGAATTGGAGATATCAGAATCAATGAAATGAATTGGAGATATTAGAATCAATGAAGTGAATTGGAGATATTAGAATCAATGAAATGAATTGGAGATATTAGAATCAATGAAATGAATTGGAGATATCAAGAATCAATGATATTAGAATGAATTGGAGATATGGAGATATTAGAATCAATGAAATGAAATGAATATCAGAGTGAATTGGAGATATTAGAATCAATCAAATGAATTGGAGATATTAGAATCAATCAAGTGAATTGGAGATATTAGAATCAATGAAGAATTGGAGATATTAGAATCAATGAATTGGAGATATTAGAATTGAATTGAGATATTAGAATCAATGAAATGAATGGAGATATCAGAATCAATTGAATTGGAGATATTAGAATCAATCAAGTGAATTGGAGATATGAAGAATCAATAGAATCAATGAAATGAATTGGAGATATTAGAATCAATCAAGTGAATTGGAAAGAATATTAGAATCAATCAAGTGAATTGGAGATATTAGAATCAATGAAGTGAATTGGAGATATCAGAATCAATCAAGTGAATTGGAGATATTAGAATCAATAAATGAATTGGAGATATTAGAATCAATGAAATGAATTGGAGATATTAGAATCAATGTGAAATGAATTGGAGATATTAGAATCAATGAAATGAATTGGAGATATCAGAATTAGAATCAATGAAGTGAATTGGAGATATCAGAATCAATGAATTGAGATATCAGAATCAATCAAGTGAATTGGAGATATCAGAATCAATCAAGAAATGAATTGGAGATATCAGAATCAATGAAATGAATTGAGATATTAGAATCAATGAAATGAATTGGAGATATAGAATCAATGAAATGAATTGAGATATTAGAATCAATAAGGAATTGGAGATTAGAATCAATGAAATGAATTGGAGATATCAGAATCAATCAAGTGAATTGGAATATTAGAATCAATGAAATGAATTGGAGATATCAGAATCAATCAAGTGAATTGGAGATATCAGAATCAATGAAGTGAATTGGAGATATTAGAATCAATGAAGTGAATTGGAGATATTAGAATCAATGAAATGAATTGGAGATATCAGAATCAATCAAGTGAATTGGAGATATTAGAATCAATGAAATGAATTGGAGATATCAGAATCAATGAAATGAATTGGAGATATTAGAATCAATGAAATGAATTGGAGATATCAGAATCAATCAAGTGAATTGGAGATATTAGAATCAATGAAATGAATTGGAGATATCAGAATCAATGAAGTGAATTGGAGATATTAGAATCAATAATGAATTGGAGATATTAGAATCAATGAAAATGAATTGGAGATATCAGAATCAATGAAATGAATTGGAGATATTCAAGAATGAATTGGAGATATCAGAATCAATGAAATGAATGGAGATTAGAATCAATGAAATGAATTGAGATATCAGAATCAATGAAGTGAATTGGAGATATCAGAATCAATCAAGAATTGAATATTAGAGATATTAGAATCAATGAAATGAATTGGAGAATCAATCAAGAATCAATCAAATGAATTGGAGATATTAGAATCAATGAAATGAATTGGAGATATCAGAATCAATCAATGAATTGGAGATATTAGAATCAATGAAATGAATTGAGAGAATCAATGAAATGAATTGGAGATATCAGAATCAATGAAAGTGAATTGGAGATATCAGAATCAATCAAGTGAATTGGAGATATTAGAATCAATGAAATGAATTGAGATATCAGAATCAATGAAGTGAATTGGAGATATCAGAATCATGAATGGAAATCAGAATCAATTGAATTGGAGATATTAGAATCAATGAAATGAATTGGAGATCAATCAAATGAATTGGAGATATTAGAATCAATGAATTGGAGATATTAGAATCAATCAAGTGAATTGGAGATATTAGAATCAATGAAATGAATTGAGATATTAGAATCAATGAAATGAATTGGAGATATTAGAATCAATGAAATGAATTGGAGATATCAGAATCAATGAAGTGAATTGAGATATCAGAATCAATCAAGTGAATTGGAGATATTAGAATTAGAATTGGAGAATGAATCAATGAAATGAATTGGAGATATCAGAATCAATCAAGTGAATTGGAGATATTAGAATCAATGAAATGAATTGGAGATATCAGAATCAATCAAGTGAATTGGAGATATTAGAATCAATGAAATGAATTGGAGATATCAGAATCAATCAAGTAAATTGGAGATATTAGAATCAATGAAGTGAATTGGAGATATTAGAATCAATCAAGTGAATTGGAGATATTAGAATCAATGAAATGAATTGAAGATATCAGAATCAATCAAGTGAATTGGAGATATTAGAATCAATGAAAATGAATTGAGATATCAGAATCAATCATGAATTGGAGATATTAGAATCAATGAAATGAATTGGAGATATCAGAATCAATTGAAGATATTAGAATCAATGAATTGGAGATATTAGAATCAATGAAATGAATTGAGATATCAGAATCAATGAAGTGAATTGGAGATATCAGAATCAATAAGAAGAATCAATGAATTGGAGATATTAGAATCAATCAAGAATTGGAGATATTAGAATCAATGAAATGAATTGAAGATATCAGAATCAATGAAGTGAATTGGAGATATTAGAATCAATCAAGTGAATTGGAGATATTAGAATCAATCAAGTGAATTGGAGATATAGAATCAATCAAAGTGAATTGGAGATATCAGAATCAATCAAGTGAATTGAGATATTAGAATCAATGAAATGAATTGAAGATATCAGAATCAATCAAGTGAATTGGAGATATTAGAATCAATGAAATGAATTGAGATATCAGAATCAATCAAGTGAATTGGAATATTAGAAGTGAATTGGAGATATTAGAATCAATGAAATGAATTGAGATATCAGAATCAATGAAATGAATTGGAGATATTAGAATCAATGAATTGAGATATGAATTGGAGATATTAGAATCAATGAAAATGAAAGATATCAGAATCAATGAAATGAATTAGAGAATCAATGAAATGAATTGGAGATATTAGAATCAATGAAGTGAATTGGAGATATTAGAATCAATCAAGTGAATTGGAGATATTAGAATCAATGAAATGAATTGAAGATATCAGAATCAATGAAATGAATTGAAGATATCAGAATCAATGAAGTGAATTGGAGATATTAGAATCAATGAAGTGAATTGGAGATATTAGAATCAATCATGAAAATGAATTGGAGATATCAAGTGAAGAATCAATCAAAATGAATTGGAGATATTAGAATCAATCATGAATTGAGATATCAGAATCAATCATGAATTGGAGATATTAGAATCAATCAAATGAATTGAGATATTAGAATCAATGAAATGAATTGGAGATATCAGAATCAATCAAGTGAAATTGGAGATATCAGAATCAATCAAGTGAATGGAGATATTAGAATCAATGAATGAATTGAGATATCAGAATCAATCAAGTGAATTGGAGATATTAGAATCAATGAAATGAATTGGAGATATCAGAATCAATCAAGTGAATTGGAGATATTAGAATCAATGAAATGAATTGGAGATATTAGAATCAATGAAATGAATTCAATCAAATCAATGAATTGGAGATATTAGAATCAAATGAATTGAATGAATTGAGATATTAGAATCAATCAAATGAATTGGAGATATAGAATCAATGAAGTGAATTGAGAATTAGAATCAATGAAAATGAATTGAATATCAATCAAGGAATCAATGAAATGAATTGGAGATATTAAATCAATGAATGAATTCAAGAATCAATTGAATTGGAGATATTAGAATCAATGAAAGGATGAATTGGAGATATCAGAATCAATTGGTTGGAGATATCAGAATCAATCAAGTGAATTGGAGATATTAGGAATCAATGAAATGAATTGGAGATATCGGAGAATCAATCAATGAATTGGAGATATCAGAATCAATGAAATGAATTGGAGATATCAGAATCAATGAATTGGGAGAATTGAATCAATGAAATGAATTGAGATATTAGAATCAATTGGAGACATTGAATTGAAGTGAATTTATCAGAATCAATCAGTGAATTGAATTAGAATCAATGAATTGAGAATCAATGAAATGAATTGGAGATATTAGAATCAATGAAATGAATTGGAGATATTAGAATCAATGAAGTGAATTGGAGATATTAGAATCAATGAAGTGAATTGGAGATATCAGAATCAATCAAATGAATTGGAGATATCAGAATCAAAAATGAATTGGAGATATTAGAATCAATGAAATGAATTGGAGATATCAGGAATCAATATTAGAATCAATGAAGTGAATTGGAGATATTAGAATCAATGAAATGAATTGGAGATATTAGAATCAATGAAATGAATTGGAGATATCAGAATCAATCAAGTGAATTGGAGATATTAGAATCAATGAAATGAATTGGAGATATTAGAATCAATGAAGTGAATTGGAGATATTAGAATCAATCAAGTGAATTGGAGATATTAGAATCAATGAAATGAATTGGAGATATCAGAATCAATGAAATGAATTGAAGATATCAGAATCAAGATGAATTGGAGATATTAGAATCAACGAAGTGAATTGGAGATATTAGAATCAATGAAATGAATTGGAGATATCAGAATCAATCAAGTGAATTGGAGATATTAGAATCAATCAATGAATTGGAGATATCAGAATCAATCAAGTGAATTGGAGATATTAGAATCAATGAAATGAATTGAGATATCAGAATCAATGAAATTGAGATATCAGAATCAATGAAGTGAATTGGAGATATTAGAATCAATCAAGTGAATTGGAGATATTAGAATCAATGAAATGAATTGGAGATATTAGAATCAATGAAATGAATTGGAGATATTAGAATCAATGAAATGAATTGAAGATATCAGAATCAATCAAGTGAATTGGAGATATTAGAATCAATGAAATGAATTGAAGATATCAGAATCAATGAAATGAATTGAAGATATCAGAATCAATCAAGTGAATTGGAGATATTAGAATCAATGAAGTGAATTGGAGATATTAGAATCAATGAAATGAATTGGAGATATTAGAATCAATGAAGTGAATTGGAGATATCAGAATCAATCAAGTGAATTGGAGATATTAGAATCAATGAAATGAATTGGAGATATTAGAATCATTGAATTGGAGATATTAAATGAAAATTGGAGATATCAGAAGAATCAATCAAGGAATTGGAGATATTAGAATCAATGAAATGAATTGGAGATATTAGAATCAATCAAGTGAATTGGAGATATTAGAATCAATGAAATGAATTGGAGATATTAGAATCAATCAAGTAAATTGGAAGAATCAATCAAATGAATTGGAGATATTAGAATCAATGAAATGAATTGAGATATCAGAATCAATGAAATGAATTGGAGATATTAGAATCAATCAAGAATTGAGAATTGAATTGAAGATATCAGAATCAATCAAGTGAATTGGAGATATTAGAATCAATGAAATGAATTGGAGATATTAGAATCAATCAAGTGAATTGAGATATTAGAATCAATGAAATGAATTGGAGATATTAGAATCAATAAAATGAATTGGAGATATCAGAATCAATGAAATGAATTGGAGAGATTAGAATCAATCAATGAATTGGAGATATTAGAATCAATGAAATGAATTGAGATATTAGAATCAATCAAGTGAATTGGAGATATTAGAATCAATGAAATGAATTGAGATATCAGAATCAATCAAGTGAATTGGAGATATTAGAATCAATGAAATGAATTGAGATATCAGAATCAATCAATGAAATGAATTGAAGATATTGGAATCAATGATGAATTGGAGATATTAGAATCAATGAAGTGAATTGGAGATATTAGAATCAATGAAGTGAATTGGAGATATTAGAATCAATGAAATGAATTGGAGATATCAGAATCAATGAAGTGAATTGGAGATATTAGAATCAATCAAGTGAATTGGAGATATTAGAATCAATCAAGTGAATTGGAGATATTAGAATCAATGAAATGAATTGGAGATATCAGAATCACGAAATGAATTGGAGATATAGAATCAATCAAATGAATTGGAGATATAGAATCAATCAAGGAATTGAGATATTAGAATCAATGAAATGAATTGAGATATCAGAATCAATCAATGAATTGGAGATATTAGAATCAATGAAATGAATTGAGATATGAATCAATATTGAATTGGAGATATAGAATCAATCAAGTGAATTGGAGATATTAGAATCAATCAAGTGAATTGGAGATATTAGAATCAATGAAGTGAATTGGAGATATTAGAATCAATCAAGTGAATTGGAGATATTAGAATCAATGAAATGAATTGAAGATATCAGAATCAATGAAATGAATTGAAGATATAGAATCAATGAAATGAATTGAGATATTAGAATCAATGAAATGAAGATATTAGAATCAATGAAATGAATTGGAGATATCAGAATCAATCAAGTGAATTGGAGATATAGAATCAATGAAATGAATTGGAGAATCAATCAAAAATGAATTGGAGATATTAGAATCAATCAAGTGAATTGGAGATATTAGAATCAATGAAATGAATTGGAGATATTAGAATCAATGAATGAAGATATCAGGAATGTTAAGAATCAATGAAATGAATTGGAGATATCAGAATCAATCAAGTGAATTGAGATATTAGAATCAATGAAGTGAATTGGAGATATTAGAATCAATGAAATGAATTGGAGATATTAGAATCAATCAAATGAATTGGAGATATTAGAATCAATGAAAGTGAATTGGAGATATTAGAATCAATGAAATGAATTGGAGATATCAGAATCAATCAAGTGAATTGGAGATATTAGAATCAATCAATGAATCAATGAATTGGAGATATTAGAATCAATGAAGTGAATTGGAGATATCAGAATCAATCAAGTGAATTGGAGATATTAGAATCAATGAAATGAATTGGAGATATTAGAATCAATGAAAATGAATTGGAGATATTAGAATCAATATTGGAGATATTAGAATCAATGAAAGTGAATTGGAAGATATTAGAATCAATGAAATGAATTGGAGATATCAGAATCAATCAAATGAATTGGAGATATTAGAATCAATGAAATGAATTGAGATATTAGAATCAAGAATGAATTGGAGATATTAGAATCAATGAAATGAATTGGAGATATTAGAATCAATCAAGTGAATTGGAGATATTAGAATCAATCAAATGAATTGGAGATATTAGAATCAATCAAGATGAATTGGAGATATTAGAATCAATCAAGTGAATTGGAGATAATAGAATCAATGAAATGAATTGAAGATATCAGAATCAATGAATGAATTGAAGATATCAGAATCAATGAAATGAATTGGAGATATCAGAATCAATCAAGTGAATTGGAGATATTAGAATCAATGAAATGAATTGAAGATATCAGAATCAATCAAGTGAATTGGAGATATTAGAATCAATCAAGTGAATTGGAGATATTAGAATCAATGAAATGAATTGGAGATATTAGAATCAATGAAATGAATTGGAGATATCAGAATCAATCAAATGGAGATATTGAATTGGAAATATTAGAATCAGAATCAAAATGAATTGGAGATATCAGAATCAATCAAGTGAATTGAGATATCAGAATCAATCAAATGAATTGGAGATATTAGAATCAATGAAGGAATTGGAGATATTTAGAATCAATCAAATGAATTTGAGATATTAGAATCAATCAAGTGAATTGGAGATATTAGAATCAATGAAATGAATTGGAGATATCAGAATCAATCAAGTGAATTGGAGATATTAGAATCAATGAAGTGAATTGGAGATATTAGAATCAATCAAGTGAATTGGAGATATTAGAATCAATCAAGTGAATTGGAGATATTAGAATCAATGAAATGAATTGGAGATATTAGAATCAATCAAGTGAATTGGAGATATTAGAATCAATCAAGTGAATTGGAGATATTAGAATCAATGAAATGAATTGAAGATATCAGAATCAATCAAGTGAATTGGAGATATTAGAATCAATGAAATGAATTGGAGATATCAGAATCAATGAAGTGAATTGGAGATATCAGAATCAATCAAGTGAATTGGAGATATTAGAATCAATCAAGTGAATTGGAGATATCAGAATCAATGAAATGAATTGGAGATATTAGACGAATGAATTGGAGATATCAGAATCACGAAAATGAATTGAGATATTAGAATCAATCAAATGAATTGGAGATATTAGAATCAATCAAGTGAATTGGAGATATTAGAATCAATGAAATGAATTGGAGATATCAGAATCAATCAATGAAAATGTGAATTGGAGATATCAGAATCAATGAAATGAATTGAATGTCAAGAGATATTAGAATCAATGAGTTGGAATTGGAGATATATCAGAATCAATGAAGGTTGAATTGGAGATATCAGAATCAATCAGTAAATTGAGATATTTAGAATCAATGAAGTGAATTTGGAGAATGAATCAATGAGATATCAGAATCAATGAAATGAATTGGAGATATTAGAATCAATGAAATGAATTGGAGATATCAGAATCAATGAAATGAATTGGAGATATTAGAATCAAAAGTGAATTGGAGATATTAGAATCAATGAAATGAATTGAGATATCAAGAATCAATTGAATTGGAGATATTAGAATCAATGAAATGAATTGGAGATATCAGAATCAATCAAGTGAATTGGAGATATTAGAATCAATCAAGTGAATTGGAGATATTAGAATCAATGAAATGAATTGAAGATATCAGAATCAATGAAGTGAATTGGAGATATTAGAATCAATGAAGTGAATTGGAGATATTAGAATCAATCAAGTGAATTGGAGATATTAGAATCAATGAAGTGAATTGGAGATATCAGAATCAATCAAGTGAATTGGAGATATTAGAATCAATCAAGTGAATTGGAGATATTAGAATCAATGAAGTGAATTGGAGATATTAGAATCAATGAAATGAATTGGAGATATTAGAATCAATCAATGAATTGAGATATTAGAATCAATGAAATGAATTGGAGATATTAGAATCAATGAAGGAATTGGAGATATAGAATCAATGAAGTGAATTGAGATATCAGAATCAATCAAGAATTGGAGATATTAGAATCAATGAAATGAATTGGAGATATCAGAATCAATGAAATGAATTGGAATATTAGAATCAATGAAATGAATTCAGAATCAATCAAGTGAATTGGAGATATTAGAATCAATGAAATGAATTGGAGATATGAATCAATGAAGTGAATTGGAGATATCAAGAATCAATGAAATGAATTGGAGATATTAGAATCAATCAAGTGAATTGGAATATTAGAATCAATGAAATGAATTCAGATATTAGAATCAATCAAGTGAATGGAGATATTAGAATCAATGAAATGAATTGGAGATATCAGAATCAATCAAGTGAATTGAGATATTAGAATCAATGAAATGAATTGGAGATATCAGAATCAATCAAATGAATTGAGATATTAGAATCAATGAATGAATTGGGAGATATTAGAATCAATGAAATGAATTGGAGATATTAGAATCAATGAAATGAATTGGAGATATCAGAATCAATCAAGTGAATTGGAGATATTAGAATCAATGAAATGAATTGAGATATCAGAATCAATGAAATGAATTGAGATATCAGAATCAATCAATGAATTGGAGATATTAGAATCAATGAAAATGAATTGGAGATATTAGAATCAATGAAATGAATTGGAGATATTAGAATCAATGAAATGAATTGAGATATAGAATCAATGAAGTGAATTGAGATATTAGAATCAATGAAGTGAATTGAGACATTAGAATCAATGAAGTGAATTGGAGATATTAGAATCAATGAAATGAATTGGAGATATTAGAATCAATGAAATGAATTGAGATATTAGAATCAATGAAAGGAATTGAGATATTAGAATCAATGAAATGAATTGAAGATATCAGAATCAATCAAGAAATTGAGATATTAGAATCAATGAAATGAACTGGAGATATTAGAACCAATCAAGGAATTGGAGATATTAGAATCAATGAAATGAATTGGAGATATCAGAATCAACAAGTGAATTGGAGATATTAGAATCAATGAAAAGGAATTGGAGATATTAGGAATCAATGAAGTGAATTGAGATATTAGAATCAATGAATGAACGAGATAAAGAATCAATGAAGTGAATTGAGATATTAGAATCAATGAAATGAATTGGAGATATTAGAATCAATGAAGTGAATTGAGATATCAGAATCAATCAAGAATTGAGATATTAGAATCAATGAAATGAATTGAAGATAACAACCAACAAGGAATTGAATTAGAACTAATGAAGTGAATTGAGATATTAGAATCAATGAAGTGAATTGGAGATATTAGAATCAATGGAGATATCAGAATCAATGAAGTGAATTGAGATATTGAATCAATTGGAGATATTTAGAATCAATGAAATGAATTGAAGATATCAGAATCAATGAAATGAATTGGAGATATCAGAATCAATGAATTGAGATATAGAATCAATGGAAATGAATTGAGATATCAGAATCAATGAAATGAATTGGAGATATCAGAATCAATGAAATGGAATTGGAGATATCAGAATCAATGAAATGAATTGGAGATATTAGAATCAATGAAATGAATTGAAGATATTAGAATCAATGAAGGAATTGGAGATATTAGAATCAATGAAATGAATTGGAGATATCAGAATCAATGAAAACGAATTGGAGATATCAGAATCAAGTGAATTGGAGATATTGAATCAATGAAATGAATTGAATATCAGAATCAATCAAGTGAATTGAGATATTAGAATCAATGAAATGAATTGGAGATATCAGAATCAACTGGCAAATTGAGATATTAGAATCAATGAAATGAATTGGGAGATCAGAATCAACAAAGGAATTAAATTGGAGATATTGGAAGATATCAATCAAATGAATTGAAGATATCAGAATCAATGAAGTGAATTGGAGATATCAGAATCAATGAAAATGAATTGGAGATATCAGAATCAATGAAATGAATTGAAGATAGAATCAATGAATGAATTGAAGATATCAGAATCAAGAATTGGAATGGAAATATTAGAATCAATCAATGAATTGGAGATATTAGAATCAATGAAATGAATTCAGATCAGAATCAACTGGAGTGAATTGAGACAGAATCAAAAATGAATTGGAGATATCAGAATCAATCAAGAAATGAATGGAGATATCAGAATCAATCAAGAATTGGAGATATTAGAATCAATGAAATGAGATATTAGAAGATGAATTGGGAGAATCAATGAAATGAATTGAGATATTAGAATCAATGAAATGAATTGAGATATTGAACAATGAATGAATTGGAGATATCAGAATCAATCAAGTGAATTTGAAGATATTAGAAAATTGGAATTGAGATATTAGAATCAATGAAATGAATTGGAGATATCAGAATCAATGAAGATATCAGAATCAATGAATTCGAGATATCAGAATCAATCAAATTGAATATGGAGATGAATTAGAATCAATGAATGAATTGGAGATATCAGAATCAACGAAATGAATTTGGAGATATTAGAATCAATGTGAATTGAGATATTAGAATCAATCAAATGAATTGGAGATATCAGAATCAATGAAATGAATTGGAGATATTAGAATCAATGAAGAATGAATTGGAGATATTAGAATCAATCAAGTGAACTTGGAGATAGAATATGAAATGAATCTGAGATATCAGAATCAATCAAGTGAATTGGAGATATCAGAATCAATCAAGTGAATTGGAGATATCAAGAATCAATGAATATGAATTGAGATATTAGAATCAATGAAATGAATTGGAGAACCAATTAGAATCAGAATCAATGAATGAATTGAGAGATATAGAATCAATGAAAATGAATGGAGATAAGTGAATTGGAGATATTAGAATCAAATGAATTGAAAGAGAATCAATCAATGAATTGAGAATTGAATCAATGAAATGAATTAGAATCAATGAAATGAATTGAGATCAGAAATCAGAATCAATCAAATGAATTGGAGATATTAGAATCAATGAAATGAATTGGAGATATCAGAATCAATGAATGAATTGAAGATTATCAGAATCAATAAAATGAATTGGAGATATTAGAATCAATGAAATGAATTGGAGATATCAGAATCAATGAAATGAATTGGAGATATTAGAATCAATCAAGTGAATTGGAGATATTAGAATCAATGAAATGAATTGGAGATGTCAGAATCAATCAAGGAATTGAGATATTAGAATCAATCAAGTGAATTGGAGATATTAGAATCAATGAATGATTGAATCAATCAAGGAATTAGAATCAATGAAATGAATTGAAGATATTAGAATCAATCAAGTGAATTGAGATATTAGAATCAATGAAATGAATTGGAGATATCAGAATCAATCAAGGAATTGGAGATATTAGAATCAATGAAATGAATTGGAGATATTAGAATCAATCAAGTAAATTGGAGATATTAGAATCAATGAAATGAAATGGAGAGATAACAGAATCAATCGCGAATTGGAGATCAATCAATGAAATGAATTGAGATATTAGAATCAATGAAATGAACTGGAGATATCAGGACCAATCATGGAATTGGAGATATTAGAACAAACAAATGAATAAAAAAATCAATGAAGTGAATTGGAGATATTAGAATCAATGAAATGAATTACAGGACCAGAATCAACTTGCTAACTGGAAGATATTAACTCAATGAAAGTTGAATTGGAGATATTAGAATCAATGAAATGAATTGGGAGAGTATATATTAGAATCAATGAAATGAATTAAAGATATCAGAATCAATGAAATGAATTGACATCAGAATCAATCAAGTGAACGGAAGATATCAAAATCAATGAAATGAATTGGAGGCAATGAAATGAATTGAGAATTGGAGATATTAGAATCAATGAAAATGAATTGGGAGACATCAGAATCAATGAAATGAATTGAGACATATCAGAATCAATGAAAGGAATTGAGATATTAGAATCAATGAAAAAATGAATTGGAGATATTAGAATCAATGAAGTGAATTCAAAGATATCAGAATCAATGAAAAGAATTGGAGATATCAGAATCAATGAATCAATTGAAGATATGAATCAATGAATTGAGATATTAGAATCAATGAAGTGAATGGGAGATATCAGAATCAATGAAAGTGAATTGGAGATATTAGAATCAACCAAGTGAATTGGAGATGGAGAATCAATGAAGTGGAATTGGAGAGAATCCAATCAAGTTGAATTGGAGATAGAATCAATGAAAGAATCAATGAATGAATTCGAGATATTAGAATCAATGAAATGAATTGAAGATATCAGGAATCAAATGAAGTGAATTGAGATATTAGAATCAATGAAATGAATTGTGATATTAGAATCAATCTAAATGAATTGGAGATATCAGAATCAATCAAGGAATTGAGATATTAGAATCAATGAAATGAATTGGAGATATCAGAATCAATCAAGTGAATTGAGATATTAGAATCAATTAAATGAAATTAAGATATCAGAATCAATGAAATGAATTGAAGATATCAGAATCAATGAAGTGAATTGGAGATATTAGAATCAATGAAATGAATTGGAGAATGAATCAATCAAGGAATTGGAGATATTAGAATCAATGAAGAATCAATGAATTGAGATATTAGAATCAATGAAGTGAATTGGAGATATCAGAATCAATCAAGCGAATTGAGATATTAGAATCAATGAAATGAATTGGAAGATATTAGAATCAATGAAATGAATTGAAGATATCAGAATCAATGAAGTGAATTGGAGAGATGAATTAGAATCAATGAAGTGAATTGAGATATTAGAATCAATGAAATGAATTGAAGATATCAGGAATCAATGAAATGAATTGAAGATATCAGAATCAATGAAGTGAATTGGAGATATCAGAACCAATCAAGGAATTGAGATATTAGAATCATGAAAATGAATAAAAATTGGAGAATCAGAATCAGAATGGAAGGAATTGGAGATATTAGAACTGGAATCAAGTGAATTGGAGATATTAGTCCAATGAAATGAATTGAGATATTAGAATCAATGAAATGAATTAAAGATATCAGGAATCAATCAAGTGAATTGGAGAAGCGAATCAAATAAGGAATTCGAGATATTAGGAATCAATCAAGTGAATTGGAGATATTAGAATCAATGAAGTGAATTGGAGATACTGTAGAATCAATGAAGTGAATTGGAGATATTAGAATCAATGAAGAATTGAGATAGAATCAATGAAGTGAATTGGAGATATTAGAAATCAATGAAATGAATTGAAGATATCAGAATCAATCAAGTAAATTGGAGATATTGAAGAATCAATGAATCAATCAAGTGAATTGAGATATTAGAATCAATCAAGTGAATTGGAGATATTAGAATCAATGAAAGTGAATTGGAGATATTAGAATCAATGAAGTGAATTGGAGATATTAGAATCAATGAAATGAATTGAAATATTAGAATCAATGAAATGAATTGGAGATATCAGAATCAATCATGAATTGAGATATTAGAATCAATCAAATGAATTGAGATATCAGAATCAATGAAAATGAATTGGAGATATTAGAATCAATCAAGTGAATTGGAGATATTAGAATCAATGAAATGAATTGGAGATATCAGAATCAATCAAGTGAATTGGAGATATTAGAATCAATGAAATGAATTGGAGATATTAGAATCAATGAAATGAATTGGAGATATCAGAATCAATCAAGTGAATTGGAGATATCAGAATCAATCAAAGTGAATTGAGATATCAGAATCAATGAAATGAATTGGAGATATTAGAATCAATGAAATGAATTGGAGATATCAGAATCAATCAAGTGAATTGGAGATATTAGAATCAATGAAATCAGAATTGGAGATATTAGAATCAATGAAATGAATTGGAGATATTAGAATCAATGAAGTGAATTGGAGATATTAGAATCAATGAAGAATTGAGATATCAGAATCAATGAAATGAATTGGAGATATTAGAATCAAGGAATTGGAGATAATGAATGAATGAATTGGAGATATTAGAATCAATGAAATGAATTGGAGATATTAGAATCAATCAAATGAATTGGAGATATTAGAATCAATCAAAATGAATTGGAGATATTAGAATCAATCAAGTGAATTGGAGATATTAGAATCAATGAAATGAATTGAAGAATTATCAGAATCAATGAATGAATTGAGATATTAGAATCAATGAAATGAATTGAGATATCAGAATCAATGAAGTGAATTGGAGATATTAGAATCAATGAAATGAATTGGAGATATCAGAATCAATCAAGTGAATTGGAGATATTAGAATCAATCAATCAGGAATTGAGAGAATCAATGAATTGGAGATATTAGAATCAATCAAGTGAATTGGAGATATTAGAATCAATGAAATGAATTGAAGATATCAGAATCAAGAAAATGAATTGAGATATTAGAATCAATGAAATGAATTGGAGATATTAGAATCAATGAAGTGAATTGATATTAGAATCAATGAATTGGAGATATCAGAATCAATCAAGTGAATTGGAGATATTAGAATCAATGAAAGAATTGAGATATCAGAATCAATCATGAATTGGAGATATTAGAATCAATTGAATTGGAGATATTAGAATCAATGAAGTGAATTGGAGATATTAGAATCAATGAAATGAATTGGAGATATAGAATCAATGAAATGAATTGGAGAGATATTAGAATCAATCAAGTGAATTGGAGATATTAGAATCAATGAAATTGGAGAATTAGGAAGAGATATTAGAATCAATGAAATGAATTGAGAGAATCAATCAAGTGAATTGAGATAATAAAACATGAAATGAATTAAGATATTAGAATCAAAATGAATTGGAGATTAGAATCAAGAATGAATTGAAGATATCAGAATCAATGAAATGAATTGGAGATATCAGAATCAATGAAATGAATTGGAGATATCAGAATCAATCAAGGAATTGAGATATTAGAATCATCAAGGAATTGAGATATTGAATCAATGAATGAATTGGAGATATCAGAATCAACCGAAGCAAAATTGGAGATGGGACCAATGAAATGAACTGAGATATTAGAATCAACTGGCGAATTGTTGAGATATTAGAATCAATGAAACAATTGAGATACTGTGGGAATCAATCAAGCAAAATTGAGATATTTAGAATCAATGAAATGAACTGAGATATTAAAACCAATGAAATGAATTGAGAATCAATCAAGTGAATTGGAGATATTAGAATCAATGAAATGAATTGGAGATATTAGAATCAAATGAATTGGAGATATTAGAATCAATGAATTGAGATATCAGAATCAATTGGAGATATCAGAATCAATGAAATGAATTGAAGATATTAGAATCGAAATGAATTGGAGATATTAGAATCAATGAAGTGAATTGGAGATATTAGAATCAATGAAGTGAATTGAACTGAATCAATGAAATGAATTGAGAGATGAATTAGAATCAATCAAGAAATGAATTGGAGATGGAGATATGAATGAAATGAATTGGAGATTAGAATCAATCAATATGAATTGAGATATTAGAATCAATGAAGTGAATTGGAGATATTAGAATCAATGAAATGAATTGAAGATATGTAGAATCAATCAAGTGAATTGGAGATATTAGAATCAATGAAATGAATTGAGATATTAGAATCAATGAAATGAATTGGAGATATTAGAATCAATGAAGTGAATTGAGATATCAGAATCAATGAAGTGAATTGGAGAAAATGAATCAATGAAATGAATTGGAGATATCAGAATCAATCAAGTGAATTGAGACTAGAATCAATGAAATGAATTGAAGAATCAGAATCAAATGAAGTGAATTGGAGATATTAGAATCAATGAAATGAATTGAGATATCAGAATCAATGAAGGAATTGAGATATTAGAATCAATGAAATGAATTGAAGATATCAGAATCAATGAAGTGAATTGGAGATATTAGAATCAATGAAATGAATTGGAGAATATGAAGAATCAGAATCAATGTGAATTGGAGATATTAGAATCAATCAAGTGAATTGAGATATCAGAATCAATCAAATGAATTGGAGATATCAGAATCAATGAAAATGAATTGGAGATATTAGAATCAATGAAGTGAATTGGAGATATTAGAATCAATGAAATGAATTCGAGATATCAGAATCAATCAAGTGAATTGGAGATATTAGAATCAATGAAGTGAATTGAGATATCAGAATCAATCAAGTGAATTGGAGATATTAGAATCAATGAAGTGAATTGAGATATTAGAATCAATCAAGTGAATTGGAGATATTAGAATCAATGAAATGAATCAAGATATCAGAATCAATCAAGTGAATTGGAGATATTAGAATCAATGAAATGAATTGGAGATATTCAGAATCAATGAAAGGAATGAAATGAATTGAAATGAAGATATCAGAATCAATGAATGAATTGGAGATATCAGAATCAATGAAGTGAATTGGAGATATTAGAATCAATGAAATGAATTGGAGAGATATTAGAATCCAATCAAGTGAATTGGAGATATTAGAATCAATGAAGTGAATTGGAGATATTAGAATCAATGAAGTGAATTGGAGATATCAGAATCAATGAAGTGAATTGGAGATATTAGAATCAATGAAATGAATTGAAGATATCAGAATCAATGAAGTGAATTGGAGATATTAGAATCAATCAAGTGAATTGGAGATATTAGAATCAATGAAATGAATTGGAGATATTAGAATCAATGAAATGAATTGGAGATATTAGAATCAATCAAGTGAATTGGAGATATTAGAATCAATGAAATGAATTGGAGATATCAGAATCAATCAAGTGAATTGGAGATATTAGGAATCAATCAATGAATTGGGAATCAATCAAATTAGAATCAATGAAAATGAATTGGAGATATTAGAATCAATGAATGAATTGGAGATATCAGAATCAATGAAATGAATTGGAGATATCAGAATCAATGAAATGAATTGGAGATATTAGAATCAATGAAATGAATTGGAGATATCAGAATCAATGAAGTGAATTGGAGATATTAGAATCAATGAAATGAATTGGAGATATCAGAATCCAATCAAGGAATTGAGATATTAGAATCAATGAAAAATTGAGATATGATGAATTGGGAGATATTAGAATCAATGTAGCGAATTGGAGATATTAGAATCAATGAAATGAATTGGAGATATTAGAATCAATGAAAATGAATTAAAGATATTAGAATCAATCAATGAAAGATATCAGAATTCTGGAATTGGAGATATTAGAATCAATGAAAATGGAATTGAAGATATCAGAATCAATGAAATGAATTGGAGATATCAGAATCAACGAAGGAATTGGAATTGAGATCAATCCAAGTGAATTGGAGAATCAATCGAAGTGAATTGGATATGAATCAATCAAATGAATGGAGATATTAGAATCAATGAAATGAATTGAAGATATCAGAATCAATGAAATGAATTGAGATATTAGAATCAATGAAGTGAATGGAGATATTAGAATCAATGAAGTGAATTGATATTCCAATCAAATTGTTCAAAATGAATTGAGATATCAGGAATCAATGAAGTGAATTGGAGATATGAATCAATCCGCTGAATTGGAGATATTAGAATCAATGAATGAATTGAGATATCAGACAATCAATGAAATGAATTGAAGATATTAGAATCAAATGAAGTGAATTAAAGATATTAGAATCAATGAAGTGAATTGGAGACATTAGAACCTAATCTGAAGGAATTGAGATATCAGAATCAATCAATGAATTGGAGATATTAGAATCAATGAAATGAATTGGAGACATTAGAATCAATCAAGTGAATTGAGATATTAGAATCAATGAAATGAAATTAAGATATCAGAATCAATGAAATGAATTGAAGATATCGGGGAACAATCAAGAATTGGAGATATTAGAATCAATCATGAATGAATTGAATTGAGATATTAGAATCAATGAATGAATTGATACAGAATCAATCAAGAATTGGAGATATTAGGAATCAATGAAAGTGAATTGGAGATATCAGAATCAATCAAGTGAATTGAGATATTAGAATCAATGAAATGAATTGAGACATCAGAACCCAATGAAATGAATTGAAGATATCAGAATCAATGAAGTGAATTGGAGATATTAGAATCAATGAAGTGAATTGAGATATTAGAATCAATGAAATGAATTGAAGATATCAGAATCAATGAAATGAATTGGAGATATCAGAATCAATGAAGAATTGGAGATATCAGAACCAATGAAATATATTAGAATCAGAAGTGAATTGGAATCAGAATCAATGGAAGGAATTGAGATATTAGAATCAATGAATGAATTGAAGATATCAGTCCAATGAAAATGAATTGAGATATTAGAATCAATGAAATGAATTAAAGATATCAGGAATCAATCAAGTGAATTGGAGAAGCGAATCAAATAAGGAATTCGAGATATTAGGAATCAATCAAGTGAATTGGAGATATTAGAATCAATGAAGTGAATTGGAGATACTGTAGAATCAATGAAGTGAATTGGAGATATTAGAATCAATGAAGAATTGAGATAGAATCAATGAAGTGAATTGGAGATATTAGAAATCAATGAAATGAATTGAAGATATCAGAATCAATGAAGTGAATTGGAGATATTAGGAATCAATGAAGTGAATTGGAGATATTAGAACTAATGAAGTGAATTGAGGATATCAGAATCAATCAAGGAATTGGAGATATCAGAATCAATGAAGTGAATTGGAGATATTAGAATCAATGAAGTGAATTGGAGATATTAGAACCACGAAGTGAATTGGAGATATTAGAATCAATGAAATGAATTGAGATATTAGAATCAATCAAGTGAATTGGAGATATTAGAATCAATGAAATGAATTGGAGATATCAGAATCAATCAAGTGAATTGGAGATATTAGAATCAATCAAGTGAATTGGAGATATTAGAATCAATGAAATGAATTGGAGATATCAGAATCAATCAAGTGAATTGGAGATATCAGAATCAATGAAATGAATTGGAGATATCAGAATCAATCAAGTGAATTGGAGATATTAGAATCAATGAAATGAATTGGAGATATTAGAATCAATCAAGTGAATTGGAGATATTAGAATCAATCAATGAATTGGAGATATCAGAATCAATCAAATGAATTGGAGATATCAGAATCAATGAAATGAATTGGAGATATTAGAATCAATGAATGAATTGAGAGATTGGAATCAAAGAATTGGAGAATCAATCAATCATGAATTGGAGATATTAGAATCAATGAAGTGAATTGGAGATATTAGAATCAATGAATTGAGAGATATAGAATCAATGAAATGAATTGAGATATCAGAATCAAATGAAATGAATTGGAGATATCAGAATCAATCAAGTGAATTGGAGATATTAGAATCAATGAAATGAAAGTGAATTGAAGATATTAGAATCAATGAAGTGAATTGGAGATATTAGAATCAATCAAGTGAATTGAGATATTAGAATCAATGAAATGAATTGGAGATATTAGAATCAATGAAAGTGAATTGGAGACATTAGAATCAATCAAGTGAATTGGAGATATTAGAATCAATGAAATGAATTGGAGATATTAGAATCAATGAAATGAATTGAGATATCAGAATCAATGAAGTGAATTGAAGATATTAGAATCAATGAAATGAATTGGAGATATTAGAATCAATCAAGTGAATTGAGATATCAGAATCAATCAAGTGAATTGGAGATATTAGAATCAATGAAATGAATTGGAGATATTAGAATCAATGAATTGAATTGAGATATTAGAATCAATGAAATGAATTGAAGATATCAGAATCAATCAAGTGAATTGGAGATATTAGAATCAATGAAATGAATTGAGATATTAGAATCAATCAATAAATTGAGATATTAGAATCAATGAAATGAATTGGAGATATTAGAATCAATGAAATGAATTGAGATATTAGAATCAATGAAATGAATTGAAAAAGATATATAGAATCAATGAAGTGAATGGAGAATTAGAATCAATGAAATGAATTGAGATATCAGAATCAATCAAGTGAATTGGAGATATTAGAATCAATGAAGTGAATTGGAGATATTAGAATCAATGAAGTGAATTGAGATATTAGAATCAATGAAATGAATTAGAAGATATCAGAATCAATGAAATGAATTGGAGATATTAGAATCAATGGAAATGAATTCAAGGAATTGAAATAGTAGAATCAATGAAATGAATTGGAGATATCAGAATCAATCAATGAATTGAGATATTAGAATCAATGAAATGAATTGAGATATTAGAATCAATGAAATGAAATTGAGATATCAGAATCAATCAATGAATTGGAGATATTAGAATCAAGAAATGAATTGGAGATTAGAATCAATGAATTGGAGATATTAGAATCAATGAAGTGAATTGGATATAGAATCAATCAAGGAATTGGAGATATTAGAATCAATGAAATGAATTGAAGATATCAGAATATTAATTTCCTGAAATGAATTGAAGATATTAGAATCAATCATGAATTGAGATATTAGAATCAATCAAGAATTGGAGATAAAGCTTAGGGAATCAATGAAGTGAATTGAGATATCAGAATCAATCAAGTGAATTGGAAATGAATTGAATTGAAGATATCAGAATCAATGAAGGAATTGAGATATTAGAATCAATGAAGAATTGGAGATATTAGAATGAATTGGAGATATTGAATCAATTGGAGATATTAGAATCAATGAAGTGGAATTGGAGATATTAGAATCAATGGAAATGAATTGAGATAATAGAATCAATCATGAATTGGAGATATTAGAATCAATGAAATGAATTGAAGCATATCAGAACCGGGGAAATGAATTGAAGATATCGTAATCATCGAAGTGAATTGGAGATATTAGAATCAATATGAATTGGAGATATTAGAATCAATGAAATGAATTGGAGATATTAGAATCAATCATGAAAGATGAAATTGTAATTGAGATATTAGAATCAATGAAATGAATTGAGATATCAGAATCAATCAAGGAATTGGAGATATTAGAATCAATGAAATGAATTGAAGATATCAGAATCAATGAAATGAATTGAAGATATCAGAATCAATGAAGTGAATTGGAGATATTAGAATCAATCGCGAATTGGAGATATTAGAACCAATGAGAATTGGAGATAATAGGAATCAATGAAATGAATTGGAGAATTAGAATCAATCAATGAGGAATTGGAGATATCAGAATCAATGAAGGAATTGGAGATATTAGAATCAATGAAGTGAATTGAGATATTAGAATCAATGAATGAATTGGAGATATCAGAATCAATGAAATGAATTGGAGATATCAGAATCAATGAAGTGAATTGGAGATATTAGAATCGGAATCATGAATTGAAGATATTAGAATCAATGAAATGAATTTGGAAGATATCAGAATCAATGAAGCGAATTGGAGATATTAGGAATCAATGAAGGAATTGGAGATATCAGAATCAATCAAGTGAATTCGAGATATTAGAATCAATGAAGTGAATTGAGATATTAGAATCAATGAAGTGAATTGGAGATATTAGAATCAATCAATGGAATTGGAGATATTGAATCAATGAAATGAATTGAGAGATTAGAATCAATGAAGTGAATTGAGATATTCAGAATCAATCAAGTGAATTGGAGATATTAGAATGAAAGGAATTGGAGAATTAGAAAATGAATTGGAGATATCAGAATCAATGAAGTGAATTGAGATATTTAGGAATCAATGAAGGAATTGGAGATATTAGAATCAATCAAAATGAATTGGAGATATCAGAATCGAAGGAATGAAGATATCAGAATCAATGAATTGGAGATATTAGAATCAATGAAGTGAAATCAAGAATCAATGAATTGGAATTGAGATATCAGAATCAATCAATGAATTGAGATATTAGAATCAATGAAGTGAATTGAGATATCAGAATCAATCATGAATTGGAGATATTAGAATCAATGAAATGAATTGGAGATATTAGAATCACGAAGTGAATTGGAGATATTAGAATCAATGAATTGAGATATCAGAATCAATGAAGGAATTGGAGATATTAGAATCAATGAAGTGAATTGAAGATATTAGAATCAATGAAATGAATTGAAGATATTAGAATCAATGAAATGAATTGAAGATATCAGAATCAATCGCGAATTGGGAGATATTAGAATCAATGAAATGAATTGAGATATTAGAATCAATGAAATGAATTGAAGATATCAGAATCAATGAAGTGAATTGGAGAAATGAATTAAATCGTAGAATGAAATGAATTGGAGATATTAGAATCAATGAAGTGAATTGGAGACATTAGAATCAATGAAGGAATTGAGACATTAGAATCAATGAAATGAATTGGAGATATTAGAATCAACCGGGCGAATTGGAGATATTAGAATCAATGAAATGAATTGGAGATATCAGAATCAAGGAATGGAGATATGAATCAATGAAATGAATTGAAGATATCAGAATCAATGAAGTGAATTGAGATATTAGAATCAATGAAAATGAATTGAAGATATCAGAATCAATCAAGTAAATTGGAGATATTAGAATCAATGAAATGAATTGAAGATATTAGAATCAATCAAGTGAATTGAGATAGAATCGTTTCAGAAATGAATTGAGAATCAATCAAGTGAATTGGAGATATTAGAATCAATGAAATGAATTGAAGATATCAGAATCAATGAAGTGAATTGGAGATATTAGAATCAATGAAATGAATTGGAGATATCAGAATCAATCAAGTGAATTGGAGATATTAGAATCAATGAAATGAATTGAAGATATCAGAATCAATGAAGTGAATTGGAGATATTAGAATCAATGAAATGAATTGAGAGAATCAATCAAGGAATTGAGGATATTAGAATCAATGAAAGTGAATTGAAGATATCAGAATCAATGAAATGAATTGGAGATATTAGAATCAATGAAATGAAATTGAGAAATGAATTGAAGATATCAGAATCAATGAAATGAATTGGAGATATCAGAATCAATGAAGTGAATTGAGATATCAGAATCAATCAAGAATTGGAGATAAATTAGGAATCAATGAAATGAATTGGAGAATTGGAATCAATGAATGAATTGAAAGATATCAGAATCAATGAAATGAATTGAAGATATCAGATGGAATTGAGATATCAGAATCATCATGAAAGGAATTGGAGATATCAGAACAGAAGTGAATTGAGATAGAATCAATCAAATGAATTGAGATATTAGAATCAATGAAGTGAATTGGAGATCAGAATAAATCGCTGAATTGGAGATAGAATTGAAATGAATCAAGATATCAGAATCAAAAGGAATTGGAGATATTAGAATCAATGAAGTGAATTGAGATATCAGAATCAACAAGGAATTGGAGATATTAGAATCAATGAAGGAATTGAGATATTAGAATCAATCATGAATTGGAGATATTAGAATCAATGAAGTGAATTGGAGATATTAGAATCAATGAAATGAATTGAGATATCAGAATCAATGAAGTGAATTGGAGATATTAGAATCAATGAAGTGAATTGAGATATTAGAATCAATGAAGTGAATTGAAGATATTAGAATCAATGAAGTGAATTGGAGATATTAGAATGAAATGAATGGAATCAATCAAGATATTAGAATCAATGAAATGAATTGGAGATATTAGAATCACGAAAAAATTGGAGATATCAGAATCAATCAAGTGAATTGGAGATATTAGAATCAATGAAATGAATTGAGATATCAGAATCAATGAAATGAATTGAAGACATTAGAATCAATGAAATTGGAGATATTAGAATCAATCAATGAATTGAGATATCAGAATCAATGAAATGAATTGAAGATATCAGAATCAATGAAATGAATTGGAGATATCAGAATCAATGAATGAATTGAAGATATCAGAATCAATGAATGAATTGAGATATCAGAATCAATGAAATGAATTGAGATATTGAATCAATGAATGAATTGAAGATATCAGAATGAAAATGAATTGGAGATATCAGAATCAATGAAGTGAATTGGAGATATTAGAATCAACGAAATGAATTGGGAGATATCAGAATCAATCAAGTGAATTGAGATTAGAATCAATGAAGGAATTGAATTGGAGATATTAGAATCAATGAAATGAATTGGAGATATTAGAATCAATCAAGAATTGGGAGATATCAGAATCAATTAAATTGAGATATTAGAATCAATGAAGTGAATTGGAGATATCAGAATCAATGAAATGAATTGAGAGATATTAGAATCACGAAATGAATTGGAGATATCAGAATCAATGAAGTGAATTGGAGATATTAGAATCAATCAAGGAATTGGAGATATTAGAATCAATCAAGTGAATTGGAGATATTTAGAATCAATGAAATGAATTGAAGATATCAGAATCAATCAAGTGAATTGAGATATTAGAATCAATGAAATGAATTGAAGATATCAGAATCAATGAAGTAAATTGGAGATATTAGAATCAATCAAGTAGAATTGGAGATATTAGAATCAATGAAATGAATTGAGATATTTAGAATCAATGAAAATGAATTGGAGATATTAGAATCAATCAAGTGAATTGGAGATATAGAATCAATCAAGTGAATTGGAGAATAGAATCAATTGAGATATCAGAATCAATCAAGTGAATTGGAGATATTAGAATCAATGAAATGAATTGGAGATATCAGAATCAATGAAGTGAATTGGAGATATTAGAATCAATGAAATGAATTGGAGATATTAGAATCAATCAAGAAGTGAATTGGAGATATCAGAATCAATCAAGTGAATTGAGATATTAGAATCAATGAAATGAATTGGAGATATTAGAATCAATCAAGTGAATTGGAGAATAGAATCAATGAAATGAATTGGAGATATTAGAATCAATCAAGTGAATTGAGATATTAGAATTGAATTGATATCAGAATCAATCAAGTGAATTGAGATATTAGAATCAATGAAATGAATTGAGATAATAGAATCAATGAAATGAATTGAGATATCAAATCAATGAAGGAATTGGAGATATTAGAATCAATGAAGAATTGGAGATATTAGAATCAATGAAATGAATTGGAGATATTAGAATCAATCAAGTGAATTGGAGATATTAGAATCAATGAAATGAATTGAGATATTCAGAATCAATCAAGAATTGGAGATATCAGAATCAATGAAATGAATTGGAGATATCAGAATCAATGAAATGAATTGAAGATATCAGAATCAATGAAATGAATTGGAGATATCAGAATCAATCATGAATTGGAGATATTAGAATCAATGAAAATATTAATTCAAGATATTGGAGATATCAATCAATGAATGAATTGAGATATTAGAATCAATGAAGTGAATTGAGATATCAGAATCAATCAAGGAATTGGAGATATTAGAATCAATCAAAATGAATTGAAGATATCAGAATCAATCAAGGAATTGGAGATATTAGAATCATGAATTGAATATTGAATTGGAGATATTAGAATCCAATCAAATGAATTGGAGATATCAGAATCAATGAAGTGAATTGAGATATTAGAATCAATGAAATGAATTGGAGATATCAGAATCAATCAAGTGAATTGAGATATTAGAATCAATGAAGTGAATTGGAGATATCAGAATCAATGAAGTGAATTGAGATATTGGAGAATCAATCAAGAAATGAATTGGAGATATTAGAATCAATGAAATGAATTGGAGATATTAGAATCAATCAAGTGAATTGGAGATATTAGAATCAATCATGAATTGAGGAATTGGAGATATTAGAATCAATGAAATGAATTGGAGATATCAGAATCAATGAAGTGAATTGGAGATATTAGAATCAATGAAATGAATTGGAGATATTAGAATCAATGAAATGAATTGAAGATATCAGAATCAATCAAGTGAATTGAGATATTAGAATCAATGAAATGAATTGGAGATTAGAATCAATCAAGTATGAATTGGAGATATTAGAATCAATGAAATGAAATAGGAATCAATGAAATGAATTGAAGAATCAATCATGAATTGAGATATTAGAATCAATGAAAATGAATTGGATATCAGAATCAATCAAATTGGAGATATTAGAATCAATGAAAATGAATTGGAGATATTAGAATCAATGAAATGAATTGGAGATATTAGAATCAATGAAATGAATTGAGATATCAGAATCAATGAAGTGAATTGGAATATTAGAATCAATAGTGAATTGGAGATATCAGAATCAATCAAGTAAATTAGATATTAGAATCAATAAGAAGTGAATTGGAGATATTAGAATCAATAAGTGAATTGGAGATATTAGAATCAATGAAATGAATTGATATCAGAATCAATGAAGTGAATTGGAGATATTAGAATCAATCAAGTGAATTGGAGATATTAGAATCAATCAAATGAATTGGAGATATTAGAATCAATGAAGTGAATTGGAGATATCAAGTCAATCAAGTGGTTTGGATATTAGAATCAATGAAATGAATTGAAATATCAAATCAATGAAGTGAATTGGAGATATTAGATCAATCAAATTAGTCTCGGATAATAGAATCAATGAAATGGTGGAATATTAGAATCAATGAAGTGAATTGGAAATTAGAATCAATCAAGTGAATTGGAGATATTAGAATCAATGAAATGAATTGAGATATTAGAATCAATGGAGATATTAGAATCAATGAAGTGAATTGGAGATATTAGAATCAATCAAGGAATTGGAGAATCAAATGAATTGGAGATATCAGAATCAATCAAGTGAATTGGAGATATTAGAATCAATGAAATGAATTGGAGATATTAGAATCAATCAAGGAATTGAGATATTAGAATCAAAAAGTGAATTGGATTAGAATTGGAGATATTAGAATCAATGAAAATGAATTGAAGATATCAGAATCAATCAAGTGAATTGGAGATATTAGAATCAATGAAGTGAATTGGAGATATCAGAATCAATCAAGTGAATTGAGATCAATGAATCAATGAAATGAATTGGAGATATCAGAATCAATCAAGGAATTGAGATATTAGAATCAATGAATTGAATATCAAGAATCAATGAAATGAATTGGAGATATCAGAATCAATGAAGTAAATTGGAGATATTAGAATCAATGAAATGAATTGGAGATATTAGAATCAATAGAAATTAAATGAATTGAAGATATCAGAATGAAGTGAATTGAGATATTAGAATCAATGAAGGAATTGGAGATATCAGAATCAATCAAGTGAATTGAGATATTAGAATCAAGAAATGAATGAGATATCAGAATTGAATTGAGATATTAGAATCAATGAAGTGAATTGAGATATTAGAATCAATCAAGTGAATTGAGATATTCAAGGAAGAGATATTAGAATCAATGAAAGTGAATTGGAGATATCAGAATCAATGAAATGAATTGGAGATATTAGAATCAATGAAGTGAATTGGAGATATTAGAATCAATGAAATGAATTGGAGATATTAGAATCAATGAAATGAATTGGAGATATCAGAATCAATGAAATGAATTGGAGATATCAGAATCAATCAATATTGAATCAATTGGAGATATTAGAATCAATGAAATGAATGAATATCAGAATCAATCAAGTGAATTGAGATATTAGGAATGTAGAATCCAATGAAATAAATTGGAGATATCAGAATCAATGAAGTGAATTGGATATTAGAATCAATGAAGTGAATTGGAGATATTAGAATCAATGAAATGAATTGAAGATATCAGAATCAATGAAAGAATTGAATTGTCAATGAAGTGAATATTAGAATCAATGAGAGTGAATGGAATATCAGAATCAATCAATGAATTAGATATATCAATCAAGTGAATTGGAGATATTAGATCAATAATGAATTGGAATATTAGAATCAATGAAGTGAATTGGGAGAATATCAATTGGAGAATTAGAATCAGTAAGAATAAATTGGAGATATCAGAATCAATCAAGTGAATTGGAGATATTAGAATCAATAAGTGAATTGAAGATATCAGGAGTAATGAAGTGGAATATCAGAATCAATCAATCAAGTGAATTGGAGATATTAGAATCAATGAAATCAATTGATATCAGAATCAATAGAATATCAAGAATAGAAATGAATTGAAGTATCAGAATCAATGAAATGAATTGGAATATCAGAATCAATCAAAAATTAATTGGGATATTAGAATCAATAGAAGTGAATTGGAGATATTAGAATCAAGTGAATTGGGAATATTAGAATCAATGAAATGAATTGGAGATATCATCAATCAAAGTGATTGGAGATATTAGAATCAATGGAAATGAGTTAGATATCAGAATCAATCAAATTAATTGGAATATTAGAATCAATGAATGAATTGAAGATATCAGAATCAATGATATCAGATATTAATCAAGAATGAATTGGAATATCAGAATCAATCAGTATTAAAGATCAATGAAGATATCAGAATCAATTGAATTGGAATATTAGAATCAATGAATCAAAATGAATTGGAGATATTAGAATCCCAATCAATGTGAATTGGATATTAGAATCAATAGAAATGAATTGGAGATATCCAGAATCAATCAAATTGAATTGGATAATCATGAAATGAATTGAAATGTCAAGAATCAATGATGAAGTGAATTGGAATATTAGAATCAATGAATATTGGAGATATCAGAATCAATCAAGAATTGGAATATTAGAATCAATGAAATTGAATTGAAGATATCAGAATCAATAAATGAATTGGAATATTAAATCAATGAAATGAATTGGAATATTAGAATCAATGAAATGAATTGAAGATATATCAGTGAAATATCAGAATCAATCAAAGTAGAATCAATGAAATGAATTGGAATATTAGAATCAATGAAATGGATTGAAGATATCAGAATCAATCAATATCAGAATCAATGAAATTGGAATGTGACAGAATCAATGAAATGAATTGGTGGAATATTAGAATCAATATGAATTGGAGATATTAGAGATCAATGAAATTGAATATATCAAGAATCAATCAAGTGAATTGGAATATTAGAATCAATATAAATGAATTGAAGATATAGAATCAATCAAGTGAATTGGAATATTAGAATCAATAGTGAATGAATCAATTGGAATATTAGAATCAATGAAATGAATTGGAGATATCAGAATCAATCAAATTAGAATCAATGGAGATATTAGAATCAATCAAGTGAATTGGAATATTAGAATCAATGAGAAATGAATTGAATATTAGAATCAATAAAATGAAATATCAGAATCAATATTAAAGAAGTGAATTGGAGATATTAGAATCAATGAAATGAATGGAGATATCAAGAATCAATCAAGTGAATTGGAATATTAGGGTAATGAAATGAATTGGAGATATCAGAATCAATCAAGTGAATTGATATTAGAATATGAATTGGAAATCAATTGAATATTAAGAATCAATGAAAATGAAGAATATCAGAATCAATCAAATGAATTGGATATCAAAATCAATGAAATGAATTAGATATTAGAATCAATGAAAATGAATATTAGAAAATGAATTGGAGATATCAGAATCAATCAAATGAATTGGAATATTAGAATCAATCAAGTGAATTGGAGATATTAAGAATCAATAAAACTGAATTGGAGATAATAGAGGAATCAATCAAGTGAATTAGGTCTTAGAATCAATGAAATGGTGGAGATATCAGAATCAATCAAGAATTGAATTGGAGATATTAGAATCAATGAAATGAATTGGAGATATTAGAATCAATCAAGTGAATTGGAGATATTAGAATCAATGAAATGAATTGAGATATCAGAATCAATGAAATGAATTAAAGATATCAGAATCAATGAATTGGAGATATTAGAATCAATCAAGTGAATTGAGATATCAGAATCAATCATATTGAATCAAATGAATTGGAGATATCAGAATCAATGAAATAAATTGGAGATATTAGAATCAATCAAGTGAATTGGAGATATTAGAATCAATGAAATGAATTGAAGATATTTAGAATCAATGAAATGAATTGAAGAATCAGAATCAATGAAGTGAATTGGAGATATTAGAATCAATGAAATGAATTGGAGATATTAGAATCAATGAAATGAATTGGAGATATTAGAATCAATCAAGGAATTGGAGATATTAGAATCAATGAAGTGAATTGAGATATTTAGAATCAATGAAATGAATTGAAGATATCAGAATCAATGAAGTGAATTGGAGATATTAGAATCAATGAAGTGAATTGGAGATATTAGAATCAATGAAGTGAATTGGAGATATTAGAATCAATCAAGTGAATTGGAGATATTAGAATCAATGAAATGAATTGGAGATATTAGAATCAATCAAGTGAATTGGAGATATTAGAATCAATGAAATGAATTGAAGATATCAGAATCAATGAAGTGAATTGGAGATATTAGAATCAATGAAGTGAATTGGAGATATTAGAATCAATGAAGTGAATTGGAAGATATCAATGAAGTGAATTGGAGATAGAAATGAATTGGAATCAATGAAGGAATTGGAGATACCAGAATCAATCAAGTGAATTGGAGATATTAGAATCAATTAGAAATCAAATGAATTGGAGATATCAGAATCAATCAAGTGAATTGAGATATCAGAATCAATGAAATGAATTGAATTGAGATATTAGAATCAATCAATGAAATGAATTGGAAGATATCAGAATCAATGAAGTGAATTGGAGATATTAGAATGAAGTGAATTGATATTAGAACTGGAGAATTGTAAATTGAGATATTAGAATCAATGAAATGAATTGGAGATATTAGAATCAATCAAGTGAATTGAGATATTAGAATCAATGAAATGAATTGAAGATATCAGAATCAATGAAAGGAATTGAAGATATCAGAATCAATCAAGTGAATTGGAGATATTAGAATCATGAATTGAGATATAAAATCAATGAAATGAATTGGAGATATCAGAATCAATCAGATATTAGGAATTGAATTGGAGATATTAGATGAAATGAATTAGAATCAATGAATTGGAATAGAATCAATTGAATTGAGATATTAGAATCAATCAAATGAAGATATTGAATTGGAGATATTAGAATCAATGAAATGAATTGAGATATCAGAATCAATCAAGTGAATTGGAGATATTAGAATCAATGAAATGAATTGAGATATCAGAATCAATCAAGTGAATTGAGATATTAGAATCAATGAAATGAATTGAGATATCAGAATCAATGAAGTGAATTGGAGATATTAGAATCAATGAAGTGAATTGGAGATATTAGAATCAATGAAAATGAATTGGAGATATTAGAATTGGAGATATTAGAATCAATCAAGTGAATTGGAGATATTAGAATCAATGAAAAGTGAATTGGAGATATTAGAATCAATGAAAATGAGATATTAGAATCAATGAAATGAATTGAAGATAGAATCAATCAAATGAATTGGAGATATTAGAATCAATTGAATTGGAGATATTAGAATCAATGAAGTGAATTGAGATATCAGAATCAATCAAGTGAATTGGAGATATTAGAATCAATGAAATGAATTGAGATATTAGAATCAATGAATGAATTGGAGATATTAGAATCAATGAAGTGAATTGGAGATATTAGAATCAATCAAGGAATTGGAGATATTAGAATCAATGAAATGAATTGAGATATCAGAATCAATCAATGAATTGGAGATATTAGAATCAATGAAATGAATTGGAGATATTAGAATCAATCAAATGAATTGGAGATATTAGAATCAATGAAATGAATTGAGATATTAGAATCAATGAAATGAATTGGAGATATTAGAATCAATGAAATGAATTGGAGATATTAGAATGAAATGAATTGAGAGTGAATCAATGGAGATATTAGAATCAATGAATTGGAGATATTGAATGAAATGGAGATATCAGAATCAATCAAGTGAATTGGAGATATTAGAATCAATGAAATGAATTGAGATATTAGAATCAATGAAATGAATTGGAGATATTAGAATCAATGAAGTGAATTGGAGATATTAGAATCAATGAAATGAATTGGAGATATCAGAATCAATGAAATGAATTGGAGATATTAGAATCAATGAAATGAATTGAGATATCAGAATCAATTGAATTGGAGATATTAGAATCAATAGAAAAATGAATTGGAGATATTAGAATCAATGAAATGAATTGAAAGATCAGAATCAATCAAGAATTGAGATACAGAATCAATGAAATGAATTGAGGATCAATCAGAATCGAGATACTAGAATCAAGAAATGAATTGAAGATATTAGAATCAAATGAATGAATTGGAGATATTAGAAGAATCAAGGAATTGGAGTAGAATCAATCATGGAATCAATGAAGTGAATTGAGAATCAATGGAATGAATTGAGAATCAATCATGTCGAGGCTAGAATCAATCAATCAAGTGAATCAATGTAGAATCAATTATGAAGTGAATTGATATCAGAATCAATGAAGCAAATTGGAGATATTAGAATCAATGAAATGAATCGAGATATAGAATATCATTAGAATCACGAAATGAATTAAAGATATCAGAATTGAATTGGAGTAGAATCAATGAAATGAATTGAGATATCAGAATCAATCGCTAAATTGAAATTAGAATCAGAAGGAATTGAGATATTAGAATCAATCAAGGAATTGGAGATATTAGAATCAATGAAGTGAATTGGAGATATTAGAATCAATGAAATGAATTGGAGATATTAGAATCAATCAAGAATTAAGATATCAGAATCAATGAATTGAGATATTAGAATCAATGAAATGAATTGGAAGATATCAGAATCAATCAAGTGAATTGAGATATTAGAATCAATGAATGAATTGAGATATCAGAATCAATGAAATGAATTGAGAGAATCAATGAAGGAATTGGAGATATTAGAATCAATGAATGAATTGGAGATATTAGAATCAAATGAATTGGAGATATTAGAATTGGAGATATTAGAATCAATGAAATGAATTGAGAGAATATGAAGGAATTGAGATATTAGAATCAATCAAATGAATTGGAGATATTAGAATCAATGAAATGAATTGAGATATCAGAATCAATGAAGTGAATTGAGATATTAGAATCAATCAAGGAATTGGAGATATCAGAATTGGAGATATTAGAATCAATGAAATGAATTGAAGATATTAGAATCAATGAAATGAATTGGAGATATTAGAATCAATGAAATGAATTGGAGATATTAGAATCAATCAAGGAATTGGAGATATTAGAATTGAATTGAGATATCAGAATCAACGAAATGAATTGAGGAATCAATGAAATGAATTGGGAGATATTAGAATCAATCAAGGAATTGGAGATATAGAATAGAAATGAATTGGAGAAGAATCAATGAAGTGAATTGGAGATATTAGAATCAATGAAATGAATTGGAGATATTAGAATCAATGAAGTGAATTGGAGATATTAGAATCAATGAAATGAATTGGAGACACAGAATCAATGAAGGAATTGGAGATATCAGAATCAATGAAAATGAATTGGAGATATCAGAATCAATGAAATGAATTGGAGATATTAGAATCAATGAAATGAATTGGAGATATTAGAATCAATCAAGTGAATTGGAGATATTAGAATCAATGAAATGAATTGGAGATATTAGAATCAATCAAGTGAATTGAACTCAATGAGATATTAGAATCAATGAAAATGAATTGGAGATATTAGAATCAATGAAATGAATTGAAGACATTAGAATCAATGAATGAATTGGAGATATTAGAATCAATGAAATGAATTGGAGATAATCAGAACCAATCAAGTGAATTGGAGATATTAGAATCAATGAAATGAATTGAGATATCAGAATCAATCAATGAATTAGAATCAATGAAATGAATTGAGATTAGAATCAAGAAATGAATTGAGATATTAGAATCAATCAAGTGAATTGAGATATTGAATCAATGGAAAATGAATTGGAGATATCAGAAATCAATCATGTAAATTGAGATATTGAATCAATGAAGAATTGGAGATATCAGAATCAATAGAAAACAAAATGAATTGGAGATATCAGAATCAATCAAATTGAAGATATCAACCAATGAATTGGAGATATTAGAATCAATGAAATGAATTCAGAATCAATTAAATGAATTGGAGATATTAGAATCAATGAAGTGAATTGGAGATAGAATCAATCAAGTGAATGGAGATATTAGAATCAATGAAGTGAATTGGAGATATTAGAATCAATGAAATGAATTGAGATATCAGAATCAATCAAGTGAATTGAGATATTAGAATCAATGAAATGAATTGAGATATCAGAATCAATCAATGAATTAGAATCAATGAGATATTAGAATCAATGAAATGAATTGGAGATATCAGAGTCCAATTGATGAATTGGAGATATTAGAATCAATGAAATGAATTGGAGATATAGAATCAATCAATGAATTGAGATATTAGAATCAATGAAATGAATTGAGATATCAGAATCAATGAAATGAATTGAGATATCAGAATCAATCAATGAATTGAGTAGAATTGGAGATCAGAATCGAAATGAATTGAGATATCAGAATCAAGTGAATTGGAGATATTAGAATCAATGAAATGAATTGGAGATATTAGAATCACGAAGTGAATTGGAGATATTAGAATCAATGAAATGAATTGGAGATATTAGAATCAATGAAAGATATCAGAATTGAGATATTAGAATCAATGAAATGAATTGAGATATCAGAATCAATCAAGTGAATTGGAGATATTAGAATCAATGAAATGAATTGAGATATTAGAATCAATCAATGAATTGGAGAATATTGAAGAATCAAATGAAATGAATTGGAGATATTAGAATCAATCAAGAATTGAGAATAGAATCAATGAAATGAATTGAGATATCAGAATCAATCAAGGAATTGAATTGAAGATATTAGAATCAATGAAATGAATTGGAGATATTAGAATCAATGAAATGAATTGAGATTAGGAATCAATCAAGTGAATTGAGATATAGAATCAATGAAGAATTGAATTGGAGATATTAGAATCAATGAAATGAATTGAGATATTAGAATCAATCAAGTGAATTGGAGATATTGAATCAATGAAATGAATTGGAGATATTAGAATCAATCATGAATTGGAGATATTAGAATCAATGAAATGAATTGGAGATAGAATCAATCAAGAATTGGAGATATTAGAATCAATGAAATGAATTGGAGATATCAGAATCAATCAAGTGAATTGAGATATTAGAATCAATGAAATGAATTGAGATATCAGAATTGAATTGAGATATTAGAATCAATGAAAATGAATTGAGATATTAGGAATCAATGGAGAATTAGAATTGGAGATATTAGAATCAATGAAATGAATTGGAGATATCAGAATCAATCAAGAAATGAATTGGAGATATTAGAATCAATGAATGAATTGGAGATATAAGAATAACTGAAATGAATTGAGATATTAGAATCAATGAATGAATTGAGATATCAGAATCAATCAAGTGAATTGGAGATATTAGAATCAATGAAATGAATTGAGAGAATATCAGAATTCGAGATACTAGAATCAATGAAATGAATTGAAGATATCAGAATCACGAAGTGAATTGGAGAGGCTAGAATCAATGATGAATTGGAGACATTAGAATCAATCAAGGAATTGGAGATATTAGAATCAATCATGAATTGAGACACTGGAATCAATGAAGTGAATTGAGATATTAGAACAATGGAAGGAATTCGAGACATCAAATCAATCATGAATTCGAGGCTAGAATCAATGAATTGAAGACATCAGTGAATCAATGAAGGAATTCGAGATATTAGAATCAATGAAGTGAATTGAGATATCAGAATCAATCAAGCAAATTGGAGACATTAGAATCAATGGAAATGAATTCGAGATATTAGAATCAATGAAGTGGAATTGGAGATATTAGAATCACGAAATGAATTAAAGATATCAGAATCAATGAAGTGAATTGGAGATAGAATCAATGAAGTGAATTGAGATATCAGAATCAATCGCTAAATTGAGATATTAGAATCACTTAAGGAATTGAAATGATGAAGATATCCAGAATCAATCAAGGAATTGGAGATATTAAGAATCAATGAAATGAAATTGAAGATATCAGAATCAATCAAGTGAATTGGAGATAATAGAATCCCAATGAAATGGAATAAAAATCAATCAAGGAATTGGAGATATCAGAATCCAATTAAGTGAATTGGAGATATCAGAATCAATGAAGTGAATATCAGAATCAATTAGAAATTGAATTGGGAATCAGAATCAATGAAATGAATTGAAGATATAGAATCAATCAAATGAATTGGAAGATATTAGAATCAATGAAATGAATTGGAATATCAGAATCAATCAAGTGAATTGGGAGATCAGAATCAATGAAATGAATTGGAGATAATAGAATCACGAAGGAATTGGAATATCAGAATCAATCAAATGAATTGGAGATATTAGAATCAATGAAATGAACTGGAGATATCAGAATAAATCAAGTAAATTGGAGATATTAGAATCAATCAAGTGAATTGGGATATCAAGAATCAATTAAATGAAATTGAGATATCAGAATCAATGAAGGAATTGAGATATCAGAATCAATGAAATGAAGAATATCCAGAATCAATCAAATGAATTGGGAGATATTAGAATCAATGAAATGAATAAAAAAAATGAATGAATGAAGATATCAGAATCAATGAAATGAATTGAAGATATGTGAAATCAATGAAATGAATTGGAGATATTAGAATCAATCAAGTGAATTGGAGATATTAGAATCAATTAAGGAATTGGAGATATCAGAATCAATCAAATGAATTGGAGATAGAATCAATGAATTGGAAGAATGTAGAATCAATGAAGTGAATTGGAGATATCAAGAATCAATGAAGTGAATTGGGAGATATTATTGGAATCAGAATGAATCAAGTGAATTGGAGATATTAGAATCAATGAATGTCAGAATCAAATCAATTGGGGAATGTTAGGAATGAATTGGAATGTTAATCAATGAAATGAATTGGAATATCAGAATCAAGTGAATTGGAGATATTAGAATCAATGAAATGAATTGGAATATCAAGAATCAATCAAGGAATTGGAGATATTAGAATCAATGAAATGGAGATATTAGAATCAAAAATGAATATCAGAATCAATGAAATGAAATTGGAGATATCAGAATCAATGGAAGTGAATTGGAGATATTAGAATCAATCAAGTGAATTGGAGATATTTAGAATCAATGAAATGAATTGGAGATATTAGAATCAATCAAGTGAATTGGAGATATTAGAATCAATGAAATGAATTGGAATATCTAAGAATCAATCAAGTGAATTGGAGATATCAGAATCAATGAAATGAATTGGAAGATATCCAGAATCAATGAAAATGAATTGAAGATATTAGAATCAATGAAATGAATTGGAGATATCAGAATCAATCAAGGAATTGGAGATATTAGAATCAGTCAATGAAATGAATTGGAGATATTAGAATCAATCAAGGAATTGGAGATATTAGAATCAATGGAGATGTGAATTGGAGATATTAGAATCAACGAAGGAATTGGAGATATCAGAATCAATCAAGTGAATAGATGTGGAATCATGAATGAATTGGAGATATCCAGAATCAATCAATTGAATTTGGATATCATTAAAGAATGAATTGGAGATATCAGAATCAATCAAGTGAATTGGGGATATTAGAATCAATGAAATGAATTGGAAGATATCAGAATCAATGAAGTGAATTGAATTGACATAGAATCAATGAAATGAATTGGAGATATTAGAATCAATCAAATGGTGGAGATATCAAGAATCAATGAAATGAATTGGAGATATTAGAATCAATCAAATGAATTGGAGATATTAGAATCAATGAAATGAATTGGAGATATTAGAATCAATCAAAAGAATTGGGATATTAGAATCAATGAAATGAATTGAATATTAGAATCAATGAATTGGAGATATTAGGAATCAATGAAATGAATTGGGATATGGAAGAATTGGGATGTCAGAATCAATGGAAAGTTGAATATCAGAAAATCAAGGAGATTATTAGAATCAATGAAATGAATTGGGATATCAGAATCAATCAAGTGAATTGGAATTGAGATCAATACTGATTGATATCAGAATCAATCAAGTGAATTGGAGAATATTAGAATCAATGAAATGAATTGGAGATATTAGAATCAATGAAATGAATTGGAGATATTAGAATCCAATCAAGTGAATTGGAGATATTAGAATCAATGAAATGAATTGGAGATATCAGAATCAATGAAATGAATTGGAGATATCAGAATCAATCAAATGAATTGGAGATATTAGAATCAATGAAATGAATTGGAATTATCAGAATCAATGAAATGAATTGGAATATTAGAATCAATGAAATGGTGGAGATATCAGAATCAATGAAGTGAATTGGAGAATATAGATTGGGAATCAGATCAAGTCAATTAGTTGAATTGGAGATATCAGAATCAATCCAAAGTGGTTGAATTGAGATCAGTTAGAATCAATCAGTGAATTGGGATATCAGAATCAATTAAGTGAATTGGAGAGATTAGAATCAATAAAATGAATTGAAGATATTAGAATCAATGGGAAGTGAATTGGGGTCAGAATATCATTGGAATCAATGAATTGAATATGAATCAATCATGAATTGAGATATTAGTAATCAAGTGAATTGGAGATATTAGAATCAATGAATGTGGAATTGGAGATATCAGAATCAATCAAGTGAATTGGAGATATTAGAATCAATTGAAGTGAATTGGAGATATCCAGAATCAACGAAATGAATTGGAGATATTAGAATCAATGAAGTGAATTGGAGATATTAGAATCAATGAAATGAATTGGAGATATTAGAATCAATAAATGAATTGAGAATTGGAGATAGTTGGGATCAATCAATTGGAATCAAGATCAATCAATTGGAGATATTAGAATCAATGAATTGGGGATATCAGAATCAATCAAGTGAATTGGAGATATTAGAATCAATGAGAATGAATTGGAATATCAGAATCAAATCAAATTGAATTGGAAGATATCAGAATCAATGATGAATTGGAGATATCAGAATCAATCAAATGAATTGGAGATATTAGAATCAATGAAATGAATTGGAGATATTAGAATCAATAAAATGAATTGGAGATATCAGAATCAATTAAGTGAATTGGAGATATCAGAATCAATGAAATGAATTGGAGATATTAGAATCAATGAAGTGAATTGGAGATATTAGAATCAATGAAATGAATTGGAGATATTAGAATCAATGAAATGAATTGGAGATATCAGAATCAATGAAATGAATTGGAGATATCAGAATCAATCAAGTGAATTGGAGATATTAGAATCAATGAAATGAATTGGAGATATCAGAATCAATCAAGTGAATTGGAGATATTAGAATCAATGAAATGAATTGGAGATATCAGAATCAATCAAGTGAATTGGAGATATTAGAATCAATGAAATGAATTGGAGATATCAGAATCAATCAAGTGAATTGGAGATATTAGAATCAATGAAATGAATTGGAGATATCAGAATCAACGAATGAATTGGAGATATCAGAAGATGAATTGAAATAGAATCAATTGAAGAATCAATCAATGAAATGAATTGGAGATATCAGAATCAATGAAGAATTGGAGATATTAGAATCAATGAAATGAATTGAGATATCAGAATCAATCAAGTGAATTGGAGATATTAGAATCAATGAAATGAATTGAGATATCAGAATCAATGAATTGGAATTGAGATCAATTAGAATCAATGAAATGAATTGGAGATATCAGAATCAATCAAGAATTGGAGATATTAGAATCAATGAAATGAATTGGAGATATCAGAATCAATCAAGTGAATTGGAATCAGAATCAATGAAGTGAATTGAGATATTAGAATCAATGAAGTGAATTGAGATATTAGAATCAATCAAGTGAATTGGAGAATAGAATTAGAATCAATGAAATGAATTGGAAGATATCAGAATCAATCAAGGAATTGGAGATATTAGAATCAATGAAATGAATTGGAGATATCAGAATCAATCAAGATCAATGAATTGGAGATATTAGAATCAATGAAATGAATTGGAGATATCAGAATCAATCAAGTGAATTGGAGATATTAGAATCAATGAAATGAATTGGGATATTAGAATCACTATGAATTGGAGATATCAGAATCAATGAAATGAATTGGAGATATTAAGATCAATGAAATGAATTGAGATATTAGAATCAATGAATGAATTGGAGATATCAGAATCAATCAAAGTGAATTGGAGATATCAGAATCAATGAAATGAATTGGAATATCAATCCCAATGAAAGAATAAAAATCAATGAATTGGAGATATTTAGAATCAATGAAATGAATTGGAGATATTAGAATCAATCAAGTGAATTGGAGATATTAGAATCAATGAAGTGAATTGGAGATATCAGAATCAATCAAATGAATTGAAGATATTAAGAATCAATGAAATGAATTGAAGATATTAGAATCAATGTAAAAGTAAATTGGAGATATTAGAATCAATGAAATGAATAAAAATTGAAGTGATATCAGAATCAATCAAATTGGAATTGAGATAATAGAATCAATGAATGAATTGGAATATGGAATCAATCAAGGAATTGGAGATATTAGAATCAATGAAATGAATGGGATATTGGAATCAATGAAGTAAATTGGAGATATTAGAATCAATGAAGTGAATTGGAGATATCAGAGATCAATGAAATGAATTGGAGATATCAGAATCAATCAAATGAATTGGAGATATCAGAATCAATGAAATGAATTGAGATATCCAGAATCAATCAAAGTGAATTGGAGATATTGGAATCAATGAAATGAATAAAGAATCAATGAAATTGAATTGGAGATATTAGAATCAATGAAATGAATTGGAGATATCAGAATCAATCAAGGAATGGAGATATCAGAATCAATGAAATGAATTGGAGATATCAGAATCAATTAAATGAATTGGAATATCAGAATCAATGAAATGAATTGGATTAGAATCAATGAAATGAATTGAGATATTAGAATCAATCAAATGAATTGGAGATATCAAGAATCAATCAAATGAATTGGAGATATTAGAATCAATGAAATGAATTGAGATATTAGAATCAATGAAGTGAATTGGAGATATTAGAATCAATGAAATGAATTGGAGATATTAGAATCAATCAAATGAATTGAGATGTTGGAATCAATGAAATGAATTGGAGATATCAGAATCAATCAAGTGAATTGGAGATATCAGAATCAATGAAATGAATTGGAGATATCAGAATCAATCAAGTGAATTGGAGATATTAGAATCAATGAAATGAATTGGAGATATCAGAATCAATCAAGTGAATTGAGAATTAGAATCAATGAAAATGAATTGGAGATATCAGAATCAATCAAGTGAATTGGAGATATTAGAATCAATCGAAAATGAATTGGAGATATCAGAATCAATCAAGTGAATTGGAGATATTTAGAATCAATGAAGTGAATTGGAGATATCAGAATCAATCAAATGAATTGAGATATTAGAATTGAATTGAGATATTAGAATCCAATGAAATGAATTGGAGATATTAGAATCAATCAAATGAATTGGAGATATTCAGAATCAATGAAAATGAATTGGAGATATCAGAATCAATCAAGTGAATTGGAGATATTAGAATCAATGAAATGAATTGAGATATCAGAATCAATGAAGTGAATTGGAGATATTAGAATCAATGAAATGAATTGGAGATATCAGAATCAATCAAAGTGAATTGGAGATATTAGAATCAATGAAATGAATTGGAGATATCAGAATCAATCAATGAATTGGGAGATATTAGAATCAGTGAAATGAATTGGAGATATCAGAATCAGTCAAGTGAATTGGAGATATTAGAATCAATAAAAATGAATTGGGAAGATATCAGAATCAATCAAGTGAATTGAGATATCAGAATCAGTGAAATGAATTGGAGATGTCAGAATCAATCAAGTGAATTGGAGATATTAGAATCAATATGAAATGAATTGGAGATATCAGAATCAATCAAGTGAATTGGAGATATTAGAAATCAATGAAATGAATTGGAGATATTAGAATCAATGAAATGAATTGGAGATATTGGAATCAATGAAATGAATTGGAGATATTAGAATCAATGAAATGAATTGGAGATATCAGAAATCAATGAAGTGAATTGGAGATATCAGAATCAATCAAATGAATTGGAGATATTAGAATCAATGAAATGAATTGGAGATATTAGAATCAATGAAATGAATTGGAGATATTAGAATCAATGAAATGAATTGGAGATATTAGAATCAATCAGTGAATTGGAGATATTAGAACAAAAATGAATTGGAGATATCAAGAATCAATCAAGTGAATTGGAGATATTAGAATCAATGAAATGAATTGGAGATATCAGAATCAATCAAGTGAATTGGAGATATTAGAATCAATAAAATGAATTGGAATATCAGAATCAATCAAATTGAATTGGAGATATTAGAATCAATGAAATGAATTGGAGATATCAGAATCAATCAAGTGAATTGAGATATTAGAAATGAATTGGAGATATTAGAATCAATCCAAATGATTGGAGATTGAGAATTGGAGAGAATCAATGAAATGAATTGAAGATATTAGAATCAATGAAATGAATTGAAATATCAGAATCAATCAAGTGAATTGAGATTATTAGAATCAATCAAATGAATTGAGATATCAGAATCCAATGAAATGAATTGGAATGAATTAGAATCAATCAAATGAATTGAAGATATCAAGAATCAATGAAGTGAATTGGAGATATTAGAATCAATCAAGTGAATTGGAGATATTAGAATCAATGAAATGAATTAAAGATATCCAGAATCAATGAAAATGAATTGAAGATATCAGAATCAAATGAAATGAATTGGAGATATCAGAATCAATCAAGTGAATTGGAGATATTAGAATCAATGAAATGAATTGGAAGATATCAGAATCAATGAAATGAATTGGAGATAATAGGAATCAATGAAGTGAATTGGAGATATCAGAATCAATCAAGTGAATTGAAGGAGATATTAGAATCAATAAAAGGAATAAGAATATCAGAATCAATAAATGAATTGGAGATATGAATCAATCAAGGAATCAAGTGAATCAATGAAATGAAATTAGAATCAATGAAATGAATTGGAGAATAATTAGAATCAATCAAATGAATTGGAGATATTAGAATCAATGAAGTGAATTGGAGATATTAGAATCAATGAAATGAATTGGAGATATTAGAATCAATCAAGTGAATTGGAGATATTAGAATCAATGAAATGAATTGAAGATATCAGAATCAATCAAGTGAATTGGAGATATTAGAATCAATGAAATGAATTGGAGATATCAGAATCAATCAAGTGAATTGGAGATATTAGAATCAATGAAATGAATTGGAGATATCAGAATCAATCAAGTGAATTGGAGATATCAGAATCAATGAAATGAATTGGAGATATCAGAATCAATCAAGTGAATTGGAGATATTAGAATCAATGAAATGAATTGGAGATATTAGAATCAATGAAATGAATTGGAGATATTAGAATCAATGAAGTGAATTGGAGATATTAGAATCAATGAAATGAATTGGAGATATCAGAATCAATGAAAGATATATTAGAATCAATCAAGTGAATTGGAGATATTAGAATCAATGAAATGAATTGGAGATATTAGAATCAATGAAGTGAATTGGAGATATTAGAATCAATCAAGGAATTGGAGATATTAGAATCACGAAATGAATTGAAGATATCAGAATCAATCAAGTGAATTGGGAGATTAGAAATCAATGAAATGAATTGGAGATATGAATCAATGAAATGATTGGGAGATATTAGAATCAATCAAGTGAATTGGAGATATTAGAATCAATCAAATGAATTGAGATATCCAAGAATCAATGAAATGAATTGGAGATATCAAGAATCAATGAAATGAATTGGAGATATTAGAATCAATGAAAATGAACGAAAGATATTAGAATCAATCAAAGTGAATTGGAGAGCATCAGAATCAATGAAGTGAATTGGAGATATTAGAATCAATGAAGTGAATTGGAGACATTGGGAATCAATCAAGTGAATTGGAGATATCAGAATCAATCAAGTGAATTGAATATTAAGAATCAATGAAATGAATTGGAGATATTAAATCAATCAAGTGAATTGGAGATATTAGAATCAAAATGGGTGGAATTGGAGATATTAGAATCAATCAAGGAATTGGAGATATTAGGAATCAATCAAGTGAATTGGAGATATTGGAATCAATATGAATTGGATTATTAGAATGGTGGAATCGTACGAAATGAATTGGAAGACATTAGAATCAATGAAATGAGTTGGAAGATATCAAAATCAATGAAGTGAATTGGAGATATCAGAATCAATGAAATGAATTGGAGATATTAGAATCAATCAAGGAATTGAAGATATCAGGAATCAATCAAGTAACCCGAGTGATTGGAATCATTGAAATGAATGAGATATTAGATTGGAGATATGGAGAATTGAATCAAGTGAATTGGAGATATCAGAATCAATGAAATGAATTGAAGATATCAGAATCAATGAAGTGAATTGGAGATATTAGAATCAACCAAGAATTGGAGATATTAGAATCAATAAAATGAATTGGAATGTCAGGAATCAATCAAGTGAATTGGAGATATTAGAATCAATCAAGTAATTGGAGATATCAGAATCAATGAAGTGAATTGGAGATATTAGAATCAATGAAATGAATTAAAGATATCAGAATCAATGAAATGAATTGGAAATATTAGAATCAATGAAGTGAATTGAGATTAGAATCAATGAATGAATTGGAGATATCAAATCAATCATGAATTGGAAGATATTAGAATCAATGAATTGAATGAATTGAAGAATATCAGAATCAATCAAGTGAATTGGAGATATCAGAATCAATGAAGTGGTGGAGATATTAAGAAATCAATGAAATGAATGGAGATATTAGAATCAATCAAGGAATTGGAGATATCAGAATCAATGAAATGAATTGGAATATTAGAATCAATGAAATGAATTGAAGATATCAATCAATCAGAATCAATGAAGTGAATTGGAGATATTAGAATCAATCAATGAATTGGAGATATTAGGAATCAATGAATGAATTGGAGATATTAGAATCAATGAAAGGAATTGAAGATATTAGAATCAATGAAGTGAATTGGAGATAATCAATGAATGAATTGAGATATTAGGAATTGAAATGACCCAGACATTAGAATCAATGAAGGAATTGGAGATATTAGGTCAATGAAGTGATTGAAGATATCCAGGAATCAATGAAGTGAATTGGAGATATTAGAATCAATCAAGGAATTGGGAGAATCAAGAAGGAATTGAGAAATGAATTGAAGGAATATTCGAATCCAATGAAGTGAATTGGAGATATCAGAATCAATCAAGTGAATGGAGATGTTAGAATCAATGAAATAAATTGAGATATCAGAATCAATGAATTGAGATACAGAATTGGCGGAATTAAAGATATCAGAATCAATGAAGTGAATTGAAGATATTAGAATCAATGAAATGAATGGAGATATTGGAATCAGTAAGGAATTGGAGATATCAGAATCAATGAAATGAATTGGAGATATCAGAATCAATGAAATGAATCAAGATATTAGAATCAATCAAAATGAATTGGAATATTAGGAATCAATGAAATGAATTGAGATATCAGAATCAATCAAGGAATTGGAGATATTAGAATCAATCGAAGGAATTGGAATATTAGAATCAATGAAATGAATTGGAATATTAGGAATCAATGAACAATTGGAGATATTAGAATCAATCAAGGAATTGGAGATATTGAATCAATGAAATGAATTGAATCAAGATATTAGAATCAATGAAAATGAATTGAGATATTAGAATCAATGAAATGAATTGGAGATATCAATGAAATGAATGGAGAAGTGAATGGAAATATTAGAATCAATGAAATGAATTGAAATATGGGAATCAATCAAGTGAATTGGAGATATTAGAATCAATGAAATGAATTGGAGATATCAGAATCAATGAAGGAATTGAGATTGGAAATGAATTAAGATATGAAATCAATGGAATTGAATTGGAGATATCAAGAATCAATGAATGAATTGGGAATGTTAAGAATCAATTAAGTGAATTGGAGATGTTAAGTCAATGAAATGATTAAAACATCAGAATCAACGAAGGAATTGGAGACATTAGAATCAACGAAATGAATTGAAAGATATCAGAATCAAACAAAGTGAATTGGAGATATTAGAATCAATGAAGTGAATGAAGATATCAGAGACCAATGAAATGGAAATTGGAGATATTAGAATCAATGAAAATGAATTGGAGATATTAGAATCAATGAAATGAATTGGAGATATCAGAATCAATGAAATGAACTGGAGATATCAGAATCAATGAAGTGAATTGAGATATCAACCAATCAATCAAGTGAGAATTGGAATCAATGAAATGAATTGAGAATAGAATCAATGAAATGAATTGAAGATATCAGAATCAATGAAATGAATTGAAGATATCAAGAATCAATCAAGTGAATTGAGAGAATATTAGAATCAATGAAATGAATTGGAATATCAGAATCAATCTGGAAGTGAATTGGAGATATCAATGAAGAATCAATCAAGTCAAGGAATTGGAGATATTAGAATCACGAAAATGAAATTGAAGATATTAAATCAATGAAGTGAATTGAGATATTAGAATCAATCAAGTGAATTGGAATATCCAGAATCAATCAAGTGATTGGAGACAAAGATACGAAATGAATTGAAGATATCAGAATCAATAGAAATAATTAAGAATATCAGAATCAATCAAGTGAATTGGAGATAGTAGAGAATCAATGAAGCGAATTGGAGATATTAGAATCAATGAAGTGAATTGGAGATATCAGAATCCAATCAAATGAATTGGAGATATTGGAATCAATGAAAATGAAATTGAAGATACTGAAATCAACAAGTGAATTGAGATATTAGAATCAATGAAATGAATTGGAATATCAGAATCTAAATCAATGAATTGGAATATTAGAATCAATGAAGAGAATTGGAGATATTAGAATCAATCAAATGAATTGGAATATTAGAATCAATGAAATGAATTGGAGATATTAGAATCAATCAAATGAATTGGAGATATTAGAATCAATGAAATGAATTGAGACATATCAAGTGAATTGGAATCAAAATGAGAAATGAATTGGAGATATCAGAAATCAATGAAGTGAATTGGAGATATTAGAATCAATGAAATGAATTGGAATATCAGAATCACGAAAGTGAATTGGAGATATTAGAATCAATCAAGAATTGGAATATTAGAATCAATGAAATGAATTGGAATGTTAAAGAATAAATCAAATTGAATTGGAATATTAGAATCAATGAAATGAATTGAAGATATCAGAATCAATGAAATGGTGAAGATATCAGAATCAATGAAGTGAATTGGAGATATTAGAATCAATCAAGTGAATTGGAGATATTAGAATCGTGAGAATAGATTGGAGATAGAGATCAATCAAAATTGAATTTGGAGATATTGGAATCAATCAAATTGAATTGGAGATATTGGGAGTAGTAAATGAATTGAAGATATCAGAATCAATGAAATGAATTGAAGATATCAGGAATCAATGAAGTGAATTGGAGATATTAGAATCAATCAAGTGAATTGGAATATTAGAATCAATGAAATGAATTGGAATCAGTAGAATCAATCAAGTGAATTGGAGATATCAAGAATCAATCAAGTGAATTGGAGATATTGAATCAATGAAATGAATTGAGATATTAGAATCAATCAAGTGAATTGGATATTAGAATCAATGAAATGAATTGAAGATATCAGAATCAATCAAGTGAATTGGGTATTAGAATCAATGATAGTGAATTGAGATATTAGAATCAATCAAGTGAATTGGAGATATTAGAATCAATCAAGTGAATTGGAGAATGTCAAGAATCAATAGTGAATTGGAGATATTAGAATCAATGAAGTGAATTGGAGATATCAGAATCAATCAGAAGTGAATTGGAGATATTAGAATCAATGAAATGAATTGAAGATATCAGAATCAATAGTGAATTGGAATATTAGAATCAATAAGTGAATTGGAATATCAGAATCCAATCAAGTAAATTGGAGATATTAGAATCAATAGATGAATTGGGATATTAGATCAGTAGGTAGTTGGAGATGTAGAATCAATGGGGAATAGTTGAGATATCAGAATCAATGAGTGAATTGGAGATATTAGAGATGATGAGTGAATTGGAGATATCAGAATCAATCAGCAAATTGGGATATTAGAATCAATGAAATGAATTGGAGATATCAGAATCAATCAAGTGAATTGGAGATATTAGAATCAATGAAATGAATTGGAGATATCAGAATCAATCATGAATTGGAGATATTAGAATCAATGAATGAATTGGAGATATCAGAATCAATGAAATGAATTGGAGATATTAGAATCAATGAAAATGAAATTGAAGATATCAGAATGAATCAAGTGAATTGAGATATTAGAATCAATGAAATGAATTGGAGATATCAGAATCAATCATGAATTGGAGATATTAGAATCAATGAAATGAATTGAAGATATCAGAATCAATGAAGTGAATTGAGATATAGAATCAATGAAATGAATGGGAGATATCAGAATCAATGAAGTGAATTGGAGATATTAGAATCAATGAAATGAATTGGAGATATCAGAATCAATCAAATGAATTGGAGATATTAGAATCAATGAAAATGAATTGGAGAATCAATCAAGGAAATTGGAGAATTAGAATCAAAAGTGAATTGAATTGAGATCAATCAAATTGAATTGGAAGATATTAGAATCAAATCAAAGAATTGGAGATATTAAGAATCAATGAAATGAATTGAGATGTCAGAACCGAAATCAAATTGAATTGGAGATGTTAGAATCAATCAAGTGAATTGAAGATATCAGAATCAATGAAATGAATTGGAATATTAGAATCAATCAAGGAATTAGGAATTATTAGAATCAATGAAGTGAATTGAGATATTAGATCAATCAAGTAAATTGAGATATTAGAATCAAATCTCAAGTGAATTGGGAGCAACAGAATCAATGAAATGAATTGGAGATATTAGAATCAATGAATTGAATTGGAGATGTTAGAATCAATGAAATGAATTGGAGATTATTAGAATCAATTTGAAATGAATTGGAGATATCAGAATCAACCAAGTGAATTGGAGACATCAGAATCAATGAAATGAATTGGAGATATTAGAACAATCAAGGAATTGAGATGTTAGAATCAATCCAAATGAAATTGGAGATATTAGAATCAATGAGATATTAGAATTGAAATGATAACTGGATATTCAGAATCAATTACAGATTGGAATGTTAGAATCAATGAAATGAATTGGAGATGTCAGAATCAATGAAAGAATTGAGATATCAGAATCAATGAAGTGAATTGGAGATATCAGACCACCCATGAATTGAGACAATCAAATGAATTGGGAGATATCAGAATCAATCATGAATATTAGAATTGGAATTTAGATATTAGAATCAAATGAAATGAATTGGACATTAGGAATCAATGAAATGAATTGGAGATATTAGAATCAATGAAATGAATTGGAGATATCAGGAATCAATCAAGTGAATTAGATATCAGAATCAATGAATGAATTGGAGATATATCAGAATCAATGGAAATGAATTGAGATATATCAATGAAGTGAATTGAAGTGAAATTGGAATAATAGAATCAATCAAGTGAATTGGAGGATATTAGAATCATTGAAATGAATTGAATGCTCAGAATCAATGGAAGGAATTGGAGATATTAGAATCAAATCAATAAATCAATTGAATTGGAGATATTAGAATCACAAATGAATTGAAGATAATAGAATCAATCAAGAAGTGAATTGGAGATATCAGATCAATGAAAATTGAAGATATTAGGAATCAATCAAGGAAAATGAATTGGAATGTGGGAATCAATCCAAATTAAGGAGTTAGATATTAGAATCAATGAAATGAATTGAGACATTAGAATCAACAGCGAATCAGAATCAGTGAAAATTGAATTGGAATATTAGAATCTAATGAAATGAATTGGAGATGTAGAATCAATCAAATGAATTGGAGATATCAGAATCAATGAATGAATTGGAGATATCAGAATCAATGAAATGAATTAAAGATATTAGAATCAATGAAGTGAATTGAATTAGAATCAATGAAAATGAATTGGAGATATTAGAATCAATCATGAATTGAGATATCAGAATCAATGAAATGAATTGGAGATATCAGAATCAATGAAGTGAATTGGAGATATCAGAATCAACGAAGTGAATTGAGATATTAGAATCAATGAAATGAATTGGAGATATCGAATCAATCAAGTGAATTGGAGATATTAAATCAATGAAATGAATTGGAGATATCAGAATCAATCATAAATTGGAGATACTGAATAATCAAGGAATGAAGTGAATTGGAGATATTAGAATCAATGAAAATGAATTGAAGATATCAGAATCAATCATGAATTGGAAAGATATTAGAATCAATGAAATGAATTGGAGATATCAGAATCAATCAAGTGAATTGAGATATCAGAATCAATCATGAATTGGAGACACGAATCAATCATGAAATGAATTGGAGATATTAGGAATCAATGAAATGAATTGGAGATATTAGAATCAATGAATTGGAGATATTGGAAATATTAGAATCAGAATCAATCTCAAGTGAATTGAGATATTAGAATCGAAATCATGAGTCAGAATCATGAATTGAGATATTAGAATCATGAAATGAATTGGGAGCATCAGAACAATTAGAATCAATCAAGTGAATTGGAGATAAATTGGAGACATAGAATCAATGAATGAATTAGAATGAATCAATCAAGAATTGGGAGATATTAGAATCAATGAAATGAATTTGGAGATATCAGAATCAATCAAGAATTGAGAATTAGAATCAATGAAATGAATTGGAGATATTATGAATGAGTGGTATAAATAAATGAATTGGAGATATTAAATCAATCAAGGAATGGAGATATTAGAATCAATGAAAGAATTGGAGATGTTAAAATCAATGAAGCAAATTGGGAATGTCAGAATCAATCAAGTGAATTGGAGATATTAGAATCAACCGGCGAATTGAAGATATCCAGAATCAATGAAATGAATTGAAGATATCAGAATCAATGAGTGAATTGAAGATATTAAATCAATGAAATGGAATTGAGAATCAACCAACAATAAATTCGAGATATCAGAATCAATGAAAGGAATTGGAGATATTAGAATCAATGAAATGAATTGGAATATCAGAATCAATCAAGTGAATTGGAGATATTAGGAATCAATCAAGTGAATTGAGATATTGGAGAATCAAATCAATCGCGAATTGGAGATATTTAGAATCAATGAAATGAATTGAAGATATTACCAATCATGAATTGAGGAGTGAATCAATGAAATGAATTATTAGAATCAATGAAATGAATTGGAGATATCAGAATCAATCAATTGAGAATTAGAATTGGAGATATTAGAATCCAATGAATGAATTGGAGATATTAGAATCAATCAAGTGAATTGGAGATATCAGAATCAATGAAATGAATTGGAGATATTTAGAATCAATGAAATGAATTTAATTGAGATATTAGAATCAAATGAAAATGAATTGAAAGGAATTGGATATTAGAATCAATGGAAAATGAATTGGAGATATCAGAACCAATCAAGGATTGGAGATATTAGAATCAATGAAATGAAGATATCAGAATCATTTGGAGAATCAAGAATCAATCAAGAATTGAGATATTAAGAATCAATCAGTGAATTGGAGATGTAGGAATCAATGAAATGAGAATCAATGAATTGATTAGAATTGGAAATGAATTGAGAATCAGAATCAATCATGAATTGGAGATATCAAGAATCAATCTAAGCACAGAATTGGAGATATTAGAATCAATTGAGAATTGAATTGGAGATATCAGAATCAATGAGTGAATTGGAGAATTGATTGGAGATATCAGAATCAATCAAATGAATTGGAGATATTAGAATCAATGAAGATAGGAAATGAATATTAGAATGAAGTGAATTGAGATAATATTGAATCAATGAAATGAAGAGATATTAGAATCAATGAAATGAATTGGAGATAGCCGAATCAATGAAGAATTGAGATATCAAGAATCAATCAAATGAATTGGAGATATTAGAATCAAGGAAGTGGAGATATCAGAAATCAATTAGAATCAATCAACAAGTGAATTGGAGATATTAGAATCAATGAAATGAATTGAAGATATCAAGAATCAATGAATGAATTGGAGATATTGAATCAATCAAATGAATTGGGAGATATTAGAATCAATCAAGTGAATTGGAGATATTAGAATCAATGAAGTTGAATTGGAGATATCAGAATCAATGAAATGAATTGAGATATTAGAATCAATGAAATGAATTGGGATATCAGATATCAGAATCAAAATGAATTGGAGATATCAGAATCAATGAAATGAATTGGAGATATCAGAATCAATCAAATGAATTGGAGATATTAGAATCAATGAAATGAATTGGAGATATTAGAATCAAAATGAATTGGAGATATTAGAATCAATGAAATGAATTGAGATATCAGAATCAATGAAATGAATTGGAGATATCAGAATCAATCAAATGAATTGGAGATTAGAATCAATGAAATGAATTGGAGATATTAGAATCAATGAAATGAATTGAGATAGAATCAATGAATGAATTGGAGATATTAGAATCAATGAAATGAATTGGAGATATCAGAATCTGGGAAGTGAATTGGAGACATTAGAATCAATGAAAATGAATTGGAGATATCAATGAAATGAATTGAGAATCAATCAATGAAAATGAATTGGAGATATTAGAATCAATGAAATGAATTGAAGATATCAGAATCACTGAAGGAATTGGGATATTAGAATCAATCAAGTGAATTGAAATATTAGAATCAATCAAGGAATTGGGATATTAGAATCAACGAATGAATTGGAGATCGTAGAATCAATCAAAGTGAATTGGAATATTAGAATCAATGAAATGAATTGAGATATCAGAATCAATGAAATGAATTGAAGATATTAGGAATCAATGAAGTGAATTGGAGATGTTAGAATCAATGAATTATAAATTGGAGATATTAGAATCAGTGAAAATGAATTGGAGATATTAGAATCAATCAAATGAATTGGAGATACCAAGAATCAATCAAGTGAATTGGAGATATTACAGAATCAAATGAAATGAATTGAGATATCAGAATCAATCAAGTGAATTGAGATATTAGAATCAATGAAATGAATTGGAGATATCAGAATCAATGAAATGAATTGGAGATATCAGAATCAATAGAAATGAATTGGAGATATTAGAATCAATCAAGGAATTGGAGATATTAGAATCAATGAAATGAATTGGAGATATCAGAACAATCAATCGGAGATATTAGGGAAAATCATGAATTGGAGATATCAGAATCAATGAAATGAATTGGAATATTAGAATCAATGAAGTGAATTGGAGATAGAATTAAAACGAATTAAGAATAGAACCAATGAAATGAATTGGAGATATCAAGAATCAATGAAATGAATTGGAGAATGGAGATATTAGAATCAATGAAATTGAATTGGAGATATTCAGAATCAATGAAATGAATTGAGATATTAGAATCAATGGAGATACCAACCAATCAAGGAATTGAGATATTAGAATCAATGAAGTGAATTGGAGTATATCAGAATCAATCATTGGAGACATTAGAATTGGAGATATTAGAATCAATGAAATGAATTGGAGATATTTAGAATCAATGAAAATGAATTGGAGATATCAGAATCAATCATGGAATAGAATCCAATGAATTGGAGATATTAGAATCAATGAATGAATTGGAGATATAGAATCAATCAAGTAATTGGAGATATTAGAATCAATGAAATGAATTGGAGATATCAGAATCGAATGGAGATGAAGGAATTGAAATATTGAGATCAATGAAGGAATTGGAATAATAGAATCAATGAAGTGAATTGGAGAATATCAGAATCAATCGAAAGTGAATTGGAGATATAGAATCAATGAAATGAATTGAGATATGAATCAATCAAGAATTGGAGATATTAGAATCAATGAAATGAATTAGAATATTAGAATCAATGAGCAATTGGAGATATTAGAATCAATGAAATGAATTGGAGATATTAGAATCAATGAAATGAATTGGAGATATCAGAATCAATCAAGAATTGAGATATTAGAATCAATGAGTGAATTGAGATATCAGAATCAATGAAGTGAATTGAGATATCAGAATCAATCAAATGAATTGAGATAGATATCAGAATTCAATCAAGTGAATTGGAGATATTAGCTAAATTCAAGATATCAGAATTGGAATATCAAGAATCAATCATGAATTTAAGACGAATCAATGAAATCAACAAGAATGAATCAATCAAGGACCGTGGAGATATCAATCAAATGAATTGAGATATCAGAATCAATCAAGCAAATTGGAGATATTAGAATCAATCATGAATTGAGATATTAGAATCAATGAATGAATTGGAGATAATTAGAATCAATGAATGAATTGAAAGATATCAGGAATCAATCAAGTGAATTGGAGATATTAGAATCAATGAAATGAATTGGAGATATCAGAATCAATCAAGAAATGAATTGGAGATATTAGAATCGTGAAAGGAATTGAAGATATCAGAATCAATGAACCAATGAATTGGAGATATTAGAATCAATGCGAAATGAATTGAATTGGATATCAAGAATCAATCAAGTAAATTGGAGATATTAGAATCAATGGAAATGAATTGAAGATATCAGAATCAATAAAGTGAATTGGAGATATAAATCAATGAAATCGAGATATCAGAATCAATCAAGAATTGGAGATATCAGAATTGGAGATATTAGAATCAATGAAATGAATTCGAGATATCCAGAATCAATCAAGTAAATTGGGAATCAGGAGATCAATCATGAATTGGAATGTCAGGGAATCAATCAATTAGTTGGGATATTGGAATCAGTGAAATGGAAGATATCAGAATCAAGTAGGAATTGGAGATATTGGAATCAATGAAATGAATTGAGATAATCAATCAGGCAAAATTGGAGATATGAGATCAATCAAGTGAATGAGATATGGAATATCAGGAATTATAAGAATCAATGAAGATATTGAAGATATCAGTAATCAAGAATTGGAGATATTAGAATCAATGAAATGAATTGAGATATCAGAATCAAGCTAATTGGAGAATAGAATTGAAAGAATTGGAGAATCAATCAATCATAAATTGGAGATATCAGAATCAATCAAGAATTGAGATATCAGAATATCAAGTGAATCAGTAGAATGAGATATTGGAGATATTAGAATCAATGGAGAGTGATTTGAGATATTAGAATCAATGAAATGAATTGGAAGATATCAGAATCAATCATGAAATTGGAGATATCCAGAATCAATCAAGTGAATTGGAGATATCAGAGATCAATAAGAATTGAATTCAGGGGATATCAGAATCAATGAAGTGAATTGGAGATAATAAATCAATTAGAATTAGAGATATTAGAAAATGAGGAATTGAGATATTAGAATCAATGAAATGAACTGGAGATATCAGAATCAATCAAGTGAATTGGAGATATTAGAATCAATGAAAATGAATTGAGATATCAGAATCAATCAAGTAAATTGGAGATATTAGGAATCGTGAAATGATTTGAGATATCGGGGAATACTCGCGAATCAGATATTAGAACTACGAAATGAATTGGAGATATTAGAATCAATGAATGGAATTGAGATATCAGAATCAATCAAAATTGAATTGGAGGATATCAGAATCAATCAATCAGATATAGAACCAATAAATGAATGGAGATATCAGAATCCAATGAAAATGAATTGGAGATAAGATAGAATCAATCAAAGTGAATTGGAGATATTAGAATCAATGAAATGAATTGGAATATTAGAATCAATGAAATGGAGATTGAAGATATCAATCAAGGAATTGAATTGAATCAATGAATGAATTGAGAGATCAATCAAATGAATTGGAGATATCCAGAATCAATCAAGAATTGAATTCAAGTGAATTGGAGATATTAGAATCAATGGAAATGAATTGGAAATATCAGAATCAATCATCGAGATATTAGAATTGGAATATTAGAATCAATGAAATGGAATTGGAGATGAATTAGAATCAGTAATGAAATGGTGGAGATATTCAGAATCAATGACTGAATGAATTGAAGAATCAAGAATCAATGAAATGAATTGGAGAGAATCAACAAGTAAATTGAGAATCAATCAATGAATTGGAGATATCAAACCAATGAAATGGAGAATTGGAATATTAAAACAGAATTGGGAGAATGAAATGAATTGGAATATTAGAATCAATGAAATGAATGAGATATTAGGATATCAAGAATGGAATGAAATGAATTGGAGATATCAGAATCAATCAAGTGAATTGGAGATATTAGAATCAATGAAATGAATAGAAAAAATCAATGAAGTGAATTGGAATATTAGAATCAAATCAATCACAAAATCAATGAAGGAATTGGAGATTGAATCAATCAAGTGGAAGCCAAGAGCTATTATGGTTCACTGGAATGATGAAAGATGACTTCCAAAAAACTAAACAAAGTATTAAGAAACAAGAAAATTTTGTTAGAAACGAAGAAAACAGTGCTCAACTGTTATATAATATCAATCTTCCTAGAATATATATTAGTGAATGATGGGTAATTTCCTCACAGATGAGGCAACAAGAATGTTCTATAGAAGGATGCTGGGAATACCATAAGCAGACCATGTGAGTAACAGGAAAGTTTTAAGGAAAATGTAACCAAAAAGTCACTTATATTTAGAATAAGAAAGAGGCAGTTGAAATTTCTTGGAGACATAATGAGGACAGAGGGCTTGGGGAATTTGACACTCATAAGACATATTCAAGACAAGAGGGGCATAGGGAAACAGAAAGTAACCTATCTAAGGAGCTTGTGTAAATGGATGACAGCACAGGAATTGGGAGAGACAATGAGGCAAATATAGGGTTTCAAATGGTACAAAATTGTGGAGAGCTATGATTATTCACATCCTTGAGGAATTAGTAACATAAAAGAAGGTTACTGAAGTGATAAACAAAAGAGATGATAGAGGATCTCAGCAGATCACTCTTCATAGTATTGCCAAAGAATACATTTGCAAATGAATGTGAATGAACAATCAGTGTGATAAAGCATGCAACAAAATGATTTATGTGAATTGTAAGAAATTGGGGCAGAATTAAACTAGAAATAAGTAGGAACAATATAACTTTGTACAATACACTGGAATTAGAAATGCAATTTTTATGATCAGAATACTAACAGTGTGAGTAACAGAACCCATGTTTCATTGATTACACAAACTTGGATGTCGAAAACTTACTTAAGAAAGTTCCAAAACAATCCTCACAATAGTAGGAGACAAATTGGAGATAAACCGCAATATTAAAGAAACTTCCCGACCTCTCAGTATACAATCTGACAGATTGCTAATGTTCTCTGTATTTCCAATAATAATATATAAAGAAAAAGGCCTGGTTAGGAGATAAAAAAAGAAAAGTGTACTAAGTCACTTCTAAAGACCAGATACAACCTGCACTTGAAAAATGTCAAAGAATGTAATGTCTGAGATGTACTAAAAACAACAAAGACATTCAGCTGGAAAAGACAAGGGGGCACTGAAAAGTTGTGAGCCAGACCAAGAATGGATTTCAAAAGTTTAGTTGCATTTTGGAAATGGGTAGAGTCGAAAAACATTTTAGCACTCCTTTGGATGTAAAATAGTGAAACTACTTTATCACAAAACTTCAGAATGCAACTAGAACATGTACATCTGAAAACAAAAATGTTCAAGCCAAATCTCATTTTTCAGAAAACATAAGTATAAATATTTTAAGGAAAAATGATGTATTTGCAAAAGAAAATTCAAAACATTGAAAAAATCATTGGTAAATACACACACACACACACACACACACACATATATATATGAATTGGGTTTTTTAAAGAAAAATGAATAGATGGAAAAGAAAATTTTAAAAATCATTGGATGCCAAAAAATGTTTAGTATTTGATTTAACAAATCTCAAATAAAGTCTTGCACAACTGATGTTATTAATAATATCATTTTTAATGATATTATTATTAATAATATCATTTTTAATGATATTATTATTAATAATATCATTTTTAATGATATTATTATACATTTCGTTTTTAAATAAAGAATTGGTGATTTGATAAAAATGTCACTTACGCACATAAAGAAGACAAGAAATATAAACTATTGAAAATAAAATTGAATGAAGAGGGAAGAATGTGCTTGAAAAGCGAAAAACCTGCATCTGAAATATTTTACTATTTTACAAAAAAGTAAAAAATATCCCTATCATAGTAAAAGAAGAAATTTGATTAAAATTTAACAAAAGCAATGAATATTTTCAATTTTATCCACATCATGTACTATTTTGGCTTGTTGCAGATTATCAACTTGTGTGACTTATATCATCATTGTGATTTTCTTTTAGGTTGATATATCGCTGCAGGATGTAGTAAAAGAAAACAAGAAAAAACGATTAAACATCAACTAGCAAGAAGAGAGAATGCATGGTTGTTAGCAAAAGAGACAGCCCAACATGCAAATTACAAATTGGAGATGCCAAAATCAAGCAAGTTCAAAAATGTAAATATCTAGGAAATTTAATATCAGAGAAAAGAAAATGCTACATTGAAATCCATAGGGGCATTGTGATAATGCCTTCCAAAAGCTAAGCAAAGTATTAAGAAACAGAAAAATTTCATTAGAAACAAAGAAAAAACTACTTAACTGCTATGTAATATTGGTTCTCCTATATGGCAAAGAATGCTGGAAATCTCATCACAGATTACGAAAAGACTTGAAGCAAAAGAAATATGGCTCACAGAAGGATGCTGAGAATACCATAGCCTGAACATATTAACAGTGATGAAGTTTTAGAGAAAATGGAAACAAAAAGGGCACTTTTATTTAACATCAGAAAGTGATAGTTGAAATTTCTAGGTTATATAATGAAGAAAGAAGGCTTGGAAAATTGATACTTACAGGACATATTGATAGCAAGAGGGACAGAAGAAAGTATAATCTACCCTACTGAGCTTGTGTAAATGTTTGGCAGAACAGGGTTTAGGACAGATAGCTAAAAGATAAAATTTACTAAGAGCTATAAAGAATAGGAAATTGTGGAGAGTCATGATCACCAACATTCTGAAGGGGCATGGCTTATAAAAGAAGCAGAAGAGATCACTGCATGTGGTCAGGATGCTGGGTTTGTTTATCAAGTCACCATCTCCTGATAGATTGCCAACACAAAGTGCTTGCATCTGCCCCTGCTAGTATAACCATTGACAATTTCATCAACTCAGTTCCGCCCACAAGGCTTGGGTCAAACAATGATATAGTTTTCAGGCACAAATGTTGCTGCAAACTGTGTTCATCTCTCCAGGAAAATTTAATCAAGAAGTCACTGCCTTAATTAATTGATTGATGGTGAGATTTGATCCAGAGCTTCATGGTCAGATTGCTAACTCTCTAACACATGCCCAATTTTATACATTTTGGAATTGAGAAAATTAGATATTAGATTATGCTAGACTGAATTACATATATAAACACACATACAAACAAGCATAAACACAAATGCACATGTGAACTTACACACACATAAATATGCACAAATTCTGAAAATTCTGGATATTAAGTAAATGAAACCTTTGATATTTGAAAGAATAAAAAGAACAGATTATTGGATATTTTTAAAAAAATATGGATATTTGAAAAAATAGAAAAAGAGTTATGAAATCAATGTATTAAAGAAACAGTTTGATATTTGAAAACGGATACGAAATAAAAATTACTTAAATTTTTGATACTTGAAAAAATATCTTAATAAAAAGAGCTTTTTTATATTTATGAAAATAAAAATTATTGAATAATGAAAAAGAAGCCATGTCAGAAATATTTAGAGGAGGAATTGTTATATTGGGTCAGAACAAAAGTTTAGCTTTTTTTAAGCAAATTTCAAAGAATATTTAGATATTTGTATATGGATATATTCAAATACATATGTGCCATTTTGTTCCATTATATTTTGCCATTTTTGAGGCAGCTTCAAGATTTCTTCATCCCAGAACTTAGCATCTTTTTAGGTGTTGAACTGGTGTAAGCAGTTTCAACAGTCTTCCAGAGAACTGAAGTTCTTTCTATTAAGAACATTTTGTAGGGATCAAAATAAGTGGTAATACAAAGGTACAAGATCTGCTGAGTACAACATGTATAGTAGTACATCTCAGCCAAGTTGTACCAATTTCTGTCTGATCTTCTTCTTTATGTACCCTAGAAATTTCAATTATCTCTTTCTGATGTTAATTATAAGTGTCCCTTTTGTATTTTCTCTAAAAGTTTGTAGTTGCTTGCAATGTTCAGATCATGGTATTCTCAGCATCCTCCTGTAGAACCACATTTCTGTTGCTTCAAGTGTCTTCTTCATCTAAGAGATTGTCCAGCATTCATTGCCATATAAGAGGTCTGGTATTACATAACAGTTTGCTACTCTTTTCTTTGTTTCTAAAAAAAGTTTTTTTTGTTTCTTAAAAAACCCAGAAGAAACAAAAATATTAGTTTAAAAAACATTGTATTTTTTAAAAAAATTAAATTAGTCAAAATACATTTAATAGTTGAAGAATTCTTGAGTATTTGCAAAAACATTTTCAGTTATTTAGAAAAAAGTAGTTTGCATATTTGAATTAAAAAAGGAATCTGCAGTTTTTTGGAATGACAGAGTGGGAAAAGCAAAACAAAAAAATAAATCATGTTTACAAAAGATCCTTACATATTTGTCAGTGTTCTATAAAAGTACACAGTGATACATTTAGATTTCATTTGTTTTTGGTTTTTGTTAATTTTGTCCAATGTCTTTTTTTTGCAATTTAAACAAATTATATTCCATTTTCACCAAATCTAACACATAACAACTTTCACTAGCCCGAGGAAAAGATAATTTTGAATATTTTATGTTGTTTTTAAAATGATTGGCTTCTAAATTAAAAAAATGGCTTTGACAAAATTCAAAATGTCTGAAAAATATTGTGCTCAGTTTTTTGCAAATACACATTTATTTCATCTGGGTTTACAGGAAACAACTCTCAGTTGGGAAATCATTCATTAAATTTTTCTACTAATTTCTTAATTTTAAAAGTTCTTCTATCTAAAAATTCTTAATGTTACTGATAAAATACATAAAGAATACCCTTAATATCTAGCACATTTTTTACATATTTAAATTTCCATTTCTATTATTTAATATTTGAATCATTTGTGAGGGCATTTGTTTAATTCAAATTATTTTTATGGTAACACCTTTGTGAGAAAATGAAATAAAATCATTAAATAAAATATAAAGAATAAAAAATTGAAAAAATGAATACATTTTCCTGTTTTGGTCATCTGTGCAATTTTATTACCCAACTTGGCTTTACTAGATTCCTGTTAAATGGCACTGTTATGTTTTATAAGAAGACAAATATTTATTTCCTCTTTCTCTTTTCTCCTTCTTACTCCAAGATGTATCAGAATGTAGATGAAGATGTCCACAATGGGGAATATTTCCTTTCTCCAGTGAACTGATGGATGAAGTAAGTACAACCTGTGTTTTAGGTCATTCCAACTCAGTACAGGGCTAACTTGAGCTTGATCAATATAATCATTCTTATCATGACTTACCCTAACTTATTTCTCTCTTCGCACTTTCCATCATATAGCAATTGGACATGTTTTGCAGCATCACCAATGAAGTAAGTTCAACCTTTACTTCGGTTGTTCCAACTCAGCACAGGGTGACATGAGTTTGACCATTATAACTACTGATGGAGTAAGTACAACCTTTACTTTGGATGTTTCAACTTAATACAAGGTTGACTTAAGCTTGTCCATTATAACTGATATGTCCCAGAAAGGGATATATTTGTTTGAAGTAGTAAAGTGGTTTTGGACTACTGTAACAGGGTAGGACAATCTAGCAGGTAACTGTAATGGACTGGTCCTCGTCGTAGTGGTAGGCAATAGGCATAGGCAATAGGCAAAGACAATAGGCATCCTCTTGTACCTCCACATCAGTCTGTATTTATAGCCGACACCAGCCAATCATATTACTGTGAGGGGGAACCCAGGTGTAGGCATATTCATTACATCAATAACCATTCTTATTTTAACTTACTTCTGAACCAGAAAAAGAAAATAGACATACCCAAGAGACATTGGGACTTAGTTTCCCTACAGTTTCTATAAAAAGAAAAGGCTGAATATCTTCTAACTTTTTAAGTACAATGAAGAATAATGGAGTAGCTTTAAAGAGGCTTGAATTCATGTACCAGATGAATGACATCTTAACCAACTCAGTCATAGAAACCTATGTCTACACAGGGCAAAAATTGTTATGGGTGTAATAGGCAAGAAAGAGAATATTTCTAGTTTACATTTCTCCATTCTTGGCATACCTGTGATATATTAACACCTTACAGAATAGAATAGCTGAAAGAAATGAATGACAAACAAAAATTATATACAGCTATATACATACTTGCCACAAATTTTTTCCACACTGGGAAATTATAACATTTAAATACAACAAACAGTATGAAAGAGCAAGAAGCAAGAGGGTCTTGTAATAATTCCAGGAGAGAAAACAGACAAGCGGGTGGTGCCTTCTATGTACCTGGGGACATCATGTAGTTTCTTCTGCTCTCTTAAGTGCCATGGGTAGTTACGTCTTACTTCTCCATGACTTACATATCAACTGACATGGGAAGATATATCTTGCCTCTATGTGTTCTAAATAGCAACTGGAGTTGATCACTCTATGAACTGACATCACTCACTTGTAATCATGTTATACTCATAGATTCATCTTAGCCAAAGGGAGATAATTGCCCTTTGCATTCCTATTCTCTCCAGGCATAATGCTATCTCCTCAATCCAAATCTTAACATCATTTTTAATCCTAGTCTTAAATTATTTGTATTCTGAGATGGAGCACATTTTGTTCATTTTTGGTTTATTTCTGGTTTCCTTTTGTCATAACTTTTTGCTAAAATATCTGATTAGTGCCCATTTTTCAGTCATCTTTCATTGCAATGTAATTCTCTTTACTAAAAAATCTTCCAAAAATAAAATATACTCTTCTGAAACTTCATTTGAGGAATATTAGCTGATTTAAAGTATAATTAATCTGATTTTAAACAAATATTATTTATGTTAAGTTTAAAATATGACAGAAATGTATTCTTAACCCAACAGTAGCTATGTTTTAACTGATAGTATCTGTATTGATGAGTTTGACAAGGTGATGACAGATATAATGTTGTTCTACAGAGACTTTATCTGTAAAACATAATTGAAGAAAATGACTTGAGTACTTTTTAATTTAATTTTTAAATATTCAGTAATCTTAAAAATTTATGAAAATATTCTCTATAATTTAATGTTTTATTGAATTTTAGAAATTTTTGGCTTTAAATTTGCTATATTCCTTGCTCTTATTTTTTGATGACGTCATGCATGGCTGTCCATACTTACAAAAAGCATTCAGGTTGATTGCCTTCTGATTATTTAAGTTAGTAATATGAAGTAGTAATAAAAAATGTAGCTTCTGATGAGATTTGAATTTGCATCTTGCATTCTAGAAGCTTATCTTTAGCATACATCTTTATTCCTATTGTCTATAATTTTGTAAAGAGTAATTATCATTCCAAGAGTTGTTCAGACAAGTGAACTGATTTTTAGTGTTTGTAAACAATATGAAGAATTGATCTCAGGCTTAACAAACTTGAAATTTCTATTATCCTACTTCATACTAAATTGTTGATGTCCTTCAAAATTATGATAAGAGGCAACAATAAGATGGAAAACATGTTTGGTGAAAAAATTAATAATGAAAATGCTTCAACTTTACATTCAAATAAATCAAATTATTAAAATGACTAAGAGAATTAATCACTTATAAATTTACTAACTTAATTTGATTTACTTCTCTTCTTACATCCAATGGGACAGGAAATATATAAATACACATTGATAATTATTATATGGTTTAATAATCACTTTTTCATCTTATTGCTGTTCTTTATCGTAACATTCTAGGTTGAATATATTTTTACTTTTTTTAAGTAGAATGGAGTAAAAATAATGAAGTAATCTTTAATGAGTCTTATGTCCCAGATCTTGAAAGTTTGTCTTTTATGGATAAAGCTTTAAAAATTAAATCACAGAAACCTTTGGCTTGATAGGGCAAAACTCTCCAGTCATATTAATATCTCCTCAATCCAAAACTTAATGCTATTGTTGCTTTTTATCACAAATTATTTTTATTCTGAGATGAAGCATATTTTGTTAATTTTTGGTTTATTTCTGGCTTTCTTTCATCATAACTTTTTAGGTTAAATGCCTTCTGACTATTAAAGTTAGTAACATGGGGTAGTAATAAAAAAAATGTAGTTTCTGAAGAGACTTGAATTTGCAGTTGATATCATTTATGAAAAATGAACTCGTGTGAAAGGGGAGGTAAGTTCAAGAGTAATGAAAAGCTTTTTTATTTTATTTCATGCTATTTATTTTAATATTTAACCTAGAAAAATTGGATAAAATGCAACAATGAAATGAAAAAAAGATCTGCTAAGAATTAATAACAAAAATAATTCAATTTAAGTAATTTCAAATAGTTACTTAGTAGCAAAAACAAACAATAAACATGATGAAGTGGATTAGGGAAATAAAAATATAACTGTGAATATAAGCTTCTGTAGCCTAAATAGTTAATCCATCATCCATGGAAGATAAGCTTCCAAGATATGAGTTCAACTCTTATCAGGAGTGTCTAAAGTGTATTTGGCTCAGAAAGTTATAAAATATAAAAATAAGATGAAAAAAGACTTGTCAAAAATTAATACTGAAAATACTCCATCTCAGTGGCCATATAAATAAAAATATTCTTAAAAAGAGATTTAAAAAAATTAAACTATATGGAAAGTAATTATAATAACAAAAATAATAAATAAGCATGTAGAATAAGTTATATGTTACTCCCCAAATACATACAAATTGTAAAGATAAATTTTATTAATACAAAGGGATATTGAAAAGTTCTTGGTCTGACCAAGAAGGAAATAGTATATTGTCATGAAATGTACATTCTATTCCACATATTCACTCCAAAGTTCAAAAGACTCAGCATATCATTTTTCAAGTTTCTTTAACCCTTCCTGTCGAATTTCTGTTTGTTTTTATTGGAATACTGCTCTGAAAATCATACAGTACTTTCCTCCCTTTCAAACTTGTTTCAAGGTTTTGAAATTGAGAGAGCATTATTTGGTAAGCAGGATGGATGGTTTCTGTACAGCTCAAACCCCAAATTCTCCACAATATCCATCATCTTACCAGCACTGTGAGCAGATAAATTTTCCTGCAAATAGAGAACAACTTTTATAACTTCCTCTCTCTGTTTTAATGTTTGTTTTAACTGGCACATCAAGTTACAGTCATATTCTGTGCGGACTGTTTGTCCTTTCTGGGAATAATCTGAATATATTTCCTTATCCATCTCCAAACCCCCAAACTGTCCTGTTGATTTTTTGTTTGTGAATTTCTTTAGCCAAGAAGAACCAGAGTGCTTCCACTACATGGCTGCTTCTGGATCTATGTTTTGTTCCAAAAGTTTATAATCAGATTTTGCTGAAAATGGTGCAAAATTAACTGGGAAGCGTCTACTTGGTTTAATTTCAAGTCAGCATTCAAACATTATATGAGAGCTAGAGAAAAACAAAAAAATATTTTAAAAATGTACTATAAGCTCTGGTAAAAATGGTTAGTGAGACATTAGGGCCTATAAGTCTCAAAAATTCATTAACTGATCCCCCCACCTGAATACATGACCCAGTGGATAAAAGCATTGGCTGAATAATCCAAAAAAAGTGATTTAATCCAAAGAGTTGTGAGTACAATACCTGATCACAGCAGAAGAGAGTTGAGTTACAAAAGGGAATTAACTGAAACTGAGATATTCACCCCTCCCACCACCACCAAAAAAGGGCATGTCCAATTTACCCCTGTGGACTAAATAAAGGGTTCAGTTTGAAATTCCAACATATATCACCTGAAGAAGGCTGAAGCATACAGCAACCAAAATGTCATGAATATGGCAATAAAGATGAGGACAACAGTCTGAACAATATAAATAGTGTAAATAGTTACAATACCTCATCTCAGAAATATACAGACAGATTATATGTTTGATTTTATTATTTGTTTTTTATGGCTTATCAACCCACTGAAGGTTATTTAAAGCCAGAAAATATATTTAGATTGCAATCATTTTTTGGTGAGGTTGGTAATAATGGTTTAGTGATACAAGTCTTACTAATTAACTCATAGCTGGGGAAGAAGAGGTGGATTCATACCTTTCCTAAGTATGTAAGTGAATATAATGAAATTAGAACTCGTTTCTCTGATTAACAATTCCAAGTCATTATCCATTACATCACCCACACGACCAAGCTTACAGCACATGGTATTCCCAAGCGGTTACCTATCTAGGTATTGACCAGGCTTGATGTTGCTTAACTTTGATTATTGTACATGAACTTGTGTTTTAATAGGATATAGTCATAAGCCTCCAAACATTATAGCACTCACTTGACTGCCAGTTTCTGTATACACAGCTGATTATTAATTTTAAACCCAATGCATTCCCTGAATATATTCAGCATCTCTGAAATTCTTTTTGTTAATTAGTCAAAATTAGTTCATGATCAACAGTTTCAAGAGTAGACATGGTTGAAAGCCTCTCTGATTGTGCTGAATATTGGGCCTCAAAATCTCTATGCTAGAAATTGGTATATTACTACTTCACAGTTGAGTATGATGGTACTTGTCATCCAAGATTTGCACAAAGCACACATGGATTTATTTTGGAGTTTTCTTCATGACAGTTAGAGTTCAACTTTTGAGAATTCCACACTTTCAATTGACATAGATGAGTGAATGATTTGAAATAAATTCAAAAACAAGCACAAGAATCCTGAAAATTGGCAGCACTTTACAATATAAACGAACACTCTTTCCATACACAGTAACAAAATAACATTCAAATATTGGGAAGTGGGTTGGGCTGAGAATTTTTCAACACTAACTTTTAAAACAAAAATAAAAACTGATGTCAATATTTCTCTTTGCTGTTTAAATGTATCTCATTGTTTAGTTTAATTATATAAACTATAAAAACAAACTTCAATCAATATAATTTATTTTGTTGCATCATTGAAGTTTTTGCCTTGAAACATCTGTAATATGAAGTACTTTATAAAATGTAATTTTGTGAGATAATAGGACAGCAAGAAACACTTGTACTGGTATGAGATTTCCCAGGTATCAAGATGAATGAAAAGAGAGTGTCAGATATATTTTGGAAGTCGAGGCATATACCTCCTGAATATAACCACAAGAAGATCATCATTGGATTTAAATAGAAAAGAAACAAAAAAAGTATTGTTTTGTTTCCATTTTGTTTCTTTTTTATTTAGAAAATCTTTTAAAGGAAATGTTGCATTATCTTTTATAGCTTTCTTAATATATTTGAAATTATTATTTATTATCCATTACTATGTCAGGCTAAAATGCATACGAAGACAGAAAATGATTGTAAGTTTTCTGATAAGAAAACTATTTGAAAAATATGTCTATAATATGTATATCTGAGGTTGATTCTAATCTAATTCTGTCTGAGGTTAGCACACATACACATATAATGATATACATACACACACACACACACATGTATACATGTGTGTGTATATGTATCAATATGAGAATAGAATTTGAATGCAACATAATAGAGTTAAAAATGTCAAAATACAATAATACATATAATAGTATATATTTACCTGGCGTCTCCACTAAGGCAGGATGTTGCACAAGGTTTGTTTTTTATGTAGTGATCCCATATGCATACAGGCAATATACAAGATACATGGGGAGCCCATACACTCACGCATATGGGCAAGACAAAAATTGCTCAATTCCTGTGTCCACTGTCATGCTGACATTGATATTACATTGGCTCCACCTCTCAGTACAATGAATCTCTGGGACTGAGTGCCTTCTCACATCTAAAATGAGGAGAACAGTTTACCTCACTTTTGGCCAAAAGCGAACTCCTCTGCCAGGTAAGGAGTTACCAAATGTGACACATGGTTGAGGTTTAAAGTGGGTTTAACTGCAATACTGTAGAAAAATTGCCCAAGTTCCCTCAGTATCTCCTCTTTTGGAGATGACTCAGATACAGAGCAATAAACCAAACCCCCTCCCAAAGGAGAGCTACTGCCTGGGAGGAAGGCCACCTGGGGCTTGGGCTTAAAACAAACTCCCATGGCATGTGTCAAGTAAGTATACATAAAATAGTAATTTTCAGTCAGTAATACTTGCTTTATTATTCTGACCAGTATTCCCTTCTTTGCAGTAATACTCATGTTTCTTAAGAGGTTTGTCATTTATACCCTTCTTAGAAATTCAAACTAGACCCTTTATTCAATCCACAGAGATTGTTCTTCACTTACTTAGGGGAGATAATTCATATCTGATAATTCATATCTCACCTGTCTTATTCACTTTTGGGCCATTTTTCTATTTCTTCAACTGAAACAGTGTGTGTGACTTTTCTAAACTAACAGACCCAGGGATTGAACACACAATTGCCAGGGAACCAGTTATTTAACCAATGCTTTAATCATGTCTTGTGGACAAACTTCTTCTTCTGCTCCTCCTCCTCCTCCTCCTTCTTCTGCTCCTCCTCTTTCTTCTTTTTCTTCTCCTCCTCCTCACTGTCCTCCTCCTCCTTTTTCTTATTCTCCTCCACCTCCTTCTATGTGCTATGTTCCTTCAGAACATAGGGAATCATGGCTATCTACAAATTCCTATCTTGTGTGATTCTTAGCAGATTTTCTCCCTTTACTAAAGTCCTTCTTTTCGCCTATCCATTCATGCAAGTTCATCAAGTAAGGTTGCTTGCTGTTTTTTCCAATCTTTGTTGCCCTTAATATGCCTTGTCTAATCCTCAGATGGTGGAACTGTATGAGTTTCCTAAGGTGATAGAATTTCTAAGTAACTTTTTTTTTTGTTATTAATCAGAAGCTATCTTAACTCTATGATAGGTGTACTCTTTAAGAGAAAAGTTTTCTGATCAAAACGACTCAAACAATAATTGGCATGTCCAGACACTTAAAACTTAATTTCCATAGACAGAATAAATATTTCTTGTTGCTTCTATTGCTGAAAAGACATTTTTAAATTCCTGTAGCATACAGTGTCTGATATGGGTCAGATCTAACCTGAATTTAAAAGGGTAGAATCAATACAAAAATATACACTCTCTGATATATATATCTATATATATATGTATATATATATATATATATATATATATATTTATTTATTTTTAACCATTTTTCAACATGAAAGGCAGTAAAGCCACCAAGACACAAGTGGTTACTGAGTGTGAAAGAATAAGAAAGAAAGACTAATATTATTAAGGAGCGAGAACAATAGAAGAGTAATCAAGAAGACAGCAGATAGCAATTGACATTGCATTTACATTTTTGAAGACCAAAATGGGCTAGAAAGCATGTAGTCGGAAGATTGTTCCACAAGTGAGAAATATAAGAGAAGAATTTGTTAGTACAGAACATATAGCAAATTCAACTGTAAACTGATGAGACCTTGTTGCCAATCTAGTACTGTGCTTAACTTCATAAAGTCTAGGTACCATAGCGAAGAGTTCATCTGAACAATTACCATGAAAGTATTCATAGAAAGGGCACAGGGAAACTACATTATAGTGATGGGAAAATGACTGAAGCTTTGATGCCAGATCAGAACCAATAATATTGCTGATTTTTTGTATCTTAACAAGAATCTCTAAATATATAGCAGGAGCACTGGACCATGTGTGGCAGCAATATTCAAATCATGGATGAATGGTAGTCTTATAAATATGTAAGATAGATTCTGGAGAGAAAAACTGTCTAGCATCACACAGTGAACCAATTTTCTTAAAAACAGACCTAGCAATGGATTCAATATAATTTTTCCTTTTTATTTTAGCCGAGAATGTTAATCCAAGAACGAGTCACTCTTCTGAAGGTTAGCATCAGCCATGTTGATAGGAAGCAGAAAAGGGTCTCTCAGATGATTAATAGAGAGAAGTTTAGTTTTGGAGGTTAATATTAACAAGAAATTTCTTGCCCTAGTTAACAGCAGATTGTAGGCCTTTTTTGAGATTAGATGCCAATTTGATTTTATCAAACTAAGCAGATTTACTATCGAGAGAGAAGTAAATAGTTGCATCATTAGCATAGATACCAAGTTGAGATATAAAGTAAAGGTAAAATCAATATAAAATTTACAGACTCTGTATTAGGCCTCAACCTCAACCCAGACCTCAAGTAGAACTTGTACATATCTATTTCTAAAGATACAAGAAAAATGGTTAGTTCCATGTACTGCTGTCATATTTGGTCAGGAGCTGCCCAGTCTTCACTTTCCAGTCTTGATAGAATCCAAAAGCATCTCCACGTCCTTATGGGTGACAAATTATTTTCCAACCTACAAACCTTCTCTAACAAATGTGATGTGACAAGCCTCTCTCACTGCTCTGTTGCTACTTCCATGGAAAGTTCTTGGATGAACTACATTCCTTGTTTCCACTAGTTCTAACTTTCATGGCTAGGACCCACCATGCTACGCACATTGTATCAAACAACCCTCATTCCCTCCATATTCTATTGGTGAGAAAGAATTAAGTTCCACTTGAGCAGCTTCTTCCCACAAATCACTGGTCTATAGAACCGACTCCCAAGAGGATGTTTTCCTGAACATTACAATCTTAACATGTTCAATTCAAGGGTTAACTGTCATCTTCCTTACATATCTGTATAAACTGTGCCCCATAATCTGTAATCCTCTACCTTGTTTTGCTTCCAGGCCTTGTACAGGGTGAACCTTACTGTAAAAAATAAAAATAAAAGTAAAATCAATTCAAAATTTACACACACTGAAGAAAAAAAAATAAACATTAGTAAGAATTTATACTGTAAGTATAATTTATGCTTATTTATACTGTAAGTATAATATGACATTAGGTAAAAATTTATACTTTGAGTGTTGAAAAAGCTCCCTCTGAATGATCATATAAAAAATGCAACAAGACTTTTTCCAATCAAATATATACTGCTGATTTCCTACTGAAGCAGTGTTCCTAATAAATTTTACAACAGATGAAGACCATAGTTTAGGTACAGATTGAGAAGATAGAACATCATTATTAATAACTTAAGTGAAGCCTAACAGTATTTCATAATACCATCAGATTTTATTGTATAGTGGTTCAGATATGGAGTTTTATATGTTTAAATTTTTCATACATACATTAATGTATATTTTGGCAGCAACCTTTCTTTTAAACATCTTTCATTAAATACAAGAAGGAAAATTTAATTTTTTATTTAGTTTTTCCAGCATTCTTACATTTTTTTGTTTGGTGGGAGTAAGAGAGTGCAAACATTGTCCATATTGTCCATTGTGTCAAGCACTTTTGGTCATTTTATATAGATACACAAATAGTAAGAATAAAAGTGGCTGAGTGGTTAGAAAGTTTGCTTTCTGACTATGAGACCCAGGTTCAAATCTCACCATGGTTGATTTGTCAGGAAGGTGACTTCTTGATGTTATCAGTCTTTGATCCCAGCATGCAGCACCTTTGGAAAGTACCTGAAAACCATACCACAAGTTGATCCAAGCCTTGTCACTAAAATTGGGTAAACAGAACCCTTGGGAACCATTGGTGGTTGTGCTAGAATGAAGTCACAAGTCATCATGATTGAGGGTTTGAGCATACTAGCCTTATTCAGACTGTTGATCATGCTAGATAACACACTCTCTCCCAGAAACTGTAACTAAGGCCTGCTCAACATAGTTGCAGTATAAACCACAGGTGGGCTCTGTGAGTGTTGAATAAACACAAATGTGCCTGAGGAGGCATCTGCAATGGGGATTAGCTAGCTGCCCTAGTAGACTGGCATCCTCAGATTCAAGTGGCTGTGCCATTTACACACACACACACACACACACACACATATATATATATATATATATATATATAATCATGTCAGTTATTATTGTTAGTATTTTTCATATTTCAGTGGATGCAAGTTGGTTAGTATTATTGTTGTGTGTTGTTATTATATGCTGTTTTATGACACTAAATCCTGAGCTGAAAAATACTAAAGTTATGTACAGAAATAATTGTAAAAACACCTACAAATTCTCAAAGCAATTAGTATTAAAAGTGAAAAACTAACCATAAACAAAATGCCATTTAGCACCAATGCAAACATAATAAACATTAATAACTGACATAATCAATTACTAACATGTAAACACTCCCCCAATAATAATCCTGTTTCAAACAGCAATTTTCTTAGCCAATTTAATAAAAGCAGACAATTTAACACACAAAAAGTAAAGAATATATCCCCACCCTGATGACAATTTAGGGTTCCTCCTGCACTAAATGGACCCTGTCACACAAAGAAAGAATCCCAAAAAAGATTATCAAAAGGAAAATTTCCATGGCATTTACAACAAAGGTTTAAACAGCCAATCTATATATATATATATATATATATATATATATTCATATTCATATGTGTGTGTGTATATGTGCAAGGTGTATTTAGGCAGCAAGAATTTGTTGTGGGAGTATGAATGATATGGGCCCTTGTTCTTGGTTTTATTATTTTTATTTGAGATTATATCATCCAGTTTTTGGTGAACATGTAACAAGATATTTCATATTATACACAGAACATGCATTTGTATGCATTAATGCAAAGAAAGAAATGGCTTTTAGACTTATTTGTATGAAGAGACACCTTTCTTGTGAGTTCATTTAAAAAGCATCTTTCTGGTCCATCAGTTGGCTGTCAGAAAGAGGTGGTTATATTTAACTGTTTCAACAGTAAAAGGGTGGAACCAAGATACCAACCTAGTATCACACTTAAATTCATGCAGTAAGGGAACCAGTGAAAATAACTTGTCAGAGCAGATGCAATGAAAATATTTACAGAAAAGACAGAGGGAAGCCACATTATGTTGGTGAGAAAGTGACTAGAGTTGAGTCCACAAGTCAGGAACAATCATATTGCATATCTGTCTTTGGATTTTGTCAAGATACAAATTAAGAATACAAATTAAGAAGTATATAAGAGAAAAAACAAGAACAACATCTATTCTATACCGGAAGATGTCTGTAGGAACAGACGAAAGCTTGTAGTAAAAATAAGAACTAATACGGCAGAAATTTATATAAACAAGGATCATTTCATTCATAACGGATTCGGAGGTTTTTGTATATTATTTGAATTGTTTGCGATGATGGATTTCTCGCCAATTAAATCATTAACCTTTGCATTAGTTTTTGTGTGAATAATTCATGAATTTGTAAATTGATTGCACGTTTATCGTAATTTAAATAACTGATCCAAGTGCGACTTTTGGATAATAAGTGCGACATTACTGTAATTATTGAACAATATAGTTCATGCCACTTTGACAGAAAATTTACCAGTAAAAAATTCGTTCATCACCATATATGTATATGAACGCACAACTTTTAAAAATTTAAAATCAAACTCAGCGTTGCTACTGCGCGCTCCAAAAACAATAACTCATTTCCAATAGCATTTTCGGATACAACAATACATATATTTTCGTTGTCCTCTTATTACTAAGAGAAAAAACAAGAACAACATCTATTCTATACCTGAAGATGTCTGTAGGAACAGACGAAAGCTTGTAGTAAAAATAAAAACTAATACGGCAGAAATTTATATAAACAAGGATCATTTCATTCATAACGGTTTCGGAGGTTTTTGTATATTATTTGAATTATTTGCGATGATGGATTTCTCGCCAATTAAATCATTAAACTTTGCATTAGTTTTTGTGTGAATAATTCATGAATATATATATATATATATATATATGTATATTGATTCAAATAAACATAATTTTATGTTCATTTTTTTTTTTTTAAATATCTGGACCTAGGCTGCCTTTCGGCCAACGCATCATCAGGGACCAATCGTTGGCAAATTTTAACTCATTTGGATTGATAAGAGATAGTACTGGACTACATTTACAATTACGAAATACGCAAAATTAAGAAAAAAAAACAATATTTACGATTAAAATTTTTTTTTGATCCAGCGGAGCATAAAAAGGAAAAAATAAAGCTCACATACCTCCGAATAAATTCAAGGATCTTAAAATTTTCTCCTTCTGCTTGCATAGTACAGGCTAGAATAATTTTAAGCATAAAGCTTCCAAAATTACTAACTGATGTTTTGATCTACCTGTATGCAAAATGGAAGACGAATCAGTTGAAAAACAAGACGAGCATGACTCATTATCTAATAGTATTGTATTTACCCTCGAAATGTAAATAAAGTTGAAGTTCTAGCTGAATTTGAAGCTATGTTTTCACAGCTACTTCATCTTGTTTCTTCCTTCACGTACCAGTTCGCATTGTGCAAATCTAGGATTTCAGAAATAGCGCATGAGTTTATTTCCACACCAATTGATTGTGACACTGTCGCATGGTGTCACGCTCACTACAAGGCCATTAAGACTTTAAAATCTCGTAATGATTACGAAGCCCGGCAAAGGCGTTGGTGTTGTTATTCTAAACAGATTTGACTATGCGAGTAAGATGAACTTTATTCTAAGTGATACTACAAAGTTTCCTTTTATTGGTCCATCTTCAATACACGACCGTACTGAATTAACTTGAATTAAAACTTCAGAAACGGTTGTTAGAAATATATAAAGGTAATCTCATAATTAAAGATACCTACAATAAGATCAGAACCGTAGGTTCCTAAAGACCCAGACTATATGGTTTGCCTAAAATACATAAAAATAATATGCCTTTACGTCCCATTTTAATCTATGATGGGATTGGCACAACATAAGTTGTCAAAATGGTTGTCTGAATTGATCAAACCTGTTTCTGATTACTTCTCAACATATTGTGTATCAGACTCTTTCACCATTTCCAAATTCATTAGAAACTGTCCCATTTCTTCTGATGATAAGATTTTGATTTCCTTTGATATTGTAAATTTGTACACTAATATCCCCCTCCAAAAAACAGCACAGATATGTATTGACGCTCTCTACAAAGGTTGCTTGGGTCCTCCTTCTATTCCAGAGCCTTTGTTTTTGGAATTCCTTATGTTAGCAACTAAAAAGGAATAGAATTTAGTTTTGAAAATATTATGTACGCTCAAGTAGATGGGGTTTCTATGGGTAGTCCCTTGGGTCCCTTTTTAGCTAACATTTTTGTTGGTTATCATGAGAGCCTTTTGTTTGAGAAGTATCAGAAACCGTATATCTATCATCGTTACGTTGATGATACTTTTTCTATGTTTAATAACATAGAGGAGACAACTCTTTTTTTGTGAATCCCTAAATGGTTCACATCCATCTTTGGTTTTCACAAAGGAGGAAGAAGTGAACAATTCTATTTCTTTTCTGGGTGTTCTTGTGGAGAGGAAGAATGGTATTTTTATTACCAGTGTTTTTCTTAAAGACACCTTTTCAGGTCTTTACACCAGTTTGAATTCTTTTGTCCCTCAGCATAGAAAAATAAATTTGATTAAAACTTTAATACATCGAGTCCTAATTTGTTCGTCATGCGCACTCCAGCAGGAGTTAAATAAGATCCGTTGTATTCTTATCAATAATGATTTTCCAACTCGCATTGTGGACCGCACAATCGGACGAAAAATAGACAACTTTAATATGCCCCCTAAATTGGGTCCTGGTCTGTGTCCTGTTTATCTTAAATTACCTTGGCTTGGCAGAAAATGCAAAATTTTAGGTAACAGATTCTCTACTATTGCCTCTGCCACTTTTTTTTCAGCCAAACTACGTGTTATTCTTGGCACTCGCTCGATTTTACCTTAATTTTCTAAAGACTGTCAACCCTACCACAATAAAAGTTTGCTCATTTATAAATTCAAATGTCAGTGCGAAGCTAAATACATAGGACGGACGAGTCTCAGGTTAGAGTCGAGAATAAGCCAACATGTTCCTAGGTATATTAGATTACATTCTTGTGATCATTCTCGTGTGTCGCAATCAGCGCACGAGTCTTCAATTGGACAACACCTAATGAGTCATGCTCGTCTTGTTTTTCAACTGACTCGTTTTCCATTTTGCATACAGGTAGATCAAAACATCATTTATTAATTTTGGAAGCTTTATACTTAAAATTATTCCAGCCTGTTGGTACTGAAGGCGCTTGACCAGTACGAGAAAGTGACAGGGGCCAAGATTAACCGCGACAAGTTGTCCGGCTTGCAGTTAGGTGCCTGGAAGTGGGTCGATCTTTCGGGCCCCTTCGATTGGACGGACGGTCCTGTCCGCATTCTTGGAGTGTGGTTGGGACCCGACCTCCAACTGGAGAAAAATTGGTCTGAAGTACGAGCAAAGGCCGACGCTGCCGGAGGTTGTCCATGAAGGGCAGGGCGGAGGTGTGTGCTACATACATTTTCCCGATCGTCCTTTATCGATTGTCCGTACTTCCTCTCTGTGACAACCACGGGAAGCCGCTCAAGCGCTCGCTATCCTCCATTTTATGAAGGGGACGCGGGAATCGGGTCGACAGACGAGTCTGTGTACAACGTCCGTGTCATGGGGGGCTGGAGCTGGGAATGCCACACTTATAGCTTTCCTACGCTGCGCGTTTAACAGGAGGAGATTCGATTATGGCGGGGATTGTTGGGGACGCCTTCCCTCGCCTTACTGTTAATCCCCCCATCTCGCGGGTTGAGCGCCATCGTAAGCCCCGGGATCAATCGGATTTCCTTCGCGTGTGTCGGTCGGCCTTGTTGGCTGTTCCTCAGTCCAGTGGCCTTTCACAGCCTGGGAAGGTCTTCTATCGTCTTTTAGTGGAGGGGGTCGCGAAGGATTCCCTACGTGAAGATCTCGGCTTGTCGGAGGATGAGTTTCGCTCTTACTGGTCTTGGGCGCCAGCGGCGGATTACCTCAGTAACCCTGAGTTTTCGCTTACATGGCGATTGGCTCGGAATGCAAAGGTCTTCATATGGGGCTTGGCGGATTTGACAGACTGTGTGGCCTTGGTTTAGAAGAAACGGCTTCGCACGCCTTCTACCATTGCCCCCAGGTCCGCCTCTTATGGGACCATATCGGCGAGCTGACGGCTCGTCTCGCTCCCGAAAAGCTTGTGCCCATTGATCGCGCATACGCGTGTGACAATGTGTCGCCCCCGTATTCCGGGGTGAAACGGATGGCGTTTCTGACGCTGCTGGCCACAGCCCGAATGGTGATTTGGACGACGATGAAATTTTTTTGTTTGATAGATAATTCTTCAGTGCCAGTTTTGAGCCCAAATTGTTGGCAACAATGGCTCTCCACTACTTCCTATCCATTATAACTCTCAACAACATTTTACTATTTACTATCTGTTCTTGGGTATATATCTTTCATAAAAACTTTAATAAAAATAAACAGTTTAAATTATTACAATAATATCTTTATCTATAATTCTCAAAATGTGTCTGTATCTATGTATGTACATTCATTCTACAATCTACATTCAACATCATCACTTGATAAGACACCAAATGTGTTGAAACAAAATGGCTATTTTTGTAGTGATTTTATAACATATTTATGTTATAATTTTTAAATAAATAATTATATATATATATATATATATATATATATATATATATATATATATATGAAGGTGCATCAATAAATCTACTGACAGAAAGGGAGTTAACCATATTCATTTAAATTTTTTTTTTATTCACTAAAGTTTAATTTATTACCTCTTATTTACCCCTGAATTAAGTGTATAGAGAAATGAAGAGATATTACAAAAATAAATATTTGTTGAAAAAAATAACTCTTTTTTATCATTAGATTACAAATATACCTCTGTACATGTTTGTGTGTGTGAGCATTAATTAGGTGTGGCTTATACTGCTTCTAGAGTGAATGGACCTTAATTACAGTTTCTGGGAGATAACACATAATCTATTGTGATTAACAGTTTCAACAAAGCCAGTACACTCAAATTCTCAATTGCAATGACTTATAACCATTCCATCACAATCATCAATGATTTCCAAATGGTTCTGTTTAACCAATTTCACTCACATTGTTAGGGTTAACCCATGATACAGGTTTCAGGTGCTTCCCATATGTGCTGCATGCCAATATTATCAAAAACTTACCTCCTTGACATGGTGACCGCTTGGGAATACCAGATGCTGTAAGCTTGGTTGCATGGGTGATATAATAGATAATAACTTTAAAGTGTTAGTCAGAGAGCTGAGTCCCAATTCCCATTGGGTTCGTTATATTCACTTATGTGTAAATACCCTTGGGAAATGTATGAATCCGTCTCTTCATCCCCCAGCTATGGGTTAATTAATTGGACTTCTGTCAGTAAATTATTATTGTCTTTAAAACATTCATGCACTCTAAAACTATTTTCTGGCTTTAAATAACCTGCAAAGGATTGATAAGCCATAGAAAATGAATGAAACATTCAATTGACATGGTGAAATTTGAACCTGGATCTCATGGAAAAATGCAGATGTTCTAACCACTTGGCAAAGTGTCCCCTCATTCACGATACTAAAATAAGAAATGCAATTTTCATGGTTAGAATGTTGTCAAAATAAGCAATAGAAATGAAAGATGCCTTTTATATATTTATATTTTGGCAATGGAGTAAAATGAAATACTTTGCAGAAATTAGGTAACATAATAATAATAACATTAAAACAAATAAAGTGTCTCGTTTTGTGATGTACAGTGCTGTTTGATAAAAGTGACTCACCTGATTTTTTTTACTAAATGTTCTCTTCTCCGATGAAACAAAAGTTGAGCTAAATTCAAAGGATAAGCAATCCAAAATCTGAAGAAGAAGCTTTTTAAGCTCTTTGAATTTAGCAGTAAGTACTGTCAAGCATCCGTTCAGTATAATGTTCTGGGGATGATTTTCTTTTCATGAAACTGGTTTCTTAAAACCTATTGAAAAGACCCTCAGGAGCGAGCAATACAAGAGAATTTTAGAGTCTTGTCTGCTCCCTTCTGCTGAAAGGGTGAAAATCGACCCCACCAAGCGCATTTTTATGCAGGATAATGCTCCCTGTCACAAATCAAAATTGATGAAGGAATACTTTGATGAGAAGCAGGTGAGTGTTATGACATGGGTGCCCCAATCTCCTGACCTCAACCCCATAGAAAGCTTATGGGGAATTATAAAGTACAGATTCTCGAGAAAGCAGTTGAGCAAGAAAGAGGATTTGATTGTGAATTTCATATCTGAATGGAATTCAATTCTTGGAGATGAGATTTACCAGAACCTAATTAAGTCAATTCCAAAAAGGGTTGAAAAGGTTATTCAAAATAAAGGAGGACCCATAGATTATTAAATATTTCAAAGTATATCATCTATTATAAATAAATTATACCTCTATTATTCTTTATTTAAAGCTGTTCGGTTATGTTTCTATTGATTACTAGTTGCAGGAAATAAGTGTGTCACTTTTTTTTGCATAGAGTTTTTCCCTAAATATCATTTATATCCAAAATTATAATTATCAATAGAATACCTTAGGGTGAGTAAACTTTTTTACTAGGTCAGAAAGGGATCTTTATATTAGTAAGATTAAAAATTAGTTTGACCCCAAAAACAATAGGCGAAGAAATTTTTAAGTAAAAAGAATCAGGTGAGTCACTTTTATCGAACAGCACTGTATATTTTGTGTCACAATAAATGCTGGACAATTTTGTCTTAAAAGCAAATACTTGAAGCCTCTTTTGATGTGATTCTGTCAAGAAATCAGTGAGAATTCCATGTTTTTGACAAATAAAGAAGCTTTAAAAATGGAAGCTACCAGAAAATCCAAGAGAGGCAGCTGAAATATTTAAGAAACATGATGAGCAAAGAAGGCTTTGAGAATTTAACACACACAGAACATATCAAATGGAAGAGAACTAAAAAAAGCAATGAAAAACCTATTTTCGCAAAAATGGATGAAGGGACAAATACCACAAAAAGAGTCAGTATTACTGTGAACAAGAGAGCCTAGGTATTTGTGAGTATAGACAAATCAACATTAAATGGTGTCTGTCAGTTTCACATCTAATATGATCAATCAATAAGTGAGCTTCAAAATATAGGCCATTAGGGGATTATGAGAAGTGGGAGTAGGGGAAACAGGTCCTTTCCATTTTTTAGGGTTAATGTTTTAAATTATTTAGAATCCTTCAGTTTGTCTATTTTATTTATTGATTATTTTTATTTTATCTATTTATTTTTTAATTTTTTATATTCTTTCTTTAGTTCTAAATTTATAAAAATATATAGTTTATTAGATTTATATTATGGATAATTTTTTAGACTTTTATCACATTATATGGTTGTAGCTTGCATAGTCAGAATTTGTTTTCATGTTTGCATTTGTAAATCAGTACTGATCATTTTTTTAGTAGTTTACATTGTTCTGAACAAGTGATTACTTTTCTCCTTTAGGTAAAGGTTACATGTTTTGAGATGTTGTTGCAAGCTTGTACTATTTTTTCTCTTATTTTCCATATATGGGGGTGATGTTCCAATTTCTGATTTTATGTTTGCCAGTTGCTTGTTTACAGTTCTCTTTCTTGTGATCAATGCAAATTTATAGCTAAGCAGGTACCGAGTGGCACACATTTGTACAGAAATCGATATCAACTTCCTCAAATTTTCTGTGATTTCAGCCTTCAATTTCTGAATGGTCCAAAGTTTCCATGACAAACAAGGTCACTCATGAGCCCCAGGGAAAGGAATCTGTGTGTGTGATGCGTGAAGTACACCAACAACCTAATTTGATCATGGTGTCTTATCCAGATTGGGGAAAATTTCAACAAGCCACTGACGGACATGACATCCATAATGAGGTGGTGCTCCATCTTGCTAGAAATAATAATCTAATCATGTACCCTGAGCCAAAAGAAAATTTACAGGTAATTTTCTACAGTGCAGCTCCCAAAAAAAAAGGGTCCAATTATTCCTAATGAGAATGTAGCTGCCTAAACTATTATGCCATGTAAATTTACTTCTTTCTCAGCTGTGACTCTTTGGTTCTCCTCAGTCTACTACACACAATGGTGTCTTTTGATTTTACTATTAAACTGAAACCATAATTCATCTGACCTCCAAATGCTGTTCAGTATTGAGTCTTCTTCATCAGGTTTAGGTAAAAATTCTTCATAAGTCAGCAATGATCATCTCCATCATGAAAAGCATGTCATTAACATGATGTGTAAGGTTTACTTTTTTATGCTGAAGAATATGGATAAATCATTGAGTTGTTCCCTTTCAAATCTGCTGATAAATGGCAAATTGATTTTTCACAGACTTTGTCATTGTCTCCTGATAGCTTCTTCAGCCTTAGCTACATTCATTGCCATTTTTTGAATGATCGAACCTCTTTGTAGTGGTTATCAACCTTGTTGCTTTGAATTTATCAACAATTAATCATATGTTGTTTTCTTCCCTGGTGATAATATCAAATTGCTGGGCCAAAAGCATTCCACCATTGATTGCTTTCTATTATATTTGTACTAATGTTTCATGGCCATATTATGTTGCTTCATTGAAAGACAATTTGTGTCCCAATTTGGTACAGAATCAATAAATTTACAAACTCTCAACAATAACCTGAATGAAAAGAATTTACTAAGAAAATGAATAATCTGCAACACAAATTTTAACAACATGACTTCCCAGAATATAGGCAGTACTTTTAACTAACCCTGTAAAATAAAATGACTTTTGTAGTATGATCTCCCCCATTAATGGATTTGTCCTGAACATATATATTCAGGAGAACTCTGCTGATATGCAGAGTTTATTAAAGCTTACTGATAAGTGATACGTATTGTCTTGAGCATTACTACTACAATTTAATAAACTCTCACTGTTAACCATTTTGAAAATGGCTAATTTACTCTGTCCAGTGAAACTTATTATTGACCCCAGCGTGTCTGATGCCAAACTTGAATATTGACACTGGAGAGTAACTTTCATGAACTTCTAGAGAACATATTGTGGCCAAGTTCTAATAAGTTACACTATCTCACCAAATATGCCTCAGCACAAGTTTATGAGTATTTTGTAGACATATTTTCCTACAAAGAGGCTTTAACAATACTGGACAGGATCAATATTAAAAATGAAAAATGAAATGGTCTCTAGACGCTTACTGGCTACAAGGCATCAACTGCCCTCAGACTCTATTGATAGATTTTATCAAGCCTTGATAAAAGTAAGTAAGGACTGTTTGTTTTCTTTGGTATCAGTGGAACAATATCAAGTTGAATTGATCCAAGATGCCTTCATAAATGGGCTATGGCCCACGGATATCCAACAAAGAATACTTGAAAACAGCACCTTGATATTACAGTAGGCCTATGACCAGGAGTACTAGATTTATTAGAACAAAATGCTAAAAATTACAATACAATACCTATTTCCCCACTCACCCATTGTATGAAAACTAGGCTCTTTGAAAATATCAGCCTTAACTAAACACTCACATTTATTCCTGCAGAGGCAAGAGATGTGTAAGGTCATTATGCCCTGTTAAATGTTATATATGCGGAAAACAGGGACATTGGCCTAAAGTTTGTAAAAGTAAGAAAAAGAGGAGCAAAACAGTAACTTGTTTGGCATCATTGGATATACCTGGCTGCTTACCAACTACAACAATAGAAATCACTGCTAATGAACATCCACTAAAAGCACTGGTTGACTTTGGGGAGCACAGAAAACTTCCTTAATACAAGTATTCTGAAATTAAATTCATAAAATTAACCCATGCCTAAACAACATGGCAATGCTAGCTCATCACTTTCCATACAAATACTTGGATACTGTTTAGTTGATGTATGAGTAAGGGTACTCTATACCAAGGAGTAAGATGTCTACTAATGAAAGATCTATGCTGTGACCTAATGTTAGGGCACAACTTCTTACGTCAACATTCATTAGCAGAAATACCCTTTGGAGGCCCTAAGCCACTCTTTAAAGACTGCTGCCTAACACCTATGAGAATGCTGTATCCAGCTCTATTCAGCAATTTAACACTGATTGTAAACTGGTAGCTACTAAATCTAGGTGACACATGGAAGAGTCTAAATTATTTATTCAAACTGAAGTTACGTGTATATTGTAGGAAGGAATAATTGAACCCAGCCATTCACTGTGGAGAGCCCAAGGCTTTGTTGTGTCCTCTGAGAACAGAAAAAAAGTGAATGGTAATTGACTATTCCCAAATAATAAATCAGTTTACTTTGTTGGATGCCAACCCTCTACCAAGAATAGATGATATGATAGAGAAAATAGCCCAAAACGGTCTATTTAGTATTCTGGACCTTAAAAGTGCCTACCATCATAAAGCCCAGTGATAAACCCTACACAACCTTTGAGCCAAGCAGCAAACTCTATCAATTTCACAGAATACCATTTAGGTATTGTAAGGCACCTATGCTTACATTGGTAATGTAACTATTTTTGGGAAAAATTGAGTGAAACATGACAAAGATCTTAAATTATTCATGGTGGCTGTTAAAAGGTACAAGCTTACGCTTAACCAAGACAAATTTTATTTTACACATAAAAATATAAAATTACTTGCATCTTACTTATTATAAAACGCAGATTGTGTGTGTGTGTCTGTACGTTTATATATTGGATCGGATTTCCTACATTTTTCAACTGTGTAAAATTACTTTGCGGTGGTTCTGACAGTGCCAAAAATTGGAAAAACGCAATTGTTTTTGCACAAAATCAATTTGAAAACACGATAAAACAATTCTGTCGCCATAATAAAAGGGGGACAACTCATATTGAGTTATACTTATTATAAAACCCAGGTTGTTTGTGTGTGTGTGTTCATTTATATATGGGATCGGATTTCCTACATTTTTCAACCGATTTCAACAAAACTTCACTTTTTGGGGGGCAGGTAGTGTTTCTTATTGTCTTGCACACTTTTTTTTTATTTTTACATTCAGAATGCTTTAAAAATTCCATTTACAAGACAATTGTTTATAATAAAATTCTATTCAATCGATAGACTCATAACGATTGAAAACAATGTTTTTGTTTTAGTTTGGGTTTGACCAATTCTTTAAAAACAAAAAAAAAAAAAAAAACTAATTAAGACATGCGTGTCCATATTTTTTTTATTTTTCAGTCTTCATGATGGTCGATACTTGATTTATCTCTTACTGTTACATCCTCGGGCAACGCCGGGCTCTACTGCTAGTACATAATAAGTAAAAACAACATAAAACCCAATCCAGAATGTCCGAATCCATTACTTAACCTACCAGTCACAATCAATTTACCAATTCTGCATTGTGCAATAGGAATGTTTGTACACTATGCACATTGGATATCATCATTTTCATGCAAAATCCACCTTCTAACAACAGTATCAAACTTCCCATTAAAAGCATTTAACAAAATAAAAAGGAACATTACAAAAACAGCTATTACTACAGCCGATCATATACTACCTATGTTAGTAAAGACAGACACCTGAAAATGTACCATCGCCACCTCTTTAAGACAGTCAGAGAAGCCCATAGCCTTTTTCTCCAGAACCCTTTCTAAATTGGAATGTAGGCTTTCTGCAATAGAGAAAGAAGCCTATGCTATTTAGGAAATGGAGGCATTATTTGATCAGACAACATTTTAAACTAATTACTTACCAAACATTGGTCTCATTCATGTTCAACTGAAAGCAACAAGCAAAATTAAAAATGAGAAGATAGCCAGGTGGAGAATGGAACTCTTTTGTTACTTGTTTGACATAATATACTGCCTTGGTAAAAAAAATTGCAGCTGTGGATGCCCTCTCTCATGTATGCATCTCAACTGCTTGCAAGTAGAGTTAAAGAAACTACATAGAGAGTTGCCACCCAAGTGTTACACATATGATCCACATGACAAAAATAAAAAAATCTTCTCTACTCAGTAGAGGATGTGAAAGAAATCACTAAATCAGGTAAGTTGTGGTGAAAATAAACCTAGGTTTTACTGTCCTAACACCAGCAAGGTCATAAAAGCCATGCAAAAACCTATGAAAGAATCGCATTGGATTTTAAAGGATCACTGCATATATTCATTCAGACAAAGAGGCTTCATTTATGACCGAATGCGTGTAGCAATTCCTACAAGAGCAAAGAGAGGCCGTAAGTAGAACAATCCCATATAACCCTCCAGGTAATGGCCAGTATGTGAGGCATAATGGAATAATTTGGAAAACTCTTCAACAAGCAATTGCTGATAAAGAGGCCCTGTATACAATTAGAATGCTGCTATGCATTGCTACTAATGCAACATCCCATGAACAATTTCTCCCATTTCCTATAAGAAGTTCAACTGGAGTGTCCCTACCATCTTGGCTCTCAAAACCAGGAGTGTGATCACTAAAAAACACATACAACTGAATAAAAATGAACTACTGGAGTGGAGCTTCTATATGCCAACTGCCAGAATGCATGTGTCTGTTACACTGATGGATGGGAAGACACAGTCTCAAATAAAGCACTTGGCTCCAGCAGGGGATGAAATGGGACCCAAAAGCCAAAGCAATGGCTTTACTCACTTCAACTGACTATGAAAAAAAAAAAAAAAAGAAGGAACGTGGTCTCCTTTTGAAGATTATGAGGAACCCTTGATTGATTCAGGGACTTCTTCCCTCTGTAAGGAGAGAATGTAGTGTGAGCCATCTCCCCCATTAATGAATCTGTCCTGAATACATATATTCAGGAGAACTCTGCTGATATGCAAAGTTTATTAAAGCTCAAAGCAGTCAGGTGGTCTGCTGCCTGGCTCTGACTGTCAAGCTCTCTGTCTTTGGGCAGGGGGAGACTCAGTTGGATCTCTGTCTAGTGATGGAGACACAACTGAGAAAAATAAACAAGAATTGTACCCAATCCTGTGAATGTGGGGGGCTGGGTAAATTTTGACCAATGGCCTGAGTAGAAATGCTCAGAAACCTCAACCTTGTGTCACATCTCATTTCAGTGGAGAGACTGGGTAAATACTGAGTTTATTAAAGCTTACTGATAAGCAATACATATTGTCTGAAACAATTCTACTACAAATTTGTTTTTAAAATTTGCTGGGAGCAATTGATTTTGTTTAATACTCGCTAGTAAAATTAAATTATTCCCAAAATACTTTCAAGGACAAGGACATAATTTGAAGTTGTTAGTTACTTTTTACTTACCTTGTAGATATAAAATTATTTTTAATGCTGAACTAATTCTGCCACAGTGTCCCAATAAAGTCTTCATCAAATGATGATATGTGCTCCAGCATCATTAACAGGATCAGAATATGCCAACAGTATCATTTGACTTTCAAATAAGATTGTTTTTGCTTAAAAAACCAGTTGACCATTATTTTATCAGAGGAATTCACTTTTGAAGCAAACAAATTTTGTAAATAAAGTATTCAATGTTAAGAAATAGAGTATTAATAGTAAATAAATGAATACAAAGTTCAAAGACTGAGTTTTGCAGAAATAATGCCATTCTTTAAGGACAAGATAAATTAAATGAAATAACAGATATCAAATGATAGCTGTTAATAATTTCAATTCAGAAGAGTAGAGTTATTTCTGTGAAACTTGAAGTCAGAAGAAAAGTCTTTGAAATTTATATATATATATATATATATATATATATATATATATTACCAGTGTACCTTTTGTGCCATTTGGTTCACTGCCATTCTGAAGTGTATATTATTCCACATTCTAATGATCCATTCCTGTTACTACAGCCAGAATTATAAAACTGTTACAGAAACTTGCTCATCATATTTTAAACCAACATCATTAGGAATTTTCTGATACTCTTAGGTGCCAATTAAAAGTTGCAACAAATCTCTAAATATGATATCCCAAAGTTTCACATGATCTAAACTATAAATACTTCAATGGCTGATGTGTCTCCAAGAGTACAATACTTACTGAAGTTAAAAGATTCCATATGATTAATATTTCTTGGCTATATTTATTATGATTTTATAAGCAAGTAAAATTTTCAATTTCATTTCCTCCTAAACTAAAAAAAAAAAAACTTCTATGAAACTTAATAACAATATAATGGCTTTTCTGAACAGTGATATGCCTATTTGTTGATGATTTTAAAAGTTTTAAATTACTAGTCTATATTGCTAAAGAACATTGCTCATTGTCAGAGTTGAAGTTGTCTTTCTTGAATTAAATTTAAAATTCAAAATGTCCAAACAGAATTTGAAGCTGTTGCAAGGTAGTTAGCAATGGGAAAACTATTAATGTAATATATTACATGAGTTGTTCAGAATGAAATCCTATATGTGGCTTTTTGATATTGGCCATGAGTTGAGCTGGTTAATATATTTGCCTCCATTTTTTCCTGTCATCATTTTCTGAAAACAGACAACTATTCTTTTTTCTTCTGAATTCTATACCAGAAGAAGGCTGTAGAATGGATCAGCCATTATATCTTGATAATAACATAAAGAATGCATTCAACAGTCTTAGAATATGAAAGTTTTTCCAAAGAGCATGAACATCAGTTTGCATAAATTCAAAACTTTTGACTGAAACCAAGACAATCAAACATGGATCAATTCTTATATGCTAAATAGAACTAAATATTTTTATTTCTTGATCCACAAAGACAATGTAGAATGTTGACTTCTTTTCATTTATATCAAATCAAATTATTGTCCATAAACCATGTGTTTTCAGTATTATAAGTTTTATGGATCAATAATATTTCTCTTTGTTTTTGGCGCCAAGACTTCTAGCCAGAAATTCTATTTAAACCATAGTAGGTTCCTTTATTATTGAAAATGGTCACTATTATCAATGATTCAGTCAGTCTTTAAGTGTTTTAATACCAATGCATGTCACATTCAAAACTCTGTTTTTAATATATCATACTTTCATTACTACAAAATTAATACCAAATGAATTTATATAAATTTATGTAAAACTTTTGGTTCATTTATTATGTATTTAAGTAATGAAATATAATTCTGTTGCAAATATGCACTTTCAACATTTGTAATATTTGATGAAAAGAGAATGGGTGAATGTACATTTAGACAAACTACACTCTTATAATTACTATCCAAAAATTGTAAAAGAAATTCTTACACTCATTGTCTGCTTTGATAGGGACCAGCATATTTCATTGAAGTAATTTCTAAAAACCTTATTCATTAAAAAAACATTGCTGGATTTCTTGCTTTAGTCATTATTCATTTTATATGATATCAAAAGTGACCAGTAAACACAGGTTTTCTTCTGAAAAGATGTTTCCTATTTATCAAATGCAATAATTCATTTTAGAAAAAAGAAATTGCGCTATTTCACTTAAGAAAAAAAAAACAGACTGGAATCCAGCTGTATCCAGACATTGTTTTTGAAAAAATTTTCCAAGTCAAAATAAGAATTTAACTCTTTTTTTTCTCCACTCTGAAAGAAGGAAATGATATTTTGTTTTTTTTAATTAAAAATAGGTTAAAAGATAAAATACAAAGAGATCCATTGCTAAAATAAAAACTTCAAGTTGAATGCATGAGGCATTAAAATAATCTTACCTATGACATATATTGTTGAGATTATTTTTATATAACCTATGGTATGAAAAATGACTAACAACTACTAGAATGAAGTGACTAATCACAGTCATAAGATGATAAAGTAAATACTTACTTCTAATAAGGTTATTTCCAGATTTTATAATTTTAAAGAAGATATTTATTCTAGTCAGGTTAGCTTGACCTCATAAGTTATATTATTCAGTGTTTTTAATGATAATTTCATATAAAAGAGGATATTCAGATATTAGGCCATAATAATTTAGAGGTTCAAGAAAATCAAGAGAATTGGTACTCAGTCATTTGAGTAGTAAAGATTTAGAAAGAATGGGCAAAAGTGAGTAATACTAAATCCAACCAATTGTAATGTATTTGTTGTACAGATTTGTAAGAACATGAGATTAAATCTCTCTTATGTAACAGTATTGTTTATTCATCAATTACTATTGTCGAATAGGTGTGTGACTTTAGAGCTTTATCCAAATACAGATTCTATATTCTTGCAATGATGTAAGTGTTTCTCTCCTTATTTCCTCTTCGGTGGTTGCTTATGTCATCTGTGCACATTCTAGGCACAGCTACCTTGACCACATTTTTATATGTCAGAGGCAACCACTAGCAGATCTGCACCCTGGCAGCTAAGAGGTCAACCTGCTGATGCATCTGACTTCTCTGATGGATACTGAGTGAAAACTCTATGTTTGCATCATCTGATGTGAGTCACATAATACGCAATTATTCACTATCTAAGCAAAATTATAAAGTGAGAACTTTACAACCTAAATAAAGTTAAAGATATGTGATGTATTTTAATAGTCCTGCCACTAAGATGTCAATTACTGGCACCTTCCAAAATATGAAATGATTATTTTTATATAATCTATAAAAAGTAACCAACAACTACTAGAATGAAGTGAATAATCACAGTCATAAGATGATAAAGTAAATACTTACTTCTAATAAGGTTATTTCCAGATTTTATAATTTTCAAGAAGATATTTATTCTAGTCAGGTTAGCTTGACCTCATAAGTTATATTATTCAGTGTTTTTAATGATAAGTTCATATCATGGAACAAAGAAGTAGATTATTATGATTTTCAAAATGTATTAGATTTAATTGATGTGGCCTTTAAGCTTGTTCTGTTACTAGATTTAATATTGTTTGGCATAAGGCAGCACAATGGATGCCCAATGAGGATGGAATTCTTTAGCAGACAAACAGGGGAACTCTTATTCTACAGTAGGTGCCTGATGTAACATTAGAATATTTTTTGTGCAGAAACTGGCATTTTCAGCTTTAAAGAATGTTTATTGTTTCCTGCACTGAAACAAAAACAACATAAAAAAAATGGTTTTGTTTTTTTAACATTTTCAGTTCTTTTAAAATTTTTTGTTCATTCCAGGTTACTTTTCTGGAAGATTGATCAATAGGAATGGCAGATTTAACAAACATATTTCTTCTCTTTCTCTCTCTCATATATATATATATATATATATATATATATATATATATATATATATATATATATGTATGTATGTATGTATGTATGTATTTATGTATGTGTGTGTGTGTGTGAGTGTGGTATAAAAATGATGATCATGAAAGGAAAATGATTTTGTGATACTTAAATGTTCCTGCCTTCTGACAATATTAATAATTCAGTGGTTGGCATGCCTGGACTTTCTTCCTGTCATCTAATTTAATGTTTAGTGCAATCAAATGCAGTAGAATAATTTGATTTGAGTTATTTTGTAAAACCATGTGAGGATGAAATTTAAAAAAAAATTATATTCATCAAATCTCATTTGCATAAGACTCTCAGCTACAGAAGAAATGATTTTGTTTTCTATATGAAATATCTATGAACCAGAAAAATAATACAAAGCTAAACAAATGTTTAATAATAGATTAGATAATAATTGTTTCTCCATCATTTTAAGAAATCTTATATTTTGAGTATCTTTCTTCTTCCATGGGTGATTATGGCTCTTCACATTTTCCAATCCTTCTTAGCTCAATTAATGTTTGTTTCCTTACTATCTTTCCCAGTCTATGCTCTGCCATTGATTTATACAAGTTCACTAAATGGATTGCTCACTGTCTTCCCCATCCCATCTTGTTGTAGGGATCAGAATAAGTAGTAATCCAAAGGTTCAAGCTCAGGTGAGTATAGCAGATGTAGCTAGATACCCAAACTAAGCTGAGCCAATGTCTGTCAGGTCTGTAAAGAGATGTGAGGTTTGGCATTGTCCTGAAAGATTATTACACCTTTCCAATCTGCCAGTTCCAGATGCTTTAATCAGTTCAATTGTACTTGCCTGAATTCAACATCTGATTTTGCAGAGGGACCTTGTAATACACAATGGCCTTCCAATCTCACCATCACCTTCTTTGTATAGAGAACAACTTTTGGAATGGTTAAAAGGAGCTCACTCATTTCACTTTCCCCAGGATATTTTGTGATCCATATTGTTGTAGACAAACCATTTTTCACCAGCTGCGATCATTTTTTTTAAAAAAATGGTTTGTTTTTGTTTCATTTGAACTCCAGATGGAAATTCGGCCCATTAAACTTTTTCCATTGAACTGTAAGGCACCCAGACATATTATTTCAAATGCCTTACAATCCTCATATTATATAGTCCAACCTCTTCAACCTGTTACCCTTTGGACCAGGCTACTGTAAAACCATAGAAAATACTGGATGACAGAAATCATCCATAAAACCCTAGCCTTCCCAGCATTTTCCACATACATATTGCTATGTTATCAAAGGTAGAACAAAGCTTAAAACAGAAAATAAAACAATCATTAATGCTTCCAAACAAGCATACAATACAAAAATCTATACTTATTAACCTGTAGTAGGTCAATAAGGAATGTGTAGCCTTAACAGAAATAATAGTGTACAAGTGTAGAGCAACCATGAGGTCAGAGAGGATGCAAACAAGGAGGAGGCTTATAGTTAACATCATGAAGAGTCAGATGAAGTTTCTGGGACACATAATGAGGAAGGTGGCCCTGGAGAATCTGATACTCATGGGTTGAATAGAGGGAAAGAGAGACAAGGGAAAGCAGTGCATAACATACCTGGAGCTTGAGTAGGTGGATGACAGAACATGATCTGGGTGGAGGAAGCAAAGGGAAGGAGCTTGCTGAGAGCTGCAAGGGATAGGGGGAGGTGGAGAGCCATGATCGCCTATGTCCTGAAAGGACATGGCACATAAAAAGAAAGAAAAGACTGTACAATAATTAATGTTTCCAAACAAAATTTTTATTGTTTCATGCAATATAAAACTTCAAACTTAAAAATAAAACAGCACTGTAATAATATTGTAATATTATTAATAATAATATATAGTAATAATATATAGTAATATAATAATATTATAATATATAATAAGCCTAAGCCTAAGCCTATAAGGTATCTGTAGATCAGATTACATCTGGCTGATTCCAAAAAGTGATGGATCATGGAATTTGCCAGACTGCAGAGTGACAGATTAAAGAGGAGTACCACTGCAATGTTCTGTGTCATGTGACCTGGATTATTTTTAATGAGCATCTCAATTTGGTCATCAGCAACAACTGCAAGCCTGCTGTAATTTTCTCTGTCTTTCAAATCAAAACTTCCACTTCTGAACCAGTTGAGCCATTTGCAGACATGCTGCCAGCTATGATATTGTCTTCATAAATTGCATGTCCTTTTTGCTGTTGGAACAGTGTTTTTTTTTCCTTTGCTGAAATAAAATCACCAAAATAATAAAAATTCATCTCATTTTCATCCATTTTCATTTTTAAGCATAAAAACATTTAAAATTCGCACTCCACACATGAATCATAACAATATATATGATGAAGTATCACTTTTCAGAATATGTATGTTATAAATTTCAGTTGTGTGTGAAACAATGTCACATGTTCAAATGCTGCTTATTGAAAAACACTAAAATTTTATTCCCACCCATTGCTGTTATGGCTGCAGTACATGTGGGGAACCTATGATCATAATGAGTTATGGGACTCATTATAAAATTTTATTTGATTAAGAGAAGCATATTGTGCATAATGTGCCTTTCTATGGACTACTTGAATTAATGATTTCCAAGTAAGTAAGTAAACTTTATTAATGTTTTTATTGGCTTGGTCATTTTACAGGCTCAGTATACACTTACTAGGGGAGAGACAGATTGAGTACTGTAATTCTATAGAAAGGATATTGGGCCTGACAGACATGGGCATAAAAACTGCATAAACCAGTGCATTGAATAAAGTGCTCTGTTGGACATTTCCAGAAGATTACTGAATTAAACAGTTACTTGAGGAAAGCTAAATTGTATTGTGGCCAAAATGCTATGATAAATACAATAAAAACAAAGAAACTGGCCCAAAAGGACAATGTATAAATATGAGGATTGGTCAAAAAGTAATTTATTTTTATTTTAAAAGTATTAGTCAGAATTGCTACAGTTTTCTTTTCAGCTATAAACCATAATGTATATTGAAGTTCAGCAGAAACAATTGGTGGAGTTACCTCCTCCTTTTCTACTCATAATTCTCTTTTAAAATGGCTTCTTTGGGCATGAATAGTTTCTTTTTTTGGAAGGAGTAAATGTTGCATTCACAGGAAGTTAGTGAATGTTTATGAAAAGGCTGAATTTGATGTAAGTGTAGTAAAGAAATATTTCAATAAAGTTAATAGAAATCCTAGAAAGGAGAACCTGACCTTAGTAACAGGCTTAGCAGTGGCAGGTCAGTTTTTACTTTTAATGAGGATAAATCAAGACAAATTGATGCTTTCATCACAGCTGAAAAAAAATCACTATTTCAAGACTCAGTGAAAATCTTCACTTGAGTCAGTGACTGCAGTTTAATGTAGTTTCTTGACTACTCAAAAATCTGTGCAAAGTTTCTAGAATGCTGGCATGAAGAAACAGAGGATGGTTGCTGCTTAAGAGCTTCAGAGCTACACAATATGGATAGTACCTTTCTAAGCAGGGAAATAACCAGAGATGAAACATGGGCTTACTAGTATGAGACAGATGTCAAAAGTGGATCAATTGAATGGTTCCACCTGGAAAGACATTTAAAGTACCTGCGTGGAAAGTGATAGTCATTTTGTTTTGGAACTAGAAGGATATTATACTATTAAACTTTATGCCCAACAGCACTTCCCAACATCACTTCTGATTCTTATGTCAGCACTTTGCTAAAACCCAAAGCAAGGCTTCTTGGATCTGAGTCACATTTGATGATGAGTGATGTCCTTTTGCAATATAACTGTTGTAACCTAGAAAAGGTTACTGAATGAGGAATAACCAAAATGGAGGTTGAAAATGAAATGGTAATCTTTATAACGTCAACAAAATACAATACTGACCAGCGACATGAAGTAGGTAACCCATTGCTAGTGGTGGGCTACTTACGCCACCTTAAAACATAACAAGCAATACCCCATCCACGCTACATTCCTGGTTTGGTGTTCCTTAAAATTTCAAGTGTTTTCTTCCATGAAGATGGCACTCAGAGGACAGTGGTTCTCTCATGATAATAAAGTGAAAAGGGCAACTCTCACATGCCTAAGAAAACAACCAAGAAATTTCTACAGATTGAAACTATACCATTATTCAAATGAGGTATAGGGGTTAGGTGATTTGGGTGTATATTGTCCTTGTATAATGATTAAAAGATAATGCACAAAGTATTGAAAAATAAAAAGTAAATCTTTATATACACAATATAATACAGAAGGATAAGATGACATTTCAAAAAGTCCTGGTGCATAAAGAGATAGAGAGAAAAAAAAAGTGTCTGTGAGGAAGTAAATGTATGTATCCAAAATGAAGTAGCCGCAGCTTGACAATGTGGGTGAATAAGTTATGTGTTTTTAAATATATCAGAATGGTTTAGCCATGTAAAGTTGCCAGCTAGTTGCTGTGTTTCATCTTTTTCTGCAACATTGAAGAAAGGACAAAATTTATTTGTCAATTCTGATTTTGGTTAATTTTCCATCTGTTTATATACATAATTACATATTTATAGATGTGCTTTGAAAGGCCACTTGCTTCTCATTGGCTTGCAGTCTTATATCTTCGTTGTGAAAGATCTCTGATAGGTTGATTGAACGATCTTATTTTTAGAGATGGTAAAATTTTGGTCACTTTTTTTATTATTTGTTTATTTCTTTTGTTACATACCAGTTTTGAAAGTTTTATGATTGATTGGTTAACCTATGGCTTTGTTTGCCTGGCAATTTTTATTATCAGTCTACTTTTTAGAGATGGTGAAATTTTGGTTTTCTTGTTATTTATTTTTATTTATTTATTTCTCTATCATCATAGTAGAATGCCATGATTAAAAGGAAGGAGAGAATATTGAATTCTATATTTGTAATCCAGAACGTTTGGGTTCATTTTGATATGCTTTGGCTTCTTTTATTATTAAATCTGTTGTAATTAAAGAAGAATAAGCATTATTTTTTCACTGACACTTGTTATAACAACATCTCATTTTAGAAATTCAGACAAAGACTTCTTTGTACTGGTAAATGGTGAACAGTTGTCAAGATAGATTGGATATAACTGTTTCAGATATATTTTTATTATCCTTAAGTCACTTCATTTGAATGTGCAATTGAAGTTACTGTGAATTTGTCATGGATGAATCAATGAAGTGATTGCTAAGATGGCATTAACTAAAATGATTATCAAAGCAACTAGTAGAATACTTTTGGGTTAGTGAGGACAGACAATTTTGAGAATGACCATTGGAATTGTCATAGCCAGATTAAAGTTGTTATAATTTAAACCTATCATTATCAAGAATCATTCCATAGACCATTTGAAGTTAAATTTATCTTAAATGAAACCTTATTTGTATTCTTCTACCAAGGTTTTTGCTGTTATCTGAGTATCAGGATTGCAAACATTAACAACTACAACAACAGAAACAACAACAACACTTCTTTTAAATGAAACAAAAAAAGGTTATTTTCTGAAAGAAAAATAGAAGCAGAACGTCACTTGAAAAACATTTATATATTCTTTTCAATTATGTACACTGACAATAAAATGTTCAATTTTCCTTGCAGTGAAGTATGTTTTATAAAGTAGTGAAGAGTTCTAGTCAAGTGTGGGATGTGTGGCAAGACTTACTTTATGTTGGTCAGCCTAATGTTTCTGTCAGTGTGTGGACAAGGCCTTATTGGTGGCTGCTAGCTCATCTCTTCCATTGTGTGTGTGTGTGTGTGTGTACACATGTTTAGGTTCAACCTGGCCTCCCAAATTGTTTTGAGTCCCGAGAAGCAATATGCTTCTATTTTTATATCCATAAGGGAGATCCAAAATCTAATTTCACATAGAGGTGTGAAGATTTTGAATACAAGGTTTTCATTAGTTAGAAAATAATTTCACACTGGCTTGTGAAAATCTTTTACTCGAATTTGTACAGTATACAGTAGGTTTACAACTATGATTTTTGCTGTATATACCCTTGTAATGATTGTTTATCAAACAAACCTCCTGATGGGATTTTATTGGTTGAAAAATATATATAAAAAATATATATATATAGAATTTAATTCTTATAACCTCACATTCTGAAGATAACATTCTCATATACATGCTGAAGTATGTTACCTGTACCAGATGTGGAAAGGACTAAAAAAACATTCCTAAATCTTGATGAATCAAGATGATAATGATGATCTCCATTCAATATGAATCAGAAAGACAAAGACAGAAAAGAGACATTTTAGAAGCAAGAAAAGCACTGAGATTAAGGAAATTAAAGTTTTTAGGGCTGTAACAATAGAAAAAAGATTTTGAAAAAAACATAAAAATGTTAGAATCTTAGAAAGTCTTTGATAAGAAGACTTGGCAGCAAACCAGGTCAAAAGAAAAGAAATAAATCAGAAACACTTTTAGAAAGACAGTGAAAGGGGGAATAAGTTATTCATAAGGTGAAAAATAATTATTGTCCTTTAAATAATAGGGAATCTTTAAACAGTCCCTGTTTTAAGCGATAGTAGAATCTTTCAATACTTCTTGCTTTTCGATCAATAATAGCAGATTTAAATAGCCCCTGTTTTTTAATCAGTGGTAGAATATTCAAATAGTGCCTACAATACTGAAATCTTGAAATAGTCCTTTTTTTTTATTATCTATAATGGAATCTTTAAATAGTCCAGATTTTTAAATCAATAGTAATATTTTTAATTGCCCCTGTTTTGCAATAAATACAGGATTCTTTAAATAGTCTTTGCTTTTAATCAACTGCAGAATCTTTCAATACTTCCTGCTTCTTAATCAATAGTAGTATATTTAAATAGTCCCTGTTTTTTACTCAATACTGGAATCTTTAATCTTTCTTTCCATGATAATTCCTCAGATACAAAACAAGAAAAGCTTAGATAGTTTCTTTGAAGAAATTTCTACTAGAAAACATGCTAAATATTTGTATCCCTCTCCCATATAGTTCAAAACAATAAGGAAGATAATATAAATATTGGTTCTTAAATTTTCTCATAACAGCAATAGATATGGTGCTTTTCTAAGTATAGCTTAGATGTGGCACAAGGCCGAAAGCATGGGGCATCCAGTGATGACTGAATTCACTACTCAGTTGTAATTGTTCTAGTGAAACAAGCTTGCTAATCATTGCACCACATCGGTGTTTCCTTATAGTAGTAAACATGCATGCTATGAGAGAAGGAATTACTTGCATGAGTGTGTGAGATTGATATTTCTCATCACCACATTTAATGCAAGAGGGACAAAAACTAGTCCATCAAGGAGTTATTTCAGTATTGTTTTGTATTCTACCTCTCAGCAAGGATTTCCCTAACTTTCTAAATGAAGAGAAGTATTAACCACAAACCAGAGAGATCACATATAAGCTTTTAAGATAGAAGTGTCCTAGAAGTGGGTACCAATGCATTCATCAAACAATAAGTTACATGATAAAAACATCTAAAATAAAGTTAGTGATTTCAAGTCATCATTTGTGAGGAACTCACTGAAAAATATAGTTTTTCATGTAAAGAACAATATAACTCTATCAAAAAAAAAAGAGAAATCATAAATTATATTTACATGTATACAGATAGCTCAAAGAAGCAAGAATGTTTATGTACTTAATTGTAGTGTATGTATACATGTGAATGTGTGTGTGTGTATTATGTCCACGTGGTTTGTTTGAAATTAACTTGTTGGTTTACTGGGGAAAAGATATCTTGTTTGTTTACTGGGAAAAAAGAAATGTCCCTATATCTTGGAGTAAAAATGAGAGAAAGATGATTTGTTGTCTCTTCTTTTTATACTTCTGAATAGAATGCCATTTAGTGGGAATCCTGTCAAACTAACTGGGGTAAAGTCCACAAGGTTTTTGGATGAAGAATCAAAATTGGTAAAGAAGGAATTGTCAAAGAACATAATATCCTATAGAAATTCACAAGAAACAAAGAGAAAACCCACTTTTGCTTCATATAATGTGATTAAGTACTATTTTAGTTCTAGAAGACTGGGGTTTTGACATCTCCCATTCAGTAGTGGAAGATTTCTAACATGTTTGGTCATTTACATATCATCTTGTTTTATTGTTGTTTAATTCAATATTTACTTGTAAATTAAATTATTTTAATGTTTGTATTTAAAACATTGAAAAAAGAACAAACAATCAATTGTAAGAAGATAGAATGGGATGAATGGTCATGAGACAACCCAAGATGTAAGCTACAAATTGGAGACATCAATTTAGGAAGTGTTATAACAGACAATAGAAAAGGTGACACAGAAATCTGAAGGCACATTGGAATAGCAAGTAATGCCTTCCAAAAACTAAACGAAGTATTAAGAAACAGGAAAATAATGTTAGAAGCAAAGAAAATAGTGCAATATATCAATATGTCAGTGAATGCTGGACAGATGAAGAAAAATCAGAAAAAGACAGTTGTAACCTATTATGAGAAAGGAGGGCTTGGAAAATTTAACATTCACAAAATATATTGAAAGTAAGAGGGATAGAGAGAAACCTAATAAGTGTAACTAGATAATGAGAATACCTTGCTTAGAACTATGAAATGTAGGAAGTTGTGGAGAGCAATCATCATCCACATTCTGAAGGGACAAAGCACATAGAAGAAGATTTAAGAAACTAATTCTGCTATCATTTAATTGTGCTCATACTGTGTTTTCAACAATTTATTTAGTTTCCATGTAACCAATAAATTGGTCTTCTCTTTTGCTTTTTTTTAAAAAGTCTTCTTGACTATTGCTAAATGCTTTATGCTTTCTACTGATAAATTCCCTGATTCTGGAACTTACTGAGAATGGAATCCTTAAAATGGATATAATAATTGAAGGAAAGTAATTTACATTCAGATTTAATTTTGACTTTGTCATGTCATGTTGATAAATATCTTAGTCATAAGCATAATTGGTTTTGCACTGATAGACAATAAACAATTAGTAATCTTATTTATATAGGTATTTATTTGGATGAATCAATAAGTCCCTACTGTGACATTTAATTATTAGTTGAATTTTGAATATGAAATTTATCCTGTATAATAACAATACCATAACAAATTTTCGTTGTATAACAATGTTATAACAAATTTAGTACAAGAGACAAGGAAATTGAACACAGAATAGGCTGTGTTGGATGTATTTTTCCCAACAGTGCAAGATGCTGTAAAACCAAAACATTAACTTAAAAACTCTAGTCATGTTCTTGTCATATTGAGACTTTCATATGGATGTCATGAATGGTATGTAACCCATTCAAAAATGTCTAAATTGTCAGCTGTATTTCTCAGATCAATGATTAAAAATGGCATTGAGTGAAAGAAGCCTGTAGGTCTTAGCAAAGACCATACTTCTTAGAACCTTCTTAGACTAGTGCTACAGAATCACAAACAAAGTATTGTACTAAATAACAAAAGCTAAATCACTCAAGGACCTTCAACAACAGCAAGAATTAAAATGGACACCATAAGTAACTTAAAGAGAAAATAATGACATAATCAAGATGTTGATATTCCACATCAAACAAAAGTTAAGAAAGAAGCCTCCATCAATACTGGAAAAAGCAATAACAGTTAGTGAACTTGAGAAACCTCTTTTCCTGAAAAATTGTTTTAATAGAAATATCTCAACTAAAAGTAGCACTAGGTCAATGAATGCTGAATACTTCCTTATAAGGAAATGGCTAATATCATTACTATTATCATGTTTTTTATCAAAGTGATTATTTTCTACTGAAATAATTTCATTGACAAAGAAGATTGTATTGAAATATATTTTTGTGCAAAACGAATGTTTTTTTTTTGTCATTTAGATTTAATGGCGTACCTAGTAAGCTTTAATTTTTTAGTCTGAAATAAAGTCAGAACAGTGGAGCACATAACAAAGACTGAACTTGATAGACGTAGAATGTGAGACAAGCTTCTTTATTGTTCTATGGAAGGAGTTGACTTTTGAAGATTTTGAAGGGTATATAATGTCTGTTTAAATTAACACATAAGTAACACATTTAAGTATTTATTTAAACTAGAGAGAAAATAATGATGAGAAAAAGATTATCAATGAATTTGCTGCTTCACGGATTATCTTATCTTCTGCGTATTATATGTAAAAGGGAAACTATTTTTTGTACAGATTTAATATTTATCTCCCTTGAATTTTTTTTTTTTTTAGTTGAGTGCAAACACAGACGAAATAATATTCTGTTACAAATTATCCGGATTTTTTTTTGCATTCTTTGTTGGTACATTTTATGGATTAATTCAGTACCTCTGGTTACAATGCATTGTTTCAGCTACTTAAAGGTTACTTATAGACATCTAAAATTGGATTCTTAATATGTATTGTATTGATGGACTTAAAAAAACACTTTCAAAATGTGCTTTCATTCCTTAAACTCTATTGAAGTTTAGGAAAAAATATTCTTTTTCTTCAAAAGTTTTTATTGTAGATTGTTACATGATTCAAATTTTTGGTTTCTGTTGGAAACTTCAGCATAGTTTTAAAAAAATCATGTGATCTAAAAATGTTATCTGTACTCACAATTACTTATGCTATTAAGAAAAAAAATCTCATCTTTATTGTGTCTGCCTTCATTCTTTGAGTAAACTATTGGATCTTTCAATAAAATTATCAATATAGTCCTGAGGCAATTTCTCTCTTCTTCCTTTTACATGAAGTAGAAACAAGTTGGACATGATTCTTTGATTATGGAATCCTGCAAGATAACTTCAACATTTAATTGGATTTAATCTCAAACTTCTTTTTTTCTCAACTAGCTTTTCGTTTTTAAAACCTTTTTTTAGCAAACAACAGAGAAAATATCTTTATTTGTTCACTAACCCCATATATTCCTCTATGTACACATTGGTTGTCTATTCTATGTCTGGCAACAGATCAATGTTTCAGTGCCCACAGGGCTTCTACATCTCAGCTCAATTTAGTCTTGCAATATAAATCACATTTTGGTATTGCAAAAAGTAAATTTTACAAATGCAATCTAACACCCAAAAGCTTGGATTCTTTACAGCCAGAAAAACAGGAAAAAAAATCTTGTAATGGTCAAAAATAGGAAAGATGAAAGAACACAGAAAATGTGTGTCAGCCAAAACAAAGCAAAACAACTTTATATGAAAATATTGGTTGAGAAATCTTCAGAACAACTTGTAATTCATACTCTGTTTCATAAATGAAAGTTATTTGGATTTCATTGAAACCAGGGGTCAATGGCCAAAGCCATGTAGAAACTAGAATCTTCAAATACTGAATTCTAAGCAACTAGGCCATCATTACCTTCTGCATATTTTCTTCCAGTATTTGGCCTTGTTTTATATAAAAATAAGTTTAGTAAATACCTTCAAGTTAGGAAAAATATTCTTGTAAGACTGGCACTACACAATCATCTTGTACCCATTTTATCCCACTTGGCCTTGGGCTATACTAAAGGTAGGCAAACCCTTCCCACTTGGAAAACTGGCACTACACAATCATCCTGGACCTATTTACTATCATTTGGCCTTTGGCTATACTAAAGGAAAGAAAACCCTTCCAACTTGAAAGAGTGACTCTACACAATCATCATGTGCCCATTTCATCTCAGTTGGCCTTGGGCTATACTAAAGGCAGGCAAACCGTTCCCACTTGAAAACTGGCATTACACAATCATCCAGTTCTATCATTTGGCTTTGGGCTTTATTAAAAATAAATATGTATTAAAAAGAATCATGAAATGTATAAACTATGAGACTTCAGTTTTTATAATTATTCAACTGGCCAAAATAAGAATGAGTTCCTTTTATACTGGATTGAAATTGATATCCTTTCATCATTGTATTTTGTCAAAACAGTTTAAGGCACTAATGATGTAAGTTATGGCCTTTTGACCATTTATTCTTTTTTTGTTATTGAGCTATGACTTAAAAATAAATATTTTAAAAAAATTGAAAATAAATCTTATGAAAATGAATATCTTCAGAAAAGTAAAATTTATGAACTTGTGCTAGATTTTGTTAAATTCATCTGAAAATAATAAAAAAATATAAAAGTATCCATAAAATTGGAAATAAATTTAAGGAATAAATATTTTTGTATAAGTTTATTAAAAATCATAAACAAATCAAATGTATTTCAAGGGTGATTATGAATTGGGAAAATATGTATCTAAAAGGTCCATCAGTCAAGTGCCATATATGACATACAATTGGGTAATCATGTTTTGTTTTATTCATGACTGACTAGACAGAAAATATCCCATAGTAGGCTGCCAATTCTTTTTGAAGTCGAGTGGTTGCCAACCAAGGTTATAAGGCACACAGTCTGTCCTACTATTTAACACATGCCTAGATTTGTAGAAAAGATGGATTCATATCTTTCCTAAAGTAATTTGCATATAAGCGAATATAACAAACTCAAATGGAATTCAAACAGAGTTCTTTGATTTCTCATTCATTCCAAGCTGTTATCCATTACACCAAACCAAACATCCATAAATCTTTATCCATTACACCAAACCACACTTCCATAAATCTGTATCCATTACACCAAACCACACATCAATAAATCTTTATCCATTACACCACACTGCACATCCATAAATCTTTATCCATTACATTACACTGCACATCCATAAATCTTTATCCATTACACCAAACCACACATCCGTAAATCTTTATCCATTACACCACACTGCACATCCATAAATCTTTATCCATTACACTACACTGCACATCCATAAATCTTTATCCATTACACCAAACCACACATCCATAAATCTTTATCCATTACACCACACTGCACATCCATAAATCTTTATCCATTACACCACACTGTACATCCATAAATCTTTATCCATTATACCACACCATACATCCATAAATCTTTATCCATTACACCAAATCAAACATCCATAAATCTTTATCCATTACACCACACTGCACATCCATAAATCTTTATCCATTACACCACACTGCACATCCATAAATCTTTATCCATTACACCACACTGCACATCCATAAATCTTTATCCATTACACTACACTGCACATCCATAAATCTTTATCCATTTTATCACACTGCACATCCATAAATCTTTATCCATTACACCAAACCAAACATCCATAAATCTTTATCCTTTACACCACACTGCACATCCATAAATCCTTTATCCATTTACATCCATAACACCATTACACCACACATCCATAAATCTTTATCCATTACACCACACTGCACATCCATAAATCTTTATCCATTCACACAGCACATCCATATACACCACCATACATCCATAAATCTTTATCCATTACACCACACTGCACATCCATAAATCTTTATTATCCATCCATAAATCTTTATCCATTACACCACACTGCACATCCATAAATCTTTATCCATTATTACACTGCACATCCATAAACATCCATTAAACCAAACATCCATTTCTTTATCCTTTACACCACACTGCACATCCATAAATCTTTATCCATTACACCAAACCAAACATCCATAAATCTTTATCCTTACACCACACCACATCCATAAATCTTTATCCATAACATCTTTATCCATTACACCACACTGCACATCCATAAATCTTTATCATTTTATCACACTGCACATCCATTACATCCACACTACATGCACATCCATAAAATCTTTATCCATTACACCACACCATAAACATCCATAAAATCCATTTTTATCACATTATATCACACTGCACATCCATAAATCCATTTGCACATCCATAAATCTTTATCCACCACACTGCACATCCATAAATCTTTATCCATTATACCACACCATACATCCATAAATCTTTATCCATTACACCAAACCAAACATCCATAAATCTTTATCCATTACACCACACTGCACATCCCACATCCATTACATCATCCATAAATCTTTTCCATTCCATTCACATCCATAAATCTTTATCCATTCACACACTGCACATCCATAAAATCCATTTATCCATAAATTATCCACCACACTGCACATCCATAAATCTTTATCCATTACACACATCCATAAACCATACATCCATAAATCTTTTATCCATTATATCCTTACACCACACTGCACATCCATAAAATCCATTTTATCCATTTTATCACACTGCACATCCATAAATCTTTATCCATTACACCAAACCAAACATCCATAAATCTTTATCCTTTACACCACACTGCACATCCATAAATCTTTATCCATTACACCACACCAAACATCCATAAATCTTTATCCATTACACCACACTGCACATCCATAAATCTTTATCCATTACACCACACCATACATCCATAAATCATTATTCATTACACCACACTGCACATCCATAAATCTTTATCCATTATATCACACAGCACATCCATATATCTTTATCCATTACACCACACCATACATCCATAAATCTTTATCCATTACACCACACTGCACATCCATAAATCTTTATCCATTACACCACACCATACATCCATAAATCTTTATCCATTACACCACACTGCACATCCATAAATCTTTATCCATTACACCACACTGCACATCCATAAATCTTTATCCATTACACCACACTGCACATCCATAAATCTTTATCCATTACACCACATCATACATCCATAAAAGGAATAAAAAAACAACATAGATGTAAAAGTTACAGAGACATGTGTTTTGAAATAGCAAAAATTTATGGGCACACTTCCATAAATAAAATTGATCCAAGCATTTCAGCCACTCTCTCCTAGCTCTAGTGGGTCTATGGTGAAATAACTGACTTGTCACTTTCCATACCTTAAAACCAAACTAGTATCTTTCTGTATTTCCTGTCATGATAAATGTTTGCACTTTCAATGTTCTCATGTTTTGAATGTCTGTTGAGTCTCAAGTTAACTCCAGACCTCTAGTGGAACTCATATATAAAATTCATTTCTAAAGATGCTGGAAAATGTTGAACTCACTATCTTTCCCCAGAAAATATCTGGTACCTTCTGTCCTGTTGTGTTTTTAAAAGAGTCAGATCTTGCTCAAAATGGTGTATTGTTGCCATATCTGGCTAGAACTACACAATCTTCAATCTCTAGCCTTGATATAGTTCAAAATTAGTTATGTGTTCTTTTAGAGGATGACTTATTTTTGACTCTACATCCAGTTTCTCACAGGTGCAACGCAATTGCTATTTCCATGGAAAATGTTCAGAAGAGCTCCACTATTTATTTCCACCAGTTCAAACATCTATGACTAAGATATTTTATTTTTTAAGCATTTCACCCTAAGCAAGACTGGAGTGCCACTAGCACGCAGGTGGTTATGGATAGTAAAATTGAGAGACAAGAGTGAGTGTAGAGGGCATTGAGGAAAGGAAAAAGGTCAGGGATCAAAGCAATAGATGGCAATTGATGTTTGTAAGTGAGAGGGAAGGGGTTCTAATGTTAGAAAGTATGAGGAAACAAACTGTTGGAGTAGAAGCGGCAGTTACATTTAACTATTTCAACAGAAATGAATGAGACCTAGATGCCAATCTAGTAGCTCACTTAAATTCATGTAGTTGGGTCACCAGGGAAAAAGCTCATCAGAGCAAGAGCCATGAAAGTATTTGTAAAAAAGACAGAGGGAAGCCACATCATGTCTGTGAGAAAGTATCTGAAGTCAAGAAGCCAATTCATGTCTGATTACATTACAGATCCTTCTTTGGATTTTGTCAAGAACCTCAAGATGAATGGCAGGGGCACCAAGTGGCAAGGACGAATGGTAGATTTGTAGATGTGTGAGATGGACTCTGACAAGAAATACCTGCTGGCATGACACAGTGAACCAATTCTCCTTGTAGTAGATGCAGCTATTGATTCAATGTAGTTGTTCCACTTCAAGTCAGTTGAAAATGTAAGGCCAAGAAGGTGCAGTGTGATGCTCTCATGAAGATGAGCATCAACCATGCTGATGGTGGGCAGGGATATTTCTGTGTGGTGGTTAAATGACACTTACCTTTTGGGAGTCTAATTTAGAAATGATGTCCAAGACCATCAACAGGCTTATGTACGTATCACTCAGTATAGCTTCACTTCTAGGAGGGAAGTCAGGTGTGGGAACTCCAGTTGAGCCGAGTGTTGAGTTGGAAGAGAATTTCCAAGCAAAGTATTCAGCCTTATCTGCTGTGAATATTATGACTTTGAATTGATCGAATAGAGGAGGGATGGTGGATTTGCTGTTGTCCAGCATACTCTTGCAGATCCGCCAATAGTCTCTAGAACCGAACTTGCAAGATTTTATAAGTTGTTTCATTCTCTCAGCAAATAGTAACTCAGACATATTTTTGAACAGGATGATTAAAAACTTCATCTCTCTTGCTGTTCAGTCTTCTTATACTAACCACATTGTTTAACCATGATTGCCAATATAACACTCCTAAGATTGGGAATTCCAATTTCTATGTTAGTCTGACTGTAGCATTTTATCTTATGCCAATTAGCGGTCGTGCTTTCCAAGCAAAGTATTCAACCTTATCTGCTGTAGATGTCAGGACTTCGAATTGATTGAATAGAGGAGGGATGGCAGATTTGCTGTTGTTCATCAGACTCTTGCACTAATAATCTCTAGAACCAAACTTGTGAGAAGCTGTATGTTGTTTCACTCTATCAGCAAATAGTAATTTTGTTTCCTTGAGGATACACTTACACTTGTTACATGCAGAGAAAAAAGACATCTGTTGTAATCAGACATATCACTCTAGTACAATCAGAAGAAGTGATTCCTTTGGGCTATAGCAGCTGAAGAAGCAGATGAGTACCAAGATAATGAACATAGTTTTACTTGGTATTTCCTAGCTGGAATGAAAACATTGATGCCAATTTTCACCCAGGAGGAAACCTCAGACACGCATTTTTGAATGGGATGTTTGAAAACTTCATTCCAAGGAATGTCATGAAAGAAATCATGGAATGAGTTCCAGTCTGCTCATTGATAACAGAAAGATATTCTGTTGGTAGAAGGTTCATGTCTGGTGGGGGAGCAGAAGGAAATGTTTACAGACACTACTGTATGATTAGAGTTGCCAAGAGGGCAGAGCTGCATCATGCAACGAGTCAAGGATAGAGGAAAAAAGAGATCGAGAAGAGAAGTGTTTCCATCAGGGTTACTGGGGAAATGTGTAACAAAGTCAACCACTTGCATGAGGTATTGAGTGATTGAAAAGTTCAGGGTTTTGATGTCAGTGACAGAGTGTTTAAGCCACCTGGTATGGGGGGTCTTAAAGTCACCAAGCACGAATATGTTAGCTGACGGGTGTAGGGAGATGGCCTTGTCTATATTATCAGAAACACTTTTTAGCATGCAACACTCTTGAGAGGAAGTAGAACAGTTGAGAAAGAAGAGATAGCTGACTGAATTAAGTAGAGAGAGATGGAGAAAAATCTACAACTGCTCAGGAGATTTGAGAGCAAGAGCTCCCTAGCTAGCAGGAAATGTTTGTGGACATAAACTCCCAGGTCATGCATGTGAACCTTAGAGTTCTTTCTCGGTAGAGGAAGGTAGCCAGGAACTGAGAAATCAAAGGAAGGGATTGATGAGTTAAGGTTAGTTTCACAGAGAGCTAGGATGTCTGGAGACTTTTGAAAGAGGAATGATTCTACACTGTAGAAGTTGCTAGGAATACCATGAATGTTGGAGATGAACAGATTAAGGGGTTTAGGTGATTTTTGTTGAACTGGTTTAGGTTTATAATTTTGGTTGTTTGACATGGCATGCCATTTTCTACAGTGTCAAATCACTATTGTATCCTCTGAGTTTCAAATGTAAGATGGAAGTTTTATTCTGACAGCTTTTTCCCAGGAACTGCTACTTTATGGAACTGACTACCATGTGTGTACTTTCTTCAGTACTTTAATCCTGACCTCTTCATGGATCAGTTATCAGTCTTCCTTATCCTCATTATTCTTACTTCCTACCCACTTCTTTTTCACTCATAGCATTACTATTTTAATAGTAATCCCCTACCCTGAGTAGGATGGTAGCACATTATGGTCCCAGCTATGGGCAAATAGTTAACCCCACAAACTGGGATCAAAACACAAGTGTATAAAAATAGATTTTTATATTAAAAATACCAGCAATACATTTTTGGAAAAAAATTACCAGCAATACATCTGACTCTTCACAAAAACCCTCTTTACAAAAATATGTCAATGAAACCTGATCTACAAATTGATTTCTTACAAAGAATATATATTCTATTCATACAAACATATCCTAAAAATCTTGTCAGCATTAAATAACCCATTGAGGTTGATATGTTGTAAAACAAAATAAACCAAATCAAACCAAACCTACCTTGAGTGACTTTCGAGCCTTGTATTGTGTGATATTTATTAAAAAAAAAATTAAACTGATCCTACATATAAAGAGCCTTTTCCCCTTTGAAACTGTGATAGTGAGTCATATTTAACATGCATAACCTATGCATTGCTCTACCCTTGAGCTGATTTTTCAAGTACAGGAATAAACTGTCAAGTCAGCTATGATCATAATGCCTTTTCTAAAACAATCTTGTCATACTGTGTCTAGTTGGCTTCATTAATCCTAATAAATCTGGCCTTTGCTTTGTTGGCATTGTTAGAAAGATCAATATATTAATCTGCTGGCCATAAACTTCTCTATTTGAAATTAAATATGGTAACTTTTCTCATGAAACAAGACAATATTCCACAGATGTTTGCAAACAGTAGACCATAATGGGTCATATGGTACATATTGACCTCTTTCTGTCTCTGTTGATGCAATGAACTGCACGTAAGGACAGGGAGTTGATTTGTCAAGATGTCGGGTGGCCCAACTGACAGGATCTTACTTTTAGTTTCATTTCCCTGCAGCAGAGCAGTGTGTTGCAACAATTTGTCAGCAGATGTTACCAAAAGGATCAAACATTTGACTACCTACAGGGCTCCACTTGATACCCACCCCAACATTTCTCCTTCCAGTTGACATCTTGAGAACTTATTGCCAATATTAGACTCAAATACTGTCATGTATAAACTAATGCTTATTGCAATATGACCCAGAGTGAAACAGAAATCTCTCTCTCTCACTCACTCTCTTTCCCCTCAGTAGGAAGACAGAGGCCATTATGAAATAGAAAACTAAACAATACCTGGGTTCAAATGCTGATTAATTATTTGATACCTTGTTAAGTAACACATGCACACCGAAGATATCTATTTATTCATATCTGTTTTGATCACTGACACTATTTAGCTTCTACCTAGCTAACTATCGCAGTCTGTTCTGCTCATATCTATCTATCTATCTATCTATCTATCTATCTATCTATCTATCTATCTGTGGAATATTTAAAAACAAAGATGATGGAAAGAAAAGAAAAAGAATATAAATGAATTTGGCTAGATTGCAAAAATTATTTAAAAAACTTTTGAAACTATCAGTGTCTCTCATTCATGTGCATGGGTAGTCAGAAGAGCATCAACAAACCCAGTCCAATGAAATCCTAATGGATGAAATGTGTCATAAATAAACTTTTACCATTTTGTCTTACAATTTCTTCAATACTGTTCTTGATATATAAAAATATATATTATCTCATGTCATCTCTATCATATCTCATCTCATGTCATATCTATCTATCTATCTATCTATCTATCTATCTATCTATCTATCTATCTATCCTTTAGACTCTGTTTATATATCGATCTATCTTTTATACACTGTCTATATCTATCTATATATCTGTCTTTTATATCTATCTATCTATCTATCTATCTATCTATCTATCTATCTAGATAGATAGATAGATAGATAGATAGATAGATAGATAGCTATCATTTATACTGCCTATATCTATCTATTCTTTATGCTATGTCTCTATCTATCTATCTATCTATCTATCTATCTATCTATCTATCTATCTATCTATCATTTATACTCTGCCTATGTATCTATCTCAGTCTGTACTCTTCATATCTATCAAGCTACCTTATATGATCTGTTACATATCTATCCTTTATACTGTGTCTATATCTATCTATCTATCTATCTATCTATCTATATCTTTTTAATCTACTTTAACAACCAAGGCCAGTATTCAATTTTGAATAGAAACATGAATAATAATGATAATTCCATATCTCAAAAATTCTTAAATCTGCTATATATCTAGCATCTAGTGCATGCACACACACACACACACACACACACACACACACACACACACACACACACACACACACACACACATGTACACATATGTGGGGAGAGAGTAAAAGAGACATAAATATTTAGAATAATAATTACAATTTTATGCAGTTTTGTTATTGAAACATATGCACATTGATAATTAATTTAGCATAAAAATACAAGGAAAATAAATGGACAATCATTTTACAATGCCTCATACTCCATAAAAGGGTAAAATGTCAGATTTTAAAAGAGGTTATATTTTTAGGTTTTATTCCAATTATAATTATTGATTTTTAAAACAATAAACATAGTCAAAGATTGAAGATAGTTAAAAAAACGTTGTCAATGAAAAAAAACGTTATCTTGACACTGTCTTATTGTGAGCATGTTTTTCCATGTTTGCCAAAATTTCTTCTTTTCTTTATTATTATTATTATTATTATTATTATTATTATTATTATTATCATTATTATTATTATTATTATTTTATTTTGATTTCTGCTATGGTCACACTACCTACCCAGTGGTGTTTTGTTATGGTTACATTTCATGATTTGTTTTTCTAACTCCCATAGCATCACTAGTATTACATAGACAAAGTTCTTCTTAGTGTGTGGGCTGTATTTATCAAGACAATTTTTTGTATTTCTCTTAATCTGAGATCTCCAGGGATTTTTTCAATGTGTTGTTGTGTTCCCTTTTTTATCATTCCAAGTGCACCTACTATTACTGGTACTATACTTCTTTTCAATTTCCACATTTTTTCTATTTTGATTTCCAGGTTTTTATACTTTGATAGTTTTTCAATTTCCTTGGTTGCTATGTTACAGTCTGCTGGGTAAGCCATATCAACTAGTAGGCAAGTTCTTTCTTTTTGGTTTTTGACAATTATGTCTGACCTATTTGCTTCAATCTTCTTCTCTGTAAAGATGGTGTAATCCCATAGAATTGTGATGTCTTCTATTTCTGTAACTGGTGCTGCGTGATATTCATGCAAATGTTTATTAACATTTTTTCCAAAGTGTTTGCACAATGTCCAGTGTAAGTATTGCCCCACTCTATTGTGAGGATTTTTATATTTATTTGGCAAAAGTACAGAACATGCTGAGATTAGATGATCTATAGATTCTTGATATTTGTCATAGAACCTGCATTTTGGATCCACACTATTATGTATAATATTCATCTGAAAGTTTCTAGCAAAAAGACTCTGGTCTTGTACTGCAAGAATAAAGCCTTCTATTTCAGCCTTTAATCCAGATGCTCATAACCATTGATGAATGTTAACTTTATCAACAGTGACTTTGACTTTATTAGCACGTTCTGGATATTGGCCATGCAGAGGTTTGTCTTGCCAGCATTGTTTCATCTGTTCAAGAGCTTTATTCTTGGCTTTCTTTTTTGCTGCATAATTTTTGCTGCAACAGTTGGTTCTTGGGATCTGTTTTGGTTTTCTACAGAATCTACTAAATGTAAATCTCATTTGTATTTACAACCTTCTTTCATGATTGAATATTTTTTCTTTTTGTTTTCATGTCGTTTCACTAACTATATCATCCAGTCCTTTGTTGTTTCCATGGATGTTAGTAAGCCATTAGTTGTCTTGTATGACAATTCTAACTGAATAAGACCTCCTCCACCTTCTTTATGAGGTTTGTATGGACTGTCTGCATCAGCCTTTGGATGATGCATGTTACACTTAGAAAGAAGCCTTCTTGTCTTCGAATCCATCCGTCTGATATCATTTAGAGTTCAGTTCAAGATGATGAAACTATATTGAATTACTGGGTTGGCAAAGGCTATTAATGGCCATAAATTTGTTCTGAGAATTCAATTCAGTTCTTAACATCAGTTGCACCCTTCTATAATACTCTTTTCACACTATTTCTTTCATTTTTTTTATGGTGAATTCCTTCACTCTCATTTACACCAAAGTACTTATAAGATTCTTCTTGCTCTAAATCTTTGATTGTTACCCCTGGGTCTAAAAATAGAATAGGTTTGTTTTTGTGATCCTCGTAAAATTGTGGCTTTAGCATATTTATCCAAACTGAATTCCATTCCAGTGTCATCATTGAAACATTTTACCATTTTCAGGATACCTTCCAGCTTATTGTCATTTCTAGCATAAAACTTTAACTTATCCTTGTAAAATAGATGATTTATTTTCTTTTAACATATAACCATATTCCATTTTGTTAAGTTTGCTGGTTAATGTTATTAGGGATATACAAAAAAGTAAGTGAGACAAAGTCTCACTTTGAAATATTCCTCTGTTGATGTTTATTTCACCAGAGTTACTCCATTTGTATGAGTGAGTTGAAGTGTTGTTTTCCATATTGATATACTTTGTTTGATGAAATTGATGATGATGGGTGATACCTTGTATATATTTAAAAACATTAAGATCCAGGAATGGGGGTACACCATTGAATGCCCTACAGTAATCTATCCAGGCAGTACTGAGATTTTTCTTTGTATTGAAGCAATTTTCCAAGATCATCCTATTAATAAGTAATTAGACTTTACATCTGTAAGAGCCATGTTTGCACCATTTTTATTCAAGAAGTAGTATGTCATTTTTTCTATGAAGTAGTATGTCATTTTTTTTCAAGAAGTAGTATGTCATTTTTTCTGTTTCATCAGAATAGATATCAGCAGTTTGTGAGTAGTGAGAAGACATGTAATTGGTCTGTAGTTTTTGGTAGTTATTATTATTATTATTATTATTACTATTATTATATTATTATTCATTCACTGAATATTCACACCTATATTAACTTGTGGCTTACAACAGAGATTAAATAACAAGTTTCCTTAATGCTCCAGCACTCTTCCTAGTATCATAACCATTCTCAACAATGCCACTCTATAGATTGTTCCATCTCTTCCTCTAATCTTCCATCCTTCCAGTTATCCAGGTTCTTCAGTACTATTTCCAGTGCTCTGGTCACAGCTGGCATGATTGATACTGTCATGTTTCACAATTGCTCCAGTTTTCTGGTAAGGTCAATATAAATATGTTTTCTTTTTCTTGTTTACTAATAATATTAAATCCAATCTTCTATGGATTGGTTGATGTGTTTGAATCTCAAAATCCCAGAAGATTTTATGTGTTTCATTCTCTTTTGGTCTGTATGTATATTATTGGTGTGTGATCAAAACTTGCACAGTTCCCAGTGGAACACTTTTCCCACCCAGTCATACTTATTCTCCTAATTTTCTGAGTCAATTTGCTGTATTTTCTGATTTACTGTCTCATTTATTTTCATACTGTCTACATTTGCCCCTTTTCTCAATATTATTTATACAGTTTTTTTATATAATAATTTATTATAGTTTTGTTTTTGTACCAATATTAAGAGTGACTCTTTTGAGGTTTCCACTGCATATCCATGTTCATACAGATTTGCCATTCACTCAATTTGTCTTCTGAAATGTCCATATACTTGTTTTTCTTCCCATCTTTGAATATTTTTGCTTCTTGGTTTCTGTTCATTGCAGTGTAGTTTTTCCTTACTTTGTATTCTGTAATCTTTGAGTTCATTGAACATTGAGTTAATGCGATCTTTGTTTCTGACTAAGGTTCTTCTTTATCTTTCTTTTCTTTTTAACATATACACCTTTGGCATCTCTCTCAAGTATAGTGACTTATTCTTTGTTGTTAGCTTTCTTGTTTTGTGTTCCTATTTTGTCCACTTCAATAATGTTTGAGATTATCTCATGATAGAAACAACCCAGATATTTATTTCTTTAATTTTTTGTCAGAGACTACAGTCTCTAGCATTTTTCTTCTTCTGCAGTATTCTTTGCTAATTTTTTCATTCTCTTCTGCTTGATGGTATCTGTTTCCACAATGGTTAGATATTTGTCATTCTCCTTTTCATTAAGTGTCCTGATGATTTTCTGGTTGAGTAGTTCAGTTCCTTCTGTTGCTTCTGTTATTCTTTTGTACATTACCAGCATAATAAATTTTTCAATATCAAATTCCATCTAGGCTGAAGATTCTGACTATCTGTTTGAAAATGTCCAGTTCTTTTTTATTCTTTGTAAAAGATTTTAGGTCATCCATATACATGAAATGATTTACTGTTTTTGCATATTTGTGATTCCATAGGCATGATTGCACTTCCTTAATATATTGATCAGCAGATGAAGAGTATTAGGTTTAGCAAGTTTCCTTTGGAAGAGACCTCTGTAGGGAAGCAGAAAGTGATTATCTGCCTTTTGAAAACAGGAATGATTTACTGATGTTTTAAGAGGCTCTTGAGAGTCATGTGAAAGCCTGTTTGGCAAGAATTATCAGTTGCTGCTTAGTTCCCCACATATGGAGATGCTCTCATTTGGTGGGCCATGAAGGACAATGTACTTCTTTTCTGACCTAATTTTGGAACTGAAGAGGTACCACAGGGTTGTACCATATTCCTCTTGAGGACATCTTGTGTAAGACCTTTTTATTCATCCCTTTCACCTACTGCATACTTTTTTATGTGTTTTAATTTCTCTGTGTAGTACAATTCATGATGTATACACACATGCAAACATATATATATATATATATATATATATATATATATATATATATATATATATAATATATATATAAAGTAAAGTTCAAAAGTTTGAAACCACCCCTGGTAATTTTTTAAATTGGCCCCAAAAGTAGTTGTTTTGTACTTTAAATAAGAGAAAATTATACATGGTTAAAAAAAGGGAAACATAATTTTTATTAGAAATTTTATTATGACAAAGAGAAAAAAAAGCATTTTATGATTAAATCTTGCTCTCATCAAAATATCCTTCTTCAGCCTTGATTATTGCAGCAAAAAGTTTTGGCATTTGTTGCAAAAAGTATAAGTTTGGTAATTGATTCCATTCTTTTTTTCAATGACTCTAACAGCTTTTTTCATTTTTTTCACTCTTCTGTCAAGTGTGTGTGTGTGTGTGTGTACTGTATGTTAGTATAACTTATATTTGTGTACTTCGGTTTTGTATAAAAATGTTTTCATGTATAACTTATTTTCAGAATTCATTTATTTGGGTTATTCTCCTTTCATTCTGTTTAGGTTTTACTATAACATGAATATACTAATGCCTATAGTTGGAGAGTGGAAAAGACCAAGATATTTCTTCTTTCTTTCAAAGCACTTCATTACTTTTTATTTCAGCATCTCCTTGGTACTATTTGTGTGCAGTTAGGTCCTTTCCATTTTTCTAATGACTGTTATGAAGGTCACTACTCTTAAATTATTATTATTTTAAAAATCATTATCTGATTATTGTATATATGTTTAGTCCTCATATCTCAATTTTCAAACAGAGAATGATTATCAATCTGGACATTGCTAAACCCAGAATTTTGTTTGAAGAACCTGCGTTCCACTCCACAATCAAACATGGCTGATTTTTTTTTATTATAGTGAAGGCGGGTGAGAGCTACATCAGAAATAACATTCACAGCCTTGATTCTGTAAATTTCAAAATTGGTTTCATTGAATCTGTTCTGGGTGGAGAACTATAGCATGCGACAAAGAGGAAGAATAATGGATGAATTGGATCATTCTATTTTGGTTTTCACAAGTCCAATGGTTGGTGACTCTAGACAGAAATATAAGCAAAGTTGGCAACCAAAAAGTCAGTAGATGTATTCACTTCAGAATGATTCTGCTTTGGTTACCAGCAATTTCAAAGTTACCAATCATCTCTCCACTTTTACCTACAAGCGTATGACCAAGGACACAGCTGAAAGTTTAATGATCTCCTTTCTCTCTATGCATGTAAATTTACTTTCTTATTCACATATATACATACACCTTTTCTTTAAACTCAAATATCTTAAAAGAAGATCCATTTCACTCAAACATTTTTCCTTATTTCCCAAACCTTAAATTATGCTAATTTACTTTATATTCACTTATGTGTTAATACCCTTGGGAAAGGTATGAATCCTACTCTTCTTCTCTCAGCAGCGCCGACTCAAGGTACTGACAACTCAGGCAGTTGCCCAGGGCACCATGAAGGCCGAGGATGCCATCATGCCACCATGTCATGTGTTTGGGATCTTCCAATACTAAAGCTTATAAAAGCATACTTAAGGCCATCCATGACTCAAGACAGATTAAATTATTTGGCTATTTTGTCAATAGAAAATGATCTTAAAAAAAAGACAGGTATAGAATGTGCCCTGAAAAAGATTTGCAGGTCTAAAGGCTAGGAAAATATGTTTTAGGTAGGGTAATGAATGTTTTCTTTTGATTCTATTAAGTTGTATATTGTAATAAACTCATTATTATACATTTTCAGTTTTCCTCCTTGTGAAAATTTAAAAAAAATGATACTTGTAAAGGTTCTGAAGTTTAGGGTGCCAGCAACTTATCAGCTGTCAGTTATGGGTAAACAGTAGGATAGACTGAGTTCTATAGGTTTGTGTGGCAACTATTCTAGGAGAAGGAAAACTCTGAATTCAAAACTGTATTTAGCACTGGTGAAGCACATACTATGCAGCTAAGTAAAGGATTGTTCACATTGACTCAATGATCCCGACTACAGTTGACTCGACTTTAATAGTTTGGTATCTCAATTTTTTTTAAACAGATATATAAAATTATTGTCATACTGTTAATTCCTGTATATGTTGAATTCCTTTATTTTGATATTGTTGAAATTCTGTACTGAATATTGTTATGTTCTCAATGGTAAATGTAAACAGGTCTTTAGATATATATTAAATCAAATCGAGCAATTTGGATCACTGATTGCTCAGACATTTTTAGAATTCAGAGAGAATATCAGTTACGAAAAATGCATATCAATTCTGCATGCATAGAAGACTTCTCCCCATACTGATAGTTATTTGAACAAAACAGCATCCTTTTCATGAAGGATGAGAGTTCAACCTTTTCATGAAGTATTGGGCTCCATAATTTTCATGAAATATGGGACTCCGGCCTTTTCATGATAGATGGGACGCTATCACTTTCATGAAGGATGGGACTTCATTCTTCTTATTAAGGATAAGACTCCATTCTTCTCTTAAAGAATGGGGCAGAAAAAACCCCCAAAGAAATGGAAAAATAGCATAAAAAACAATCTATTCACTCATAACCAGATTTAATGAACAATGGGATGACTTCTGTAAAACTGTTGCTAATATAGTTTGATGCCAACTGGATTCTTACTTTTTCTGGCTCTGTGTCATACTAAGCTTATAAAATAACTAATGCTATAGACCCAATCAGTATTGTTTAGTTTAAATAAATGTCACTCCTTATTTCAGAGGAAGAGGAAACTGGTACTAATCTTTGATACTAAGTAGTCACAGGTAAAGATTACGTTCAAGAATTTGGTTTTATTTTCAAATATGCATTCCTTTTTGTCTGAATTTCCAGAATGAAGAGTTATTATTTACAATGTTTACTTTTATTGAAAACAGTGTGAGTGGTACTAAATAAGAACAAGATGAGATATCCCTAGACATGGACAGCAAATTGAAAACAATCTATCCCTGTAGATTAAATAAAGGGTACATTTTGAAAAAAAAATCAGAATCAAATAGCATTGAAATTAGAAATTTTACTTTAAACTATGAATTAAGGAATGAACAAAAGAGAGCAATTGCATCTCATGCCAATCAATCTGGGAAATTAGAATGATGTCTTTATATGAGGATACTATTGCATGGCAAATGATGTGGTAGTGTGTGTCCAAATCAGTTCAAGAAGAGAAAGTATCACATGTATTATTACAGGAGAGCAGCCAGATGAAAGCAACTTTTTTTTTTTAAATAGGCAACATTCAACAGAGAAAGAAATCAGTGTACAAATGAGATAGGGGATAGATTCTTGGAGTGATTTGGCACTGTGTAATTTCTTCTTTTAAATTTATTATTATTATTATTATTATTATTATTTCCTTTGATTTCTGGTCTGTACTTATTTCTTTCTGGATCCTGACCATAGACCTAAGGTCAGAAATGGCATCATGACATTTTCCACTGAGCAATTTAAAAAAAAAAAAAGAAAAAAATCACATATATTTTATATAGATAAAGCTCTTCTTAAGGTGTGGGCTGTACTTATGAGAACAATTTTTTCTATTTTTAAGGCATAGGCTACAAGGAATCACTTCAATGAGTCTATTGGAGTCTTTTCCAATCAATCTGAGGACTCCAACTACAAGTGGAATTGTTGATCTTCTCAAGTGCCATATTTTTGAGATTTCAATCTCAAGGTCATTGTATTTTGATAGCTTTTTGAAGATCTTCAACAATACATTACAGTCTGCAGGGACTGCCATATCAATAAAGGAGGCACTTTTTGTCTTTGTCGTCTCTAATCACAATGTCTGGGTGATTAGCTTTGATTTTTCTGTCTGTGTGTATTGTCCTATCTCTGTAACTGGGTCTGGGTGGTGTTCATACCAATTTCTTGCAGTTTCCTTTCCATAGAAGTTGCAGGTTTTCCAGTGCAGATATTGGCCAACTCTGTCATGCTGGATTTTATATTCAGTGGGTGCCAATACAATGCAACCTGACACAAGTTGGTCAATTATTTTTGGATATTTACCACAGAATTTGCATTTTGGACTAACATGATTTTTCAGTATATGTGCCTGATAATCTCTAGTTAGCAAACATTGGTTCTGTGCAGCAATAAGAAAACCTTCAGTTTCAGCTTTTAACCCTGCACTATGTAGCTACTGATGGGTACAGGGTTTGTCAACATCAGTTTGTTTGGTATGGGCAGTGTATTGACCGTGAAATAGTTTATCTTGCCATCATTTCTGTATCTGGTTGGTTGCATTTGCCTCTGCTTTCTTTTTTAAGTATTTTGCAACTTCAGTTAGTGTATTCTGCTATACTTTTATTTCTTTATCCATTTGAAACTCCATTTTGAACTTCTTGGCATCCTTTATGATTGAATAAAGTTACTTACTACTTTCATGTTCTTTGACACATATCATCCAGTCTTCTGTAGTTTCCAGGTATCTTTAAAGATAAATTGTTGCAGTTTTGTAAGACAGTTCTAGTTGAACTAATCCACTGCCTCCTTCAGATCTGGGCACATGCAGATGATCAACATCAGCTTTGGGATGATGCATGCAGTGGCAGGTGAGAAGCTTTCTCATTTTGGTATCCATTCATTTAATGTCAGTTGTGGTCCAGTTAAGGATGCTGAAACTGTATTGCATCACAGGGACAGCCAAGGTCTTTATAGCTGATATTCTGTATTTTTTTTAATTCAGCTCAGTATTCAGTACCAGATGCACCTGCCCGTCATATTCTTTTCTTATTTTCTCTATCATTTGGGTATGCTGTATTCCATCTCCTTTGCTAATTACTAGATACTTATAAGCTTCTTGTTTCAGTTCTCTAATCTTTTTGACAAAATCTAAATCTATTGAGTGTGTTTCTGTAATTTTCCCTTTCTCAAATTTTACTGTTGCACATTTATCTAATCCAAAATCCATGCCTATGTCTTCATTGAGACATTTTACAGTATTGACGAGACACTTCAACTCATTGTCATCTTTAGCAAAGAGTTTGAGATCATCCATATAGAGTAGATGATTAAGTACTTTCTGTAACCATAGCTATTTTTGTTTAGTTCATGTGTAAGAGGGATTAAAGATGGACAAAACAGAAGGGGTGACAGGACGTCTCCTTGAAAGATTCTTTGCCATATATTCAGGCAGTTGGAGATGACAGTGCCTCTTGTGTGATTTAGGTATAATATAGTGTTCCACATTCCCATGCTGTGTTTAAAGAAATTTACTATAACTGAGGAGACTTTGTACATTTCCACAGTCTTAAGGATCCAAGAGTGTTGGAACAGTATCAAAGGCTTTACGGTAATCAATCCATGCCGTGCTAAGATTTCTATATCATCTCCTGCAATTTTCCAGGATCATTTTGTTTATCAGTAGTTGATCTTTGCAACCATATAAACCTCTCCTGTATCCCTTCTGTTCCAATAATGTTGTTTGCTTTGAGAAAAGCGTAAGTACAGTTTGTCAGGACAGACATCATCAATTTATATGTGGGGGACAGACATATTATTGGCCTATAATTTTTGGGGTCATCTGTTCCACTTGTTTTTGGCATGAGATATGTAATATCTTCAGTGATCCATTCCAGGATTTCATTGGGATTATTAATAAGCATTGAGTTTGTGCAAGGGTTTTATGGATTGATGAGAGCCAGAAATTGGACACCTTGTCTTTTTCTGGGAATTTCCATTTTGGGGATTTTGTTAGAGCTTGCCTAACATTATTTGTGATTATATCTTTCTACTCTTGTAGAGTTTTATCCAGCATTCATTTTTCTTTACGTTGGATCCATTCTGCATTAGGGTTATATTCCTTTGGGCTTATTTCACTTCCTACCATAGTTCTCCATGTCTGATCCGTGATGTTCTTTTGTGGATTTTCGAGTGCGGTGAAAAAGGATGTCATGATTTGTTGATACTCTCCGCGAGACCATTTCATTCACTTTCTTTTTATTAGTTGATTTGGCATTGAGTCACTTGGTCCAAGGGTGGAAATAGCCCAGGTTTGGTGACCTAGTGTCTCTTCATTGTTGGAAGAGTTTGTTCCAGTGAAAGATTTATTGGACCAGACTAGTTCTTCTCTGAGGTACGTGGCCCTTGTTGAGCTGGGTGATGACCAATCCGGTATGAACATTTGTTCATCAACATTGAAATTCATAATATTTTGAGTTTTATCCTTGATTGCCAAGAGGTAATTTTGTTCAAGTTACCAGCTCTAGGATGACAGTTGACTAAGACCAGAGCTCATCCTGCCCATAAGATAGTGTTAATGTGCGTGTGTGTGTGTGGGGGGGATTATATTTACATATACATGGTTAAAGAGTTCATTATTGAGTACTGTATTCAGTGGTGTAGAGGTGGTATATAGAGGTGCTATTGACTATACTAAATTAAAATGAAAGAATTAAAGTTAAATAAAGTCAAAGAGACTTAAAAGGAAATTAAAGAAAAGAAAAAATGTAATTTCAAATGGTATAAACTTTAGGATTGGTTATAATCAGTAGAGAGGCAGGCACAGAATGTCATTCGACAAATGTTCAACTTTCCGATGCCAATGAAAGTGAGAGTTATTAAGTTTTATAGGGTTGATCATACCCCTCCCATTACAGTTTGGTGGAAGTTCCATCAAGGAAATCATTAAACAGAGTGATAGAAACAAGAAAAAAATGAAATAGATTTTACATTTTTAATCTTTATTTAAAAAAAAACTATTATGTAACTACTATATATATATATATATATATATATATATATATATAAAAGGCAGGATGTGTGTGTGTGTGTGTGTGTGTGTGTGTGTGTAACGAATGCACGGCCGCCATTTTTTCACGGGTTTGCACCAAAATTTACATGCACATGCTCCAAGTTAGTGGGAAGGCCAAGACTGACTTTGCATTTCCCAACTCCCATCGATAGTGGAAATAATCGATTTTTCATGCTTCTATGGCAGTTTTCATGTAGTTTGCAGCCATTTTGTACTGGCCAGAGTGAGAGCCTATAGCTGGCTGCCACGAATAGGCAGGAAGATTCTATTGCCCAGCGTGAGAGCCAACAGCTGACCGACACGAATGTTAACTAGCATGCTACCATGCAAAAAAAAACGATAGCTGCATTCATCACAAGTGGGAAAAATTTCAATCTGCATGGCACTTTACTCCAATTGGCTCATTCAGTTGCTTAAGCTCAACGTTGATTCTGATTCTGCAGAACTGGGTTGGGTGTGAAAAAGTATTTGTTGTTAACATTCTTTTTTCATTCGGTTTTTCCAGTTACGAGTCCTTTTTTAAAGCCGATCGTTTTGTGTTCATTTTGTTTAGTTCTTTTTTCGTAACAGATTTAATGTTTAGTATAGAGCTTAGAAAAAATTCGCATTGTGAGATAGGCAAGAAGTAAGGTATGTAGCAACATCAGCACGGCAAAGGGCACTCCTTTAAAGGTAAGGAAGGGCAAAAATATTTTAAATCAAGTGATAGTGATTGTGATACAATTTTTGAATTAAGCACGGGCAACGCCGGGCCATGCTGCTAGTATATATATATATATATATATATATATATATATATATATATATATATACTCACACATACATATACACACATCAAGAAAGATACATTCTGACAAATGAAAAAAAGGACAAAAGGTTCTGCTGGAGGTATTATTATTATTATTATTATTTTTATTTTCTTTGATTTCTGGTGTTTACACATTTCTTTCCGGGTCCCGCCCAGGGACCTAAGGTTAGAAATGGCGTCATGACACTTTCCACTGACAAAAAAAATTACATAGATAAAGCCCTTCGTAAGGTGTGGGCTTTACTTGTCAGAACAATTTTTTGTATCTCCTTGAGGCATGGACTTCCAGGAATCCCTTCAATTAGTCTACTGCAATCTTTTTCAACCAGCCCTAGGGCTCCAACTACAACAGGGATTGTTGATGTTCCCATATGCCACATTTTCGAAATTTCTATTTCAAGGTCCTTGTATGTTGACAACTTTTTGAATATCTTCAAAGATACATTGCAGTCATCAGAGACTGTCATATCAATAAGGAGGCACCGTTTTTGTTTGTGGTCTTTAATAACAATATCTGGGCGGTTGGCCTTGATTGTTCTGTCAGTGTGTATTGTGTAGTCCCATAGAATTGTAACAGGTTCTATCTCCGTAACCAGGTCTGGGTGGTGTTCATACCAGTTTCTTTCAGTTTCCTTACCGTAGAAGTTACAGATTTTCCAGTGCAGATATTGGCCCACTCTGTCATGTCGGGTTTTATATTCAGTGGGTGCCAACATCGTGCAATCTGATACAAGATGATCAATCGTTTCTGGATATTTATCACAGAATCTGCATTTTGGACTGACACAATATTTTAGTATATGTGCTTGATAATTCCTAGTTAGCAAGCATTGGTCCTGCGCAGCAAGGATAAAACCTTCAGTTTCCGCTTTCAACCCTGCACTACGTAGCCACTGATGGGTACGGGTTTTGTCGACGTCAGCTTGTTTGGTACGGGCAGAGTATTGACCATGAAGCGGTTTATCTTGCCATCGCTTATGTATCTTGTCGGTTGCATTCGTCTTTGCTGTCTTTTTTAGGTATTTTGCAGTTTCAGCCGGTGTATTGTGCTGTAGTTGCATCTCTACGCCCATTTAAAACTCCATTTTGAATTTGTTGGCTTCTTTCATTACGGAGTAAAGACGCTTACTACTTTCATGTTCCTTGACGCATACCATCATCCAGTCTTCTGTAGTTTCCAAATATCTTTGGAGGCCAATTGTTGTAGTTTTGTAGGACAGTTCTAGTTGAACTAATCCTCTGCCTCCTTCGGATCTGGACACATACAGACGATCAACATCAGCCTTGGGATGATGCATGCGATAGCAAGTGAGAAGCTTTCTCGTTTTGGTGTCCATTCGCTTAATTTCAGCTATGGTCCAGTTAAGGACATTAAAGCTGTATTGCTCCACAGGGACAGCCAATGTGTTTATGGCTGATATTCTGTTTTTTGAGTTTAGCTCAGTATTTAGTACCAGACGTACACGTCTGTAGTACTCTTTTCTTATTTTTCCCTTCATTTGGGGGTGTTGTATGCCATCTCCTTCGCCAATTCCTAGGTACTTATAAGCTTCATTATGCTCCAGTTCCCTAATCTTTGTGACAAAATCTAAATCTATTAAGGGTGTTTCTGTAATTCTACCTTTCTTGAATGTTACTTTTGCACATTTATCTAATCCGAAGTCCATACCTATGTCGTCACTGAAGTATTTTACAATATTGAGGAGGCCTTTCAACTCATTGTCGTCTTTGGCAAAGAGTTTGAGATCATCCATGTAGAGTAGGTGATTGAATATTTTCTTATTTATTTTGTAACCATAGCTACTGTTGTTCAGTTCATGTGTAAGAGGGGTTAAGGATAAACAGAACAGAAGGGGTGACAGAGAGTCTCCTTGAAAGATTCCACGTCGGATATTCAGACGGTTGGATATGGCAGTGCCCCCGGTATGACTAAGGTATAGTTTGGTGTTCCACATTCCCATGCTGTGCTTAAGGAAATTTAATACCACAGGGGAGACTTTGTACATTTTCAAAGTCTTGAGGATCCAGTAATGTGGAACACTATCAAAGTTGCACTAAGATTTCTGCGTCGTCTTCTGCAATTTTCCAGGATCATTTTATTTATCAGAAGTTGATCTTTGCAGCCATATAAACCTCTTCTGCACCCCTTCTGTTCCAGCAGGAGAATGCTGTTTGTTTCGAAAAAGGAATAAGTACGGTTCATCAGTGCAGACGTGATAAACTTATACGTTGTGGAGAGACATGTTATCGGTCTATAATTTTTTGGGTCGTCTGTTTCAGTTGTTTTTGGTATGAGGTGTGTAATACCTTCAGTAATCCATTCCGGGATTTTATTGGGATTATTTACAAGCGTTGATAATGTTTTTGCAAGAATTTCATGGGTAGATGAGAGATGATACAGCCAGAAATTGGGCAACTTGTCATTTCCTGGGGATTTCCATTTCTGGGATTTCGTTAGAGCTTGCCTAACATCATCTGTGGATATATTTTCCCATTCTTGCAGAGGTGTATCCAGCAGTCGTTCTTCTTCACACTGTATCCATTCTGCATTTGGGTTATATTCCTTTGGGCTGCTCCAAATATTTTCCAAAAATGTCTGTACATTATCAATCGATGGTGGCCTTGCGACATGTATAGGTGTTTTTCCAATTTCCCTGTAAAATTTCTTAAGATCTGTTCGGAATATTTTATTTTGGCGATAGAACCTACAACATTTTTCGTATCGTCTTGTTCTCTGCGCCTTTAGCTGAAGTTTCTGCTTCAGCATTTCCTTGATTGATGGAATATCAATTAGGAATTTAATGTTATATTTCCGCTTGATCTTTTTGCATTTACGTGTGGAAATATTAGGGTTTCTGGTGAGCTCATCTAATATAGAGAGCTCACATCTGATTTGTTTTATTTCTCGTATCAGTTTGGTTTTCCAAGCTGGTTCTCTGTGTCTGTTAATTTTATTTATTGTCTTGAACCCAAGCTTCCGAGTCGCTGCTAAAGCTGTTGCGTATATGACGTTGTTAACTTCTGTGATGTTTCCCGGTGGTTTATCTGTGAAGAACAGTGTTTCCAGAGCAGCATTGTATATTTTCACGATGTGCTTGTTGTAATTCGTCATATGGATTTTCGGGAGCTGGTCTCTGTCTGACAATTGTATGAAAGTTACTCTGCTGAGTACTTGGATGACGTCATTTTTCGCTTCGGTGATTTCAGCTTCGTAGTTTTCAATGAATTCTAACTTATTGTCACTGAAGATGACTCCAGGTAAATTTTCTGGAGAACTGCAGGTTGTGTTTAAGGTAGAGTCTTGGGTTTCATTTCCTGGGAGATTATTTCGTATTTCATTCGCTTTAGCGTCCACCTCATCCTCTGTTGCATTCCTTATTTCTAAATTCGACCCAATAGAGTTTGAGTGATGGGTTTATAGTATTTTGTCTTATATCTAATTTTATCTTATCTATTTCTGCTTTTGAGAGTCTGTTGTTTCGCATGATGTCCCTACGGACATTGGCAAGCATGTTTGGATTGAGGTTAGGTCTTTATATCATTTCCCACCGTACTTCTCCATATTTGATATGTTTGATTGGTGGTGTTCTTTGCTGGGTTTTCGAGTGCAGTGAAGAAGGATGTCATGACTTGTCGATACTCTTCGCGGCTCCATTTCGTTGGTTTACTTTTTATTAGTCGATTTGGCATTGAGTGACTTGGTCCATGGTTGGCAAAAATCCGGGTTTGGTGACCTAGTGTCTCTTCGTGTGCGGAAGAGTTTGTTCCAGTGACAGACTTTTCGTCCTCAGGCTGGTTCCTCTCTGAGGGACGCGGCCCTTGTTGTCCCGGTTGACGGCCGATCCGGTATGAAATATTATTATTATTACTATTATTATTATTATTATTATTCATTCACACCTGTATTAACTTGTATCTTCTACCAGAGATTAAGTAACAAGTTTTCTTAATGCTTAATCTTACCAATTGATACTAAAAAGATGGAAACAACAAAATGTTTTTAATGATTTATCAACCAAAACTATATTATATGAAAAAGATGACATAAGACATCATTATTTGACTTAGATTTGACATTCAAAGATATATGCATTGACAATTTAACAAAAATACAAGAGAAATAAATGAATAATCATTTCACAATGCCTCATACTTCATAAAAAAGGAAAAAGATTTAACTATAAATTCAGTAACAAATGAAAGAAATCAATTGTATTTTATTCCATTCAACTTGAATAATCTCAATTATATCTTTATATAAAGAGACTGTAAATAAAAAAATAGCCCTATTGAAAATCAGCAGATGTGACAGTGTGTGTCCAAAACAGTTTATAAAGAACAAGTATCACATGAGTTATTATAGAAAAGCAGCCAGAAGAAAGCCACTTTTTAAAATATTCAGCAGAGAAGGGAATCAGTGGGCAAATGAGATACTGGACAGATCATGAGAGTGATTTGGCACAGTGTAATAATGTCTTCCTTTAGATTTATTATTATATATTATTATTAATTATTATTAATTATTCATTCATTGAATCCTATGTCTGTAGACTAAATAAACGTTTCCTTTTGAAATTTCCTGAAGGTTACCTGGATTAACAGACACTTGAAAAAGACCAGAGAGCACAACAGCCAAATCATTATAACAACAACAACAAAGATGAAGACATTAGTGTAAACGTAAATAATGTAAGTAGAGAAATGATTCTTATTGTTAGAAAATTGTTATTGTTATTTTTCATATTTGAGTGTTATATTAAACACAGACTGACCCTAAGAAAACATAAGTTAATGATATTTGTTTCTCTTTTTAACTGGGCAATGACAGTTAACCATGCTAATAACTTATAACAGCAACTCTGTTCATGTATTCATGTTATGAGTGAAACAATAGATATGGGAGGTAAGTTGAATATGTCAAAGAAGATTTTGAATGTTATTTTTGGATACTTTACAGGAACTCTGGCCTTTTCTGACTGATCATTCTTTTTTTTTTTTTTTTCATCTGCTTCTAGCATTTCTGTTCGTGAAAAGGTTAAATACAGAAATGGTGAATTTTCAGTTTCATTTTATGAATGCATTGGTCCCTGTTGAAAGTGCTATTCTGTATTCTCTACAAGATATTCTCTAAAGTAGCTAATAATATTGAGACACACTATGACAAAAGATTAATGATTAAATTATCTTTTTATTCTCACAAAGATCTTTCTCTTTTATTACCTATCTGATCTATAAAATTTAATGCAGATGCACAGTAAGGACAAATATAATTGGATTATTGTTTTTTTTTTTTTTTTAAGTCTTTTGACTTATTAGAAATAGACCCACTTATTTCTTTTTTTTCTTGAGTGGATAGTTTAAGAACTTGAAATCTTATAAATTTTCTGGCACATGTAATTAAACTACCCCCTCACCCTGAAATTACTTTTCATAATCATATTTTTTCTTTTGTTAACTTCCTAATATGTAATATGTTATATAGGCAACTGATAATGAAAAGCAAACTTAAATATGATTTAGTTTTGACAGATATTAAGTTTTTTAGTAGAACTGGAGTATATTCTTTTATTTGTTTGAATGGACATGATAAGATCATGATACAAGAGCTATCCATTTTTCTTTCTGATGTTTTGTATCCTGTCAACCATGACTCTCCACAACTTCCTATCCTTTGTAGTTTTAAGCAATACTTACTATCCCTCCCATCCTTTTACACAAGCTTGTTAGGTAGGTTATCAAATAATTCCCTCTGACTTCTAGAAATTTGACAATCACAGGTCAAATTAAAAATGTGTCCTGGGAATGTTAAATTCTTTAAACCCTCTCTCCACATGTATCTCAGAAATTTCAGCTGTCTCCTGATTCTAAATACGAGTGTCCTTTTTGTTTCCAATTTCCTTAAAACCTTCTCATTGTTTACATGCTCTGTTCATGCTATTTTCAGCATTTTTTGTAATTTTATTTGACTGATTAGTTTTTTTTTTATGGCTTTGAGAGTTATTTAATGCCAAAATATATTTTGGATCATAAGAGGCTGCTTACAGTACCCAGTTTTCTCAAGCAGTCTCCCTGTACTGACCAGGCTTGACCTGCTTATTAGTGATCAAAAAAGAACCAGGGTTTTTAATTGAGACTTGACTGTAGGTATCTTTTATAGAGCTACATCCCTGCTGCATTGTCTCCTTTCCATCTGAGGAAATTATCCAGCATCCACTGCCATATCAGGCAGTTATGTGCCATGCGTGATACATGCTTAGGCAATCATGTATCTTTCAATACATGACTGACGAGGCAGATTATTTTTCCTGCAGTATATTGCCATTTCTTTCTGTGGTAGCCCATTTGCCATCCAAGGCTATAGAACCCAGTTTGTTCTGTTATTTACCCATAGCTCAAGGGAGAAGAGGAGGATTCATATTTTCCCAAGGGTATTAGCATGTAAGTGAATGTAATGGATTCAACTGGAATTCAAACTCAGGACTCCAATTCCTCAATCTGAGCCACTATCCATTACTCCACTGTGCCTCCTCACTGCCACATAGAAGGATTAATATTAATAGCAATTCAATTTCCTCACTAAAAGAAAAAGAACATTTCTTATTGACTGTAAGTTTATAACTTATATAATTTTCATCAACCACCTTCTCAATGGCATCAGTTTTTGACTCAGTAACTATGCTGATGATACAACTATTTACTCCTGTCAATGGTAAGTTTCATAGGTTTGATAAAGTCAAATTGGCAGCTAATCTCAAAAATGACCTTCAGTCTATTGTTAATAGGGTTTAAAAATTGACTTGTGAATTTTAACACCTTCAAAATGAAACTGCTATATTTTAATAACCATAGAGAACCATTTTGCCTCCCATCAGCATGGCTGATTCTAACCCCCAGGAGAGCAACTCATTGTGTCTTCTCAGTCTAATGTTTGAAGTGGAAAACTACATCAGATTAATTGGTAAGTCTAATAATGTGAAGAAAGTTGGTTCACTGGAATCTCTCTTACACTTCTATAAGTCTACCATTTCCTACTGAAACATAGCTTCTTTTTCTATAAACATTTTCATGATAATTGTTCTGATGAACTTTCTTTTTTGTTGATTTATTCCCCTGCCCCCACAGATAAAAAATGTACATATGGGGCATAGTTAGGACTTCCTAGAGATTCTGAGGTATTATGGTGGATGAAGTAAGAATGGTATATAAAAATGTTATTTTGGTGTAAGGAATATTGAGGTATGCTTGGGTTGGTGATTGTGGCTAGCTAAGTCTAATTATAAGGCAGAAGAAGACCAGCCTTTCCCCATCCCCTTCTTAGGCTTGTGCCATATTTTTATGCAAAAATAATGCAAAATAAATATTGCTTTCCTCTTTGGTACATAGTCCTTTTGAATTTAAATAAAGTACTAGATTGGCAGCTAGGTTTATCATTTATTGTTGAAACTTCTAGATGTAATCATAAGTTCTATGCTAACAGTTTCTACCTCACACTAATTGCTTGTAGAACTCACTTGCACCTTCTTGCTTTCATGTCATCTCTGATCTTCCAAAACTTTAAATGCAATGTCATTTGTCAGCTGTCTCCTTGAATCTTGTTCTTTATTGTTTTCTCTCGTCAGTAATGTTTCATACTGTTCAGTAACCCTGTGTGCCATAGTGGCTTTATCACCTTGCTTTGAGTAAAATGGTAAAAAAAAAAAGATTCTTTCATTGCACTTGTTCAAAAATGCTATATGCAGAAAACATCTGCAATGATTCCACTTCCTCTATGCCTGTTTTGACACTCTCATCTGATCTTTGGAAATAGCATTCTGGGAGAATAGTAGAGAGCTCAAAGTGGGAATCATCATTGCTAAATGATTCCAACCACCATTGCCAACCATTATGTTGGCCATGTAACAAAAAATCTGAATCAGTCTGTTATGCTCATTATGGACATCAACGGTTTCTTTGCATTATGCTTTGATAAAAATCAAGGTATTCTTTATCATTTCTGAATTCTTGTGCCAGTTTTGTTCATGTCTTTACAAAAAAGGGGGATAAAACACATGATACAGAAAGTGACATATTTCTTTCAATTCAGTTCCTTCAGTAGAATGATAATCATGGCATTGTGTTTATCTTTTTCCATTCTGAATAAAAGACAATATTAGTAACTGTAAGCAGAATAATTCCAGAATAATAAGTACTGAAAAGGTGAAAAAGAATGTAGATTTATTGGCTTATGAGAAGCACCTATTTTTATTTTTGTCAAATTTATGAGGTTTCAAATTTCTGTTAAATGTTGCTTAACACATTTAGCATTTGAATTTAGTCATGCCCCAGATTTGCATCTGTTTACAAATGCACATATTTTCTGCAATTATAAATCAATGTCTAGATTTACAGAAAAATATTGCTTCTCAAGTGGACATTAGTTTCCCTAAATATTTATTAATGCAAAAATTTTCTAATAACAATTTAAAAGTGTTTTCTGGAATATATAGTTTTTTTGTTTTTTTTTTTTGTATAACTTACTATATATTTTCATTTATGAATCATTTAAATTGAATCTTATTTGCCTTTTAATACCAAAAACTTTAAAGCTTAGCTGTTTTGAGATTCTGGGAATAACTTTCATTATTATACATACTTTATTTATTAGTTTAACTATTTCTATTATTTTACTCTCTTTTTATCATTTTTTTTATTTAATCAATTGCTCAGCTGTGAAATTAAGCCAATTGTTGGTAAACTATGGCGTGGCAAGCAAAGATGGTCCATAAATATTATCTTAGGTATTCATTCTTATATTATTTTTCCTTTAATATTATTATGTATAAAATAAAAAGTGTTTGTGTTTCTATTACATGTAAATAGGAATGAAAATTGTATTATATACAATAAATGGCAATATTTAACCATTGTGCCAGCAAATAAAAAGTGTGTCAAAAAGACAATTATTCCCTTGACACTACTATTACTAGTACCCTTTTGACTCCCTCAGTAATGTTTATTGTTTTAAAAAGTGATAATTAGAATTTTAATAAAACATACATGACAACAAAGTTATTAAACACTATTTCTTTATTAGAGCAGATGAAAAACATGATTCTATAGTTATTTATAAAATGGTAAATAATATTACATAGTAGTTGGTTTACAGATTTTGATAATTTTGTAATTTTTTATAAATTTTTAATAAAAAAATTTATTTCTTTATAAAAACTAAATAATAAACATCACATTGTACTTGGTCCACATATTTTTATAATGTTGTAAATAAACATTTCTGAGGGAGTCAAAAGTGTATACAGTAATAGCAGTATCAAGGGAATAACTGTCCTTTTTTTTACAAGCATGAAGGTAAATTATTGCCCAATAAATAATATATGCAAAAAATTATAATTTGGTTTCTTATCATAATCAAGGAAGACTGTCAGATAAAATAAATAATTAACCACAGAAAAATATTTACAAATATAAAGAAGAAAAGATGATTGATTTGTAGAAATACCTCTAAAATGAAGGATATTCCATTTGAAAATCTAATGCTTTACAATTTCAGCTTTTGGCATAACATATTTATGTGTTAAGACATTTTCAAAGATAAAACATGCTAAATCTATTTACAGCTCAATCTTAATTGAACAACATTTACAGTCAGAAGAAAGCACAAATTTTGAATGAAAGTTTAACTTAATTTTATCTAAAAAAAAAAGAATTTCATCATTCTCATTGACTTTTCATCTTTAGCATTTCCATTAAAAGAATTGTATTAGTGTTTATGTTTATTCATAATGGAAAACATTATTTAATATAGTTGAAAACAAATGATTAAGAAATACTTTTTTCTTAGTTTTATATACATTCATTGTTTTACATTGAATTTGTTATAGTCCACAAGCCCCAAAAACATTGCAAATGTTTAGGCCTTGGTAGAGAAAATACATAGCAGCTACAGTCAGCAATCCAGTAACTGATTGGCACCTTTAAAAGAAATTCTCTCCTTCTTTTTCTTTCCCTTAATTGTAGTGTCATGAACTCTAATAAAAAAAAACACTCTTCTACAGCAGGTCATGTAAATAGTACTTTTCTTGTTTAAGGCTTTGTTGATAATGAAAGGCATACCTTTTCTGCAGTGAAACTTTTATTATTTTATTCCTATTTTATGGAATAAATATTTCATCAAATTTCAACCTGCCTTTTATTTTGCTTTCATTCTGTACTGTTTTGTTGAAAACATATTGGGTGGTATAGATATCTGCTCAGTAATTATACATACCACTTCACTGGTATTCTGTATCCCAGGAGCTAACCATTCTTGAATAACACCTTTCCATTATGTTACCAAAGCTTTGATACAACATTGTCCAACAATGATGTGCCCCTGAGATATGAGATACTTGAGATATATAGTCTCACCATAAACTATTTCTTTGCTTCTGATTCCTTTGGTTTAACAGCTAAGGAATAGATCAGCTGAAGACATTGTGGTAAAATGTAAGAAAATGATGGGAAAAAATTAGTCAAATATAATCTTCTTCATTGAAGAAGTATGAGAGAAAGTGCAAAAATTCAAGACTACGAAACTGAAACAAGTTTTTTTCTGTTTCATTGCAAAGAACATTTCTGTCCATCTGAACTGCTATTTAAGTAGGGATAAGAGTAAAATGGTTAATTAGAATTAATAAGGATCTTGCAAGGGATAAAAGCATTGGTTAGATCCAGTGACTTGACCCAAAGAGTTGTGAGTTCAATACCAGGTTACTGCAGCGGTGACCAAAACTTGGAGAGTTGAGTTAAAGGGAGATAACTGAGACGTCTGGAAGGGGCATGGCACATGGAACTAGAAACTAGAACAATTTACCCTAGTGGACAAAATAAAGGTTTCAGTTTGAAATACCAGTTAACTGAAGAAGGCAGGAGTATACAACAGCTGAACATTGTGAATTTGGCAACTAAGATGAGGATAACAGTCTGAACAATGTAAATAGTGTAAATAATTACAGGTTTTATGACCAATCCAAATTGAGAGTGATTGAGAAGTTATGATTTATTTAAATCTTAAATCTTTAAATGCATCATGAATAATTATAAAAATCTATATAAATTAAAATTTGATAAATCAAATAAATTTTACACTCTTAAACTATTATAAAACGAACAGATGTTATGCTCTTAAATTATAACATACACATCATTAAAATATATAAGTTGGTCAACTTCCAATAAAACTTATTTTTTTATTACATATTATTATTAAACATGGTACTTCAAGTAAACATGATACTTCAATTAAAAAGAAACCAACTTAAAGCTAAAACTAATCAACTTATAAAAATTCAAAAAGATAAAATTTATACACTGTTTAATGCTTATATCAAATTATCATGTTGCAAAGTTTCATCTTCCTAGTATCTATAATAATTATTTATTAAAGTTATTTAAGTTTTAATCCCTTTCAACTAATACACTTAGAGTAGAAATTAACATTATTTTTTACATGACCAGTCATATGTTTACAACTAAATATATATTATAAATTGATTTATTTAAAATATGTTTTTTTTCGCTACACAGTTCTAACCATGTTTCAAAAATGGAAGCTAAAAGCTACGAATTTAATTTTGTAATTAAATTAAAAACATTAGTTCCATTTCATCCTCAGAATGAAATGGAACTAATGTCTTTAATTTAATTACAAATTAAAACGATTAATTAAAGACATTAGTTCCATTTCATCCTGAGGATGAAATGGAACTAATGTCTTTAATTTAATTACAAAATTAAATTTGTAACTTTTAGCTTCCATTTTTGAAACATGGTTAGAACTGTGTAGCGAAAAAAACCATATTTTAAATAAATCAATTTATAATATTAATGCTCTGTAAATTTACATTGAGCACTATTTTGTAAAAATAAAAATATCTATAAAAACAGCGGATTATATGTTACTGTTCTTTCTTTTTATTCATATATGCATACAACTAAATATATATAAATGTCAAAAGAAAAGAAGAAAAAACATTAATTTCCTGTCCTTCAAGATCTCAACTACTGCACATCCATACAAATTTGTTGGGTTTTTAGTTATTCACCAAGATGACTAACTTTTATTTCCTCTTCAGTCACATTTTATTCTTTCCCCATAGACAAAAAATTGCTTTTACTTTTTTCACACGCACACACATGTATATATTTCAAACCACACAAAGATTCTGTTATCAAGGAAAAAATTGAAAATGTAAAATTTTTTAATAAAACAATTTGGTTTTATTTTATAAAACCTTGTTCATTCTTCATTTTACACCTTTCAATAATTGTGTGGAAGTTTAAACAAGTCTACATAAAAATGAAAATCTCAACATATCCTTTTGCTTGGGAATGTAGCAGGGAAAATTCCTTTTTCAGTATAATTTTCCTTAGGTTAAGATTAAAATGTGTTGTTTGTAATTAAAGTAAAGAATATCTAACATTTAATGGAAATAATGTAAATTAATTCTGGTCAATATTATTATAATAAAAAGGACCCCTAAATTTTTAAACTCTTAAAATTCTCAACTGAGTAAAAGTTGCAGGAGCACATTCCTTAAATTTTTATTAGCTTATTTTTAAGTTTCCTGTTTCCAGTATTTTCTATTTCTGTGTTTTTAAAGATTAAAATTCATCTCAGTTTGCCTTTTATTCATATATCTTTATAGTACTTTTCTTATGTTTTCTTCAATCTAAAAAGTATATCATTATACAAATAATAGTTCTAGTCTGTCAGTAACATTTGGCTTAATTCCTCAATTTTCAATGAATTTCTATAATAAAATAATTAGCAATAATTTTCTATAGAAATTCCTTAGCTGTGCACTTACATTATGCATATAATAGTCATCTTCTGTCATTAATGAACACTTTCATTTCTGATCACTGATAATCCATTTGTTTCTAATTTGTAATGCATTTCTATAGGAAAATAATTTGTAATATACATATTTCTATAGTAAATTAACAAACAATACAATATACATATAAGAGCCCTATTCTGTCATTAATTTCTGAGAATTACTATCCTTTTTCTTTAATTATAACTCACAACATGCAGACTGTTTTTATTAAAACAAACATCGGGTAAAAAAAAAAATTGAAACATTCAGTGATTAATCATTAAAATATTTCCTATTATCAGAAATATTCAATCCAAATTAAATTTGTAGTTTGTGAAAAATGTATTGCTTTTATAGAAACTATTGTTAATTATTTTATTGTAGAAATTACTGTTAATTTTTTCATTATAGAAATTCATTGAAAATTGAGGAATTAAGGCAAGTGTTACTGACAGACTAAAGCTATTATTTGTATAATGATATACTTTTTAGATTGAAGTCTCAGATGTATAAAGGGAAGAGAAGAATGATTCTTTTTAGTTTTTTTTTTATTAAAGTTCACCTGATACAAGACTTCAGAGTCACTAAAAATATAGGTTACTGTTAAAATGGTTGTGATAAATGAAATGTCATATGAATATGTGATAAGTGGGAGTGATGAAATATTGGTAAAATCTGTCGGCAGTGATAAAAGCCAGAATCTTATTTGCGTATTCCAGGTTTAAAAGCATTAAATACTAAAATGTAACTCTGTATTATTTAATGTTTTATTTTTCATTTTACCTGCTACTACCAGAACCTTTTATGTAACTATATACATAATCATTGTAATAATTGAGTTTTGGCATATTTGCTTTATGAATCTTAACTGTGGCATCATGCTCATAGTTGATATTCATACATATTTGTTACATTTTACTCATACAATAGATTCAAATTGCCTTTCATTCATACAGAAATTATGATGAACCATAGTGCACACTGGGAAATCTATTTTGAAAAAAGTGATGATTTGTTAATTTTTAAAATTAGAACTTCCTTTGTCTTGCCTCATCAAATTCCCAAGAGTTTTACAGACATGTATCATCATTGAAAAGAATTTCAACGACAACCTTCGAGATTCTTGGCACCAGTTAAAAACAAAACCCACAAAAATCATGACCTTGGACAAAAAAACAAAAAACAAACAAAAAACATTACCCACCTCCACAACCACCGGTGCTACCACTATAAAAAGAAGATGAAAAAACAGAGGGGTAGCAAGAACTGAAGGGAGAAAAGGTATAAAGTAAAAATAGATGCAAAACAATGACACAAGAGATGAAGAAAAAAATAGAGAAAAAAAATGGAGGAAAATAAAAAAAAAAATGGAGGAAGTGAAAAGATGGAGGAAGAAAATCTTGAAAGAATAAGGTAAACAGTGAATCCTTACACAAATGAATGGAGTAAGCAAGTATAATGAAGGCACAAATGAACCATAGCAAGCCACTATAGCAAGAGTTACACAGCTTCTTGGCAAATGATAACTCATGCTAGGACCCATCAGATTTATTCATTGGCTAGTTACTGTATGGATAGATAGACAGGTGGGTGGATATTTTGTCTGGCAGGCTGTGTGGCTTGTTGGCAAGCAGAAGCCAGGAAATTGGTGGCTATCCATAGAGAGCAAGTAAGGAGTATGTCTCTTGGTACTATATTACTTTCATTTTAAGTAGACAAACAGTAATGCTAATGAGGTATTTTGTTAGACCTTTTTCCACTTATTTTTAACTGATTTCTGAGATGGCCTTTAATAGGAATAATACTGTATAAGATGTATTCAAATAGCTCTAGTGATGAATAGTGATATATTATGAATATTGTAATTTTTCAAAACCTTTGACGGAGGAAAACTTTTTAACTTTAAAATTAATCTATCTGATGGAATATAAAACATAATTTATTCGTAAAGAAATAACAGAAAAATATCTTCCTAGTTTTCTAAGTGTCAAAAAATTTGAAGAAGGATCTGTAATGTAACTGATCCTGATTTGGCATCTCAACTTCAATCACTTTCTCACTGATGTGATGTGGCTTCCCTCTGTCTTTTCTGCAAATATTTTCATGGCAACTGCTCGGACAAGCTTTTTCCTCTGGTGCCCCAACTGCATGAATTTAAGTGTGCATTTAGGTCCTGCCCCATTTACTGTTGAAATAATTAAATGCAATGACCATTTCTACTCCAACAGTTTCTTTTCTCATACTTCTCACCTGTGGAACTTCCTTCTGTTTACTTGTTTCTCCGATAAATACAATTTTCAAAGATTTAAATGCGACATCAATTGCTATCTCTTACCTTCTTGAATCCTTTTCATCTTTTGTCCTTTCCTCAGTCCTCCCTATACTCAGTCTTTCCTCTCACTTCACTCCCTGCACCCTGTAGTACTAGTGGCATTCCTGCTATGCTTAGGGTAAAATGATTAAAAAATAGTTGAGAAATCTAGTTGGCTAATCTTTACCAAAATATGATAGACTACCACTACTTATACATAACGATTCTTATAGATCTTTCCTGCTGTTTTCATTGCATGTCTTGTTTAAGATCCTTTTGGCACTACTTACATTGATTTGTTTGCTTGTAAAAATATTTAAATTTTTTGGTGGGGGAATAATCTTTGTAGATTAGCATTCATTAGATCTTTCTCTAGCCATGACATTTGTCAGAATAGAAAAATATTGATTTTTATCCTTTTAGAAAAGGGGGTCCTGTTCATAATATAAATATCAGCCAAATCAGACCTTGAATTCTTTAAGACTTATCTGTACTTTATTTTCATTTATAAATATCAAATTTGAAACTGTGCTTACATCAATGCTAACTGTACATGTTGTTATTTTCCAATTCCTTATAGTACGTAGTTATCAATGACATAAACACTGTTAAAAACTTGGCATTTGTAAATAAAACATAAAAAGTACAGATACTCTTTTCCTTCTTCAGGCCATAAATGTAACATTCATCTTTTAGCACTCAACAAAATTTAAGATAAGAAAACCCCAAACACTTATTCAATTTTCTAACTAAATTATCTGGACATTCATTACACATATCTATAAAAAAAAAGAAAATATACAAAAAAGACTGTATGCACTTTGCTTATTTTTTATCTTATTCTCCTATCAGATTCCAATCCATATTTGATCTACATTTGACCTCAAACTCACAATTTCACTCAGTATTACTGTCTCTTGTTTTTCCAACACCATATAAAAACCAGATAATAAATAATAATACTCATTTTGTTGTTTTTGCTGTTTCTCATTTTTTTATGAGTATTATTTTGTATAAATGTAAGGGAGTTTATAATTATTTACTCAGAGTTATAACTCCCCCTACAAACTCTTTAAGACATCAGCAATTGATCTGACACTGTATGTATACAAAAGAATCTAAAGAAAATTGGCCAGATTAAAAAAAAAATTCCCAGCATCCCTCCTTTGTGCACATAAAAAATTTAGTCCAATGAAGTCCTAAAGGATAAGATGCATCACAAGAAATCTCTTTTCCCACTTTGTCTCACACACACATACACACACACACATATATATATATATATATATATATATATATATGAAAACTATCATATTTTACAGGTTTTAGCATAGAAATTGAAATACATGCTTTTGGGTTAACAAGACCAGGGCTGTTAGCAATGGCGTTTTCTTGATTTCTCCAATAGTGTGTTTTGTTGTAAATTTCTTAAACCATAACATTTCTCAATGAAATGCCAACATAATGTCAGTTTGACTTCATCACCTTATCTTCTCTTGATAAATAACTCCTGTTTTTTGTACCTGCGGATGACCAGAGAATAAGTAAAAAGGACCAATGATAAGAACTATGGATAATTCCTACAGTCTTGAACCAACTTGTAGAGAGCAACTTTACAGAAAAAAATAATAAAATATTCCTTGTTATTGGCTTCAATAATACAAGTTTATATATATATATATATATATATATATATATATAATACATAAAAGGTTAATGGTCAGAGTTGAATCAGACTAGGAAACAGTAGTATTAAAAGTTCTCAATACACATGTGAAAAAATAAAATGAAAGTAAAAATAACATGTAGAACTTTAGACTTTAAAAATCAGGAGGTCAGTTGAAACCTTGGTTACAACCTTACAGTATCCGCAGGCGATTTTTATCAAATGACATCTTAATGCTTTAAATATTTAAAAAATCTAATGAATGCTATGCTGTTATTTTAAAACATAAATAAAATAAACACACAATGTTGGGTGTGATAGAAAGGAAGTAGGAGGATGTGAAGAAGATGAAGAAAAGAATAACAGCAAAAGTATTATATATGTATCAGTGGAGGGGGGGGGTAATTGAAATGTACATTTTTTTTTTTTTATCCATCCTCATATGTGCTTAAGAGGAATTTTCTAATATGTAAGCAAGGACTTAAGACTTGGATTTCTAGTTTAAAAGGTTCCTTGGATCTGGAAATGTCATAATTGCTTTAGTTTTTTTAAAAATAAAGTGTTAAGAGGTCATTTGATAAAAATCATCTGAGGATACCGTAAGGTTGAAACCAAGGTACCAGATGCAATAACCTCCTGATTTATATATATATATATATATATATATATATATATATATATATATATATTTAGTTGGATAGATGTGAGTTTGTGACCCTGGGTTTCACGCTTTAGCGATCGTCAGACAAACTGATTAATGTTTTAAAAAATTTGGGTTTATGTAGATTGCGTGTATTGGTGTTATTGTGGAAGTGGTGAAGGAAATTTCGTCGTTTTCCCCACCACTTCCACAATAACACCAATACATGCAATCTGCATAAACCCAAATTTTTTAAAACATTAATCAGTTTGTCTGACGATCGCTAAAGCGTGAAACCCAGGGTCACAAACTCACATCTATCCAACCAAATATGTTAGCTCTATCTCTGATATTGAGCGCTTTCTAATAAGTACACAGATATAATATATAAATAATTATACATATATATATTTATTTATATTTATATACACTTTTCACATATATATATATATATATATATATATATATATATATATATATAAAACAAATTTAACTGAAAAGTTCAAAAACTTATTTTCTACCTTCAAGTTTCTCTGAAATTAATCTACACATCAGATGTCAAAAAATCTATCAAATGTGTGTATGTGTGTGTGCATACTGGTTTTTCAAAATTTGTTGGTATGTGAGTGAAATTGCCAGAATTATTCCTCACAATACATTGGTGAAACTTGCAGAAATGTAAAAAAAAAACATATCTAGGAATGAGATCTTACACACACACATATATATATATATATATATATATATATATATATATATATATATATATATATATATATAAGGTTCCTTGACTAGTTTTGGCCAGCATGGCCATCATCAAGAGTAAAAAATCTCTACTTGTTAGTAGCAGTGAACTATAGGAGTGAATTATATACACACAAACACACACACACACACATGCTAAAGTGCCAAAAGTCAAGGAATAGATGCCAATTATTCTGTAGGCTCTCCTCTAACCTGATGAAATGCTGTAGCTCACTATGTCATCAATTCTACAAGTGATTTGAATATCTCTGCTGAGATGTTGAGCCATATTGGCTATTCACAGCTCACTGGTATTTATAGGTGCAGGGTCTTGCATTCAAACAGACCTCTCTACCAAATCCCATAAATGCTTAGTTGGCATCACGTGTGGGGACTATGATGGCCATACCTTACATTGAAAATTTCCAAAATGTTCCTCAAACCAATTCAGTGTAACATGTACCTGATGACACAAAATGAACCTACTGGGATGACTGATTATTGTTGGAGTACATGAAGTCATGAAGTGTTGCAACATAATGGCTACCTGTCAATGAAGTGTTCAGGTGGGCCAGAGAAGCCAACTCATGTCACACTGTTATGGAACCAGCTCCAGTCTTGCTGACAACTGGGCTCCATAGCCTGATGGGATCTGTGACATATCCAAGCCCACAAGACATTTTGCATAAAGAATGAAAGGTTTTCTGAGCAAATAACTAAAAATAAAGAAACAAAGATCAAGTTATTTTTTATATGGATATTTCTTAACTGATATGAACAGCAGAATCTGAAAATGATATAAATTTACAAAAGTAATTTAATCATTTTGACAGACTGATGCACAAAGCTGACTGCACTTGACAATATAAGGTTAAAAATCATGATTATCTCTCTTTATATAGACAATGTGCTGATGTAGTAACAAGCACTCATATATTGAAAATGTTTGGGCCATTGAAACTAAATTTTTTTTCTACTTTAATTGTTTTCATGCATGATTTTTATGAAGCTTATATACATGCAACTTCACAGAAGGCATCAGTATATTTAGTCTTTTAGTTGTGTGTGTTTTGTTGCTCTGAACACAGTAGAAATTATATAAAACTCATTTAAGTCACCACACACACACACACACACACACACACACACACACACACACACACACACACACACACACACACACACACACACACACAGTGTGTATTCAAGTAAAAGTTTCCAAAAATGTTTCTCGCATACCAACACCAAAATGTCAATGTTGGCAAAAAAAGGATTAATTTTGTTATAACTTTTTTTATTTTATTTTTTTCATACATTTATTAATGTGTTGGATTTTGCAGCCACAAAATTGGCTGTAATCAGGAATGACCTTTCTACTTCTATAAAACTCAGGAGCAATCTTTGTGCTTTTATAAGACTCAGGAATGACCATGTTGCTTCTATAAGCCCTAGAAAAATATCTTTGCATTTTCTGTGAGCCTTTTTGTGTTTTTATTAGACTCAGAAATAACCTTTGTGTTCTTATAAGACTCAGGAATGATTTTTGTGTTCCTACAAGACTCAGGAACAATCTTTGTGATTTTATAAGGTTCAGGAATGACTTTTGTGCTTTTATAATACACAGGATTCTTCCTGAATAGAATTTTATGATAACTAACTTTACCAATTTTCCTTTTGAAGTAGAATTGTAAGCATCACCCACTGACGATCTACTGAGTGTAAATTATTGATAGCAACAATTCATTGTAAATATGTTTCTATATAAGTATTTATTATAAAAAAAAATACAGAAAATAAATCATATTTGAGAACGACTTGAACTGAAATCTCTATTCAGTTTAGAATTCTCAGATATCATTTTTTTCACTTCAGTGGTTTAAAACTACACATGAAATGTTTTGATGCGTAGATTTGCATCTCTTGATCATACTATAACTAAACTATTGTTAAATAGGCTAACATAAAATTATTGTGGTTGGAATTGCAGATTGTAATATGGATGACAAGCAGGTGGCATAAAATACTGTTGTCACCTTTGGAAATTTAATGTGAAATTGTTTGCTAAAGATGAAAAAGTTGTAACAACTGCACATATACATTCAATTTCTGTATCTGCTTGCACAGAATAAATTTCAGAGTTGTACAGATTAAAGTTATAATAAGTGTCCTGTGGATGAATGTTGTTTTTACTGTTAGCATTAGTTCTTTGTAAACATTCTCAAATTATTATTATTATTTTATAAAGCTCAGGAATTACCTTTGTGTTCCTATAAGACTCAGGAATGACTTTAGTGTTCCTATGACTCACAAATGACCTTTGTGCTTATTATTATGGCCCAATTTGTTCTTTACTTATAGGAAATGGTATAAAATGGATTTGTAGTAATTAGTAATATCTATGATGACCTATTCCTGATTTCAATATTAGTGACTTGGTTGATTTGTCAAATGTTCATATTTTTCTGAACAATGTCTTATAAAACCACCTTTTTGTGACTGGATGTTTCACTTTAAGTAATGGATAGCAGCTTGGAGTGAGAAATCAGAGATCCAAGTTCAAATTCCAGTTGGGTATGTTACATTCACTTATAAATCCATATCCCCCCAGGTATGGGTTAAATTGTAGGCCTTGTATCTGGAAAAATCATTGTAATAATTTTTCCAGATACAAGTTAAAAAAAAAACTGTTAATGCAATATTCACTCATAAAAAAAATAATTATTCTTACATTCTAAAATATGTTTGGGCTTTAAATAACCCTGAAAGATAAGCCATAAAAAAAGTGATCAATCGATCTGTTTCACTCTTAAAGGATTGGAAATAATACTTTTTAAGGGACCTCACAGTATTGATAATCCTAGACAATCTTTCAAAATTTTCCTGAAATATTTGGTGTAAGTTGTGCAAACTATATAATATGTACATTAATAGAAATAATTGCTTCTTTTTGTACTGTTTGATGGCTAACATTTTAGCGAAAAAATGGCACATATATCTTCTGCACAAATTATTCTACATTCTGTGAAGGCTAAGACTTGAGGCTTAGATCTGAAAAACCTGATGAAGTGAGTGTGGAAATCACTTAAAAAAGATGGATTTTATTATAAGACATGCTTCACATTTTTCATATCATGTCATTTGTTATGTATAGTTTGGGAAATTTTATATCAAAACCAGAAGCAAGAATTAGAAGGTTGCAATATATATAAGAGTAATATTTTGACAAATTGTCTTTTTTTGTATTAATAAATTATCAAGTATATATAGCAGGACCATTTTTATATAAAATTTCTAATAAAAAGCCAATTGAAATATACAACTTTTTTTATGTGGTATATTAATCAAGCAAAATTAAAATTGCAATATTAATTTAATTCATGCAGTTCAAAAAAACTGCAGAACATGAAGATAAAAATGAGTCTTAAAAATGAGGATTAAAAAAATAAACTGCTAAATTAAGGAACATGGCATTGCATGTTTTTTATATGCTTGCTATTATCTTTTTTATATTTTGTACATTTTGGACATATTATAAATAATGGAATGAAACTTTTTTCTCTAGGGGGTAATATTATAGATTAAATTAACATCAAGACTATTTCCCTTCACAAATAGCGGTGTCCTTAGAGATGAAAGAATCTGATTTTTACCCTTCCCAAATTGTGGAGCACTTTATAGATAAAAAATTTACATTTGTAAAAATTCCCAAATAATGGGACATCTTACAGATGAAAAAATCTCATGAAAATCTATGAGAGAACTTATCAAGACAGAACAATGTTACATGCAATAAAACAGACAAATGGATTTTTATTACAAATTCTGTCGAGAATTTTGTTTTTCTTAACTCTGTAACATTATGAATACATTTTGGTTTGCTTAATTTTCTTGCTTAATTTCTTTTTTTTGTGCTGTCTTCATATTGATTTGGGGGATTTTCATTTCTATTTTTACCCAGAGTTCACTGCCACTGTGCTTTTTATGGTCAGTGGCTCCTAATTTTCCCCTCATTTTATTTCATACTATATTTACCTGGTCTTCTCCACAGACAGAAGCTTATGTACTTACTACTGAACAGTATGTAAATTGTATACCTATAAATAGAATACAGATGGGGATGGGGAAAGCGACAACAGAAAATAACAAAACAAAAAATCTTATCTTCACTATATATGCATGAATGCTTCAACATTGCACATATCCACATGCATATATATATATATATATATATATATATATATATATATATATATATATATATATATATATATATATATATATATATATATATATATATATATATATATATATATATATATGTATATATATATATATATATATATATATATATATATATATATATATATATATATATATAAATATATATATATATATATATATATATATATATATATATATATATGTATATATATATATATATATATATATATATACATACATATATATATATATATATAAAAGCTTTAATAGATAATTGTAGGAGTTTAGAATTAAATGTTTATGCAAGTGTCTTTTATTTACATATCTATATATGAATGCATATATGTAATATATAAGTATTTATATATGCACAAACATTTATTTATGCACGAACATTGTTATATCTACACACACACACACACACACATATATATATATATATATATATATATATATATAATTTTTTACTAATGTTCACCCTATACAAGGCCCAAGAGCCATTTAAGGTAGAGGATTACTGAAAGAGTTTGTTGTATGAGTGGTAAGAGTAAGAGGTAAGAGGTATAGATTATGAGGATAGGAGGGAAAGATAACGGTTAACTCTACACTTCAACAGGTTAAGATTGTAACTGTCAGGCAAGCATCAATTCTGGGAATCAATTCTACAAAGTAGTGGTTTGTAGGAAGAATCTACTGGTGTGGAACTTACTTCTCACTAATGGAGTATGCAGGAAATGAGGATGGTTTGCTACAGTTTATGTAGCATGGTAGGTCCGAAACATGAAGGTCAGAACTGGTGGAACTAAGGAATTTAGCTCATCTGAACATTTCTTATGGAAATAGCAATAGAGTAGCGAGAGTCTTGCAAAGTTTTGTCTGTAGAAAAGAGTTGTAGGGTGGAAAATAATTCATCACAAACAAATCTGCACAGACATTTTTGGAGTCAAGACTGGACAGTGAAGAATGGGCAGCTCTTGTTGTGATATGGTCAGCAATACTCTATTTCTGGCTCTTGTAAAGGTAGACGATAACAGGAGGAGTCAGCTACTTACTGTAGCTGTACAAAGAACTGATCATTTTTCAAGCATCATTTGTGATAGAGCATATATAGGCGTTCCATTTGAGATCTGGGGTGAACTTAAGTCTCAATAGGCATTCAAGGCAATGGGCATCACTGAGAGAATACCTCTTCATCGTGATATGGATGAAAATTCAGGTTTGCTTGGTGCTGATGGAACATATATATGAAAAGTATCATATTTTACAGGTTTTAACATATATATATTTTGTATGTATATATTTATTCAGATTTGTTTTTATGTATACTTTTTGTGTATACACACACACACAAATATTTTGAGGTGTTCTGCTTGGAATTTGGTATCATCAGAAGTTGGAAATAATTCATTCAGCTGAAGTTGCATGATTTATGTATCCTCTACAATTAATACCATTAATAGTCAGTTTACTCTATGAGCATTACTGGTACCATTTAATCCTTTGGTACCTGCTGCATGGTCTGGTCATTAGCAACTAAACTGGTTCCCCAACCTTCCAAAAATTTCTGGTGAGGAGGGTGACAGACACCCAGCATGATTAAAAGGAAGACCTGGTAAATAGTGGATGAACCTTCTTGTAGGATCACCAGCCATCTAGCACAATAGAGTAGACTGTGTTCCATAGCTACTATATGCAGTGTACTGATGTCACAGCATTGCTGGGTAGAGGGTTTCCTAGACAAGTCAATGGCCAAAGTGGAGCATTCCCCCAATGGAATCAATGGCCACATGTTTGTGACCAAAGCAAGCATACAATTTGGAAGAGATCAGCTGTGGTTTGACCTGAAAAGGAATGAGCTCCACAAGGCCTACATGCCAAAGACACACTAATCAGTGAATGCCTCTTCAGCTCTCAACCCAGATAGATAGAGAGAATTGGTTTGGTGCTCAGCTGTGAACCCTATGATCACACCTTATTGTGGGACTAATGATGATGATATAGTAATTAATTATTACCAAACTATTTCAATATATCTTTCTTACTAAATTATTGCTAAAACATGTTTAAAAAGGTGAGTGAAATTAGTTCCAATCTAATTTCTATAATGAATTAAAACATTAATCAGTGACAAAGATTTTGATTCATTAAAATTGTTCTTTTAAAGATGATGATGCTGATAACAGTAATTAACTATCACCAAACAATTTCAATATATCTTTCTTAATAAATTATTGCTAAAATATTGTGGCATGTTTAAAAAAATGAGTGAAATTAGTTCAAATCTAATTTCTATAATGAATTAAAAAATTAAGCAGTGACAACCTTGGGTAGTCACCTGTCTAAGAGAAGAAAAACTCTGAATTTCACACTGTGGAGAATGTTAGAGGAAATGACTCTGCTATGTTTCCCAAGAATGCATGGCAATTCACAGATAATAAAGAAAAAGGGATCTGTGGAGATGCATAATCATGCACATCCTGAAGGAAAATGGCATTGAAAAATACATATTTTTATATACAATTTAGGATGTGCGTGTACATATATGTGTGTGTACATATATGTGCGTATATGTTTTTACATGTGTGCATGAATATATGTGCATGTATGTGTGTACATGTGTGTTGTTTGTTTGTGTGTGTATTTGTTTGCATGTGTGTATGTGTTTGTGTGCATCTACATGTGTGTATATGTCTGTATGTGCATTGTATATATGTGTATATGTATATATGTTTGTGAGTGTGCTTGGTATTTATGTGTGTGTGTGTGTTTGTGTGTGTGCATCCCTGTGTGTGTGTATGTAGCACCATCATTTGCCTATACATTTATGTGAGAATTTTGTATACTGTAAATAATATACATAATGTATATCTCTTGACTTTTTCTATTAATTTGTAGCCATTTTTACTCATAAACCTTTTGAATATTTTGAACAATGATTATTTTTGTCAGTTTAATAAGCAAGGAACAACGTTCTGTTATTTGAAAGTTTTAATTAACTGTCAAAGAAATTGACCCATAAAATTATGAATAATTAAGCTTTACTTGCTTATCTGCCCTTATCTTTTTTATATTTCCACAGCACAGCTTATAAATTAATTCCATAAATGTGAAAAACCTTTAACAAATCATGTCAAACACATCTTCCGTACAAGGTTTTTTTTATATTTCAACATTTTAAAATTCTCTCATTTTTATCAAACGGCCAAAGATTTCAAAGGATGAAGATAGTAAAGTTTACTTGGTCCTTTTTAACATATTTGATATTAAAGCCTTTTATTCTATTTTGTTTTCAAGTTTATGTTTCTTTCTTAACATCTTTCTACTCATTAATAGTTATTTTATTATAAACTTTAAGGAATGTATGTGTACGCAGAGGTTTACTAATAAAGAAGGAGACTGTTTTATTATTTTTAACAGCTGCTTATTCAACCTGTAATATAACAGGTAGGATTTATAGATGAAAATTTCCATTGATACTAATGATTACATATATGAGGTTAGATCAACAAGTCCAGTCTGATAGAGTTATTAGCTGAATTTTATTTGAAATTATCACTGTATAGTAATGAAAAGGAAAATTATGCTTAAAATCAGAAAGAGATATTTCTGGGAAATGCCTTAGAGATTTTAAACTTTCCTGCTAATGAAGAAAAGAGGTCTTGGAGAATTTGGAATCCACAGAACATATTGAAAGTAAGAGGGGCAGTGAGAAGATGATTAACATACCTAACTAGCTCATATAAATAGATAGCAGAAGAGAGAGATAGTAATGAAATAAACATTGTTTAGAGTTAGAAAAGAAAAGAAGATGTAGAGAACCATGATCTCCCATATTCTGAAATGAGAAGGATGTTCAATCTATGTGGTTAATTGAGAAACATTGTGTTAAGTGAATTGATAAGGAGGGTTTTTATGTGGAAAAATAAATAATTGTTTTGTGAAATAAATGTTTTTCTCTTTTTTTTGTTTACCCTGCATTAAGACATGGGAAACTGCAAAAACTCCAACAGAAGAAAAGCAAGAATAAAGTATTAAACAACAACTGCAAGAAGACACAATGCATGGTTGTTAGCAAATTGGACATACCAAAATCTAACAAGTACAAAAATTGTAGTGAAAGAGATAATCATTTACTGTGGAAAAAAAGTTTGTGTTCTGTGTGCAATCTGCCGAAGAAAAATTACAAAAAGTAGTTAGCAAAAATCTACTTCAATGACAAGAATCTATGCTAATGTTTTCCCCTCCCCTGAATGGCATGACCAATCAGAAAGATCTCTTGACGAACCAAAGCTGTTGTTTTTCGCTTATAAAGGCAGAAGATTTTCTGAGCTGAACACGCATTTTTGCTCATGAGAAGTGAAGGTTGAACGTGTGACCCCATTTTGTTGTTTCTACTTTGCTTGTTGGGGCTATTACGATGGACTATCGTTTGAATTGCGATTTGGCTACAAGTGTCGAGAAACAGAAGAAATTTATTGCAGTTTCTACTATAAGTTGACGGTCTTTTCTTTTCTTTACTACAACAAAAATTTAAATATCTGGGAAGTGTTTTAACAGAGGACAGAAAGTGCAACACTGAATTCTGAAAGTGCATTGAGATAGCCAAAGATGTATTTCAAAAGCTAAGCAGAGTATTAAGAAAGAGAAAAATTTCATTAGAATCAAAGAAAAATGTACTGAACTGTTATGTCTTCCCATATGGCAGTGAATGTTGGAGAATTTCCTCATAGATGAAGAGGAAAATTTGATACTCACAGGAGAGATTGAAGGTAAGAGGAACATAGGAAAACAACGCATAACATACATACTGAGCTTCAGAAAATGGGTAACAGAACAAGGTTTACAAGTAACAGAAAGACAAAATTTAAGAGCTATAAAGGACAGGAAATTGTGGAGAGCCATGATTGCTTATGTCCTGAGGGGACAAGGCACATAAAGAAGAAGAGAATTTTTGATGCACTTTCATACAACAAATTCTAGTGGGGAAGTGGAAATGGACAATAATGACAGCAATAATTTAGTGCAAACTGCATTTGAATTTGGTAAGATGCATCAACAATAAAAGATGCCTTCCCAAAATTAAACAAAGTATTAAGAAATAGGAAAATTTTCTTAGAAACAAATAATACCATGGAATAAAGATGTGGTCCATGAAAGGTTTAATAATTGGGAATTAAAAGGAAACTCACAAAGAGATGATTGATATTTCTGGATACATGATGAGGAAAGAGCACTTGGAGAATTTAACACTCACAGAACAGAAGGCAGAATGGGCAGAGTGAATGTAGGCGGGACAGTGTGAAGGCAGGAAAGGCCAAGGGAAACAGTGAGTAACCTACCTAATGATCTTCTATAAATGGATAGCAGAATGGAGACAAAAATGGATGGTAAAGAATTAAACATTTCTTAGAGCTACAGGGTCAGAAAGTTGTGGAGAGCAGTGATCAATGATGTCCTGAACACAAATGCTACATAAAAGAAGAAGAATATATTGAAAAAGTTTGGGCTTTTTTGTCTGCTACTCAAATTACTTTACTGCTACTCTATCACCCTCCCCACATTTTGTATTAGACCTCTTATGGTGGTCAGAGATGTCACATCATGAATCCTGTAACAAATTAGGCTCATTGAGAACCCATATGTACTGCAGCCATAACAGGAGTGATGTGTCTAGAGTAAGATTACCTGAAGGGGCCCATTCCTCTTCAGACTGGTTTGAATTTGGAGCAGGTCTCTGAGAACAACACTAACAGTTGTGGCCTGGTGTGGCCATCACCCATCATGCAGGGTGCTGCTGTTGCTGCTGCCACCACCACCACCACCACTGTTGACACCTTCATCCCCAATATTTCTTTTTTTTTGATGCTGTTGGCAGCTCACAACAGGACAATTTTACCTTACTCAACCAATCATTCCTTTCTGAATACATTAGCTTGTTCATTATTTCTATTAAAATAAAAATGACAACTGTACTCATCATATTACCTTAGTTACAAACCTAGTCCATTGGTGTCAGATGAAAGGAAGATACACATATGTAATTGATAAGCAATATGAAGCAGGTAGATTATTTAAGGCCAACAGAAAACAGTTGCTTTGCGAAATCTTTTACATGAAATCACATCTTGTGGCATATTCACAATCATCTCACTTTAGTCTTTTGTTGTAAACTATACTTTTGAAAAGAAAAAGAAAAAACTACCTATGTATTTCATAACCTTTAAATGTGCAAAACAATGGTGAATTCCACTTGAAAAATTCCAAAATCACCTCTCTTTCTTTTAGGAATATGATGAATGATTCTTTCTTTAAAAAAAAACAACCAAAACTGAATATTAGATTCTTTTTCTGGTGAAAGGGCACATAATATATCAGTAAAATGTTAGAATGTTCTTCCTTCCTCATCATGTTCTACAAAAATGGCTCAGCTTTAAGAGCACATCTTTAAGATTGTATACAGTTTGTTTCTTTTAGTTTTTTGTTAATCATTTTATTCCAAGTAAGGCACGAAAACCTTTATGACAAGGGGTTACTGAGTGTGAAAGAATATGAGAAAAAGAAAACATTATTAAGGAAATTTTTTTAAGATTAAAGATCAAAGTTGACTGGAAAGCAAGAAGATGGAGTAGTTTTCTACCAGCGAGAAGTGAGAAGAAAATTCTATGTCAACAGTTGATAAAAATGTGTTATCATTGCTTTGCACAATTTATATCATCTCTAAAGATGATTAGTGAATAATCTAAATGAAATGTTGGTCTAAATGCAAAAAATGAATACAAGAATAAAAATTAAGTTCTAAGTAAATTGCAGCCATTAAATTTTGGCAGCACTGTGAGCCTATGTAATTAAAATGGCTTTGAGTAAATGAAGCATGTAAGTCATAGTAAAGGTTATCGTTCTTCAGACCTTATGGACTGGTGAGCTACAGAATTGCAAACAAAGAATTGTACCAAATAAGAGAAACCTTGAGGACTTTCCACAACAGTAACAACTAGCATGTGTAAAAAGAAAAGAAAATGAGGACATAAACAAATCAAGACATTTCAACCTACTTCAAGCAAAAAGATAGGAAGAAAACCCTCTTCAGTACTGGAAAGAGTAATAACAGCAGCTGGAATTGAGAAACTTGTTTTCCTGAAAACTTGTTTTAATAGAAAGATTTTATAAATTTCAATTTACCATAGCACTGGGTGCTTTCTTAATGAATGCTGAATGTTTCCTTATAAGGAAACAGCTAATATTGCTACTAGCATTACGATTTCAAAATGATACTAAAAATATAAGTGCAACAGTTTTTTTATTTTTAATCATTTCAAAGACAAAAGAACATGATGTGATAATTGACATTGCATTTAAATTTTTAAAAATTCTAGATAGCAAAGGAACAAAAGAAGCGCGAGTTCTATAGGTAAAAAGCCTTTAGAAAAGTAGTTGTTAGAACAGAATTTATGGTTACATCGAGCTAATTCAACAATAAAACAATGAGACCAAGGTGCCAATCTAGTAGTATGCTTAACTTCATGAGGTCGAGGTACCAAGGAGGAAAGCTCATAAGAACAATTGCTATGAAAATATTAATAGAAAAGAGAGAAGGAACCTACATCACAGTAGTAACAAAATGACTGAAGTTGAGATGCCAGGTCAGGATTGATTACATTACAGACTCTTCTTTGGATTTTTGTATAACAGGAACACCAGGCCAAATATGGCGGCAGAAAATCAATGCACAGATGAATGGTAGATTTATAAATGTGTAAGATAGACATAGTGAATCAAGTTTCAAATTTCATAGATGAAACATTGTTAATTGTTATTGATCTTTGACTATTATTTCTTTAATTCTTATTTCTGTTGTCTTTTTTATCACAACTCGGATAGACTGACATTCTAAGATCATTAAGTAAGTAGTACAGAACAAAAATAAAGAAATAAATCTCCCATGATATTTGAACCTTTATTTCTTATGCCTTTTTGTGGTAGGGCCTTCTTATTTAAGCTGTGAAATTCAACCATGGAATATTATTTTTTATTTATGATTCACACTAATTAATGATCACAGCATGCCAATCTTGGAGTTGTTATAAAAAGCAACAGAAATTAGGATGAAAAATAATGCTCAAAAATTAATCATAATTGACAGTGCTTGATCTCAGAAATTCAAATATTACATCTAATATTATGATTAATGTAAACAAAGATGTTGACATTGACAATTGAAAATTTAAATAATATAGCTTTTATGGTTAGATTTGGATGACATCTAATGATTAACCTTTGTAGCTTAATCTGTAAGCTTTTGAAATTAGGCCTCCAAGTAGAATGTACATGTGTTTAAATTTTGTTGCAGTTTTGTTCTTTCTTTATTCCTGATTTATATTGCTTATTGTTGTAGAATGATGATTTGGAAGTTTTATATTCTGTGCTAATAATAATATATACTTGAAAAACAAGGTCAATAAATTAAGTAAAGGTTTATTGTAAAAACCAGCACAATAAGAATAAAGGTAACAGTTATGCACAAGGTCGTCGCAAGTCAATCTAGGAGTGAGTGCTACTATTGGAAGGTCAGTAGTTATTGCATCTGAGTCGTACTCAACAGATCCCAGCCAGGATATTTAGCTACCCACCCACGAGGTTTGCATGTGGCACAAGGCCTGTTTAGCGTGGGTTCTCCGAGCCTGTAGGCTCAGCCAAAAATATTCCCTTTTGAACCCATTATAAATGGGTTCAGGGGCAGTCTACCTCCCCGGACAAGGCTCCGGTGAAGGGCAGAGTCTTGTTCCTTTCTGCTCAGAGGCAGAGAGTTTGACTGTTTAGCTGGAACAGGTTGCAGCTAGTTTCTGTAGTCTATTGACTTACAGATACTTATAGGTAGTTACTACCTATAGTGTAGTCACTCATGGGGGTGACAGGTTATTCCATCACATCAGGAAGTAAAATAAGAAGCAATAGAAATGAAGACAAAATAATAATTAAAAAATCTATTCTATAATATAAAACACTATTCTGTTTATATATTAAGTTTTAATATAGCTTGATTTCCCCTACTTAAACATGAGATATGGTGTTGTTATGGTAACAAGAGATTTTACATAATGCTAATAAGTAAACATGCCTCATATTAACATAACAGCTAAATATCTCATTTGTAAGTAGTGAGAACAGTTTGTTAATACTTTTTTTCACATGTGAGTTAATGTTACATCTAAAAATTCTTAGATTACTCATACTGAAAATGTATACAATGCAATTGCAAAATTAATTTTTGATGGTACAATCTAACTAGTTAATAATCCATCAACATATTTAAATTGTTTTTGATCATTTCACCCCCAAGCAAGGCAATAAAAGCCACTAAGATGCAAGAGGTTACTGAGAGAGAAAGAAACAAATAGGACAATAAAAGACTGGAATTCAAAGCAACAAAAAACTTTTGAAGATAAGTGTTGAATCGAAAGCAAGAAGCAAGATTTCCACAAGTGAGTAATGCAGGAAAAGAAACAATTAGCATAGAATTTATGCTTACAAATAGTAATTTCAATAGTGAAATTATAAAACCTAGCTGCCAATCTAATACTGCACTAAATTTGTGAAGTCAATATCAGTTCAGTTATGTTCCAGGCATGATACACGCTTAGGCGATCATGTATCTTTTGATACATGACTGACAAGGCAGATTTTTTTCCTGCAGTAGGATGCCATTTCTTTCTGTGGTAGACCAGTTGCCATTCAAGGCTACAGAACCCAGTCTGTCCTGCTATTTACCCATAGCTAGGGGGAGAAGAGGATTCATACCTTTCCCAAGAGTATTAACGCATAAGTGAATGTGATAGATTTGACTGGAATTTGAACTCGGCTCTCTGATTCCTCAATCCGAGCTGCTATCCATTACTCCACCATGCCTCCCTGAACATTGCATTAATATTATTATTGTCCCAAAGGGCCAAGACAGATAGAAGAATAAGAACATTGCATTAATATTATTCTTTTATTATCTGTCTTTGCCCTTTCCATAACTCATTATCCTTTGTAGCTCTTAGTAAGGTTTGATTTTTCACCATCTCTCCAAGTCCCTGTTCTGCCCTTCATTTATACAAGTTTGTTAGGTAGGTTACTCTCTGATTCCCTCTGTCCCTTTTACCTTCAATATGTTCTGTGAGGGTCAAGTTTTCCATGCAGTCATTTCATCAGTATTTTAATTGTTTCATTCTGTTTTAAGTAGCTCATTAACCCATCAGTCCCCTGATAATGTTGTTTATGAATTTATTTATCCAATTAAAGATTTTCTTTCTGTAAATAATATACAAAATATGTCTTATATAGGTCAAACAATAACCTCTCTTTCATGCAGGTTTACATGCCATTTATCTGAACAAAGTGCAATTAGACAACACAGTAATAAGCTCCATAAGAACTATAATAAAATTAGAGATCTCTTTACTAATAATACTAAAATACTCTATAAATCCAATAGCAAAAAAGACTAAAGATCATTGAAGTTATTTACATCGAGCAAAAGCAGTCATCTATATCTATAAAACAGAAGATGTCTGTATGTGTCCCTCTGTATGTTTGTATGTCTGTGTGTGTGTGTGTGTTTATGCACATCCACATTTCTTGGTCAATTTCAATGAAATTGTGGACACATATTCTACATCTATCAAATTAGGGCAAAACCAACTTTTTACTCTCCAGGCACCCAGGGTGTAGCAGAAAAATCGATAAAACTGAAGGTGGGTACAACTTCTTGAAAAAATCAAGGCAATGTTACATGTGAACAAAATTTTTACTGGATGAGCTAATGTTCTTTGCACTTAAGGCAAAACATAGCTCATGTTATGAGGTTTATGTAGAGTGCTTGAGAGTTTTTCTGTGACATTAGCTTCACACAAAATATTGCAAAAAACTGTGAAAAAATTGGGCTTTTCATACTACTTAAAATAAAAACTTGAAAAACTTCCTCATTTTTCATCCAATTTTTTTCAAACATATTGCAAAAAAATTTGCCAACATGCAAGAAATAAGATAGTGTGGTTTTAGTCCTGCTTACTTCCCTAGGTATAACTAAAAACCATGAGAAACTGTTTAAAAAGACATTTTTTCAGCCATAACTCCCTGGTTTTTCATCCAGTGCTTTCCAAATTTGCCATGTAAATTACATATGACACACAAATTGTCTTGCATGAATGTTTGGTTTAGATTATTTGAGTTAAGTAGGTGAAATCTGTGACAAACTAGATTCAAAATTGGCTTTTACCATTTAGCCAATAGTTTCTCCATATGATTCTATCCTAAATTGGCATTAAAACAACCCATGATGCAAAGATTGTTCGAGAAGGATTATTGATGCATTAAAAGGGAAAAATTCCTGAAGAATATTTTATTAACCTTGGTTTTACAGTAAATGTGCAAAGAAGGAGAGGGCATGCATGCTTTGGATGAAACATAAAGAACCCCAGAATGATGTCAAAATCTGTGAAAAATTTTCATCCTTTAATATTTATAGACAGTTGTGCTTAGTTTAATTTGTAACATATATAAATGTAGGTAGAAAAAGTAAATGAGTGTCACAAAGCACTTCCCAAGGCCCCCAACCAGACTTGCCCTACTGGTTGGAATATATATATATATATATATATATATATTTTTAGATAGATATAAAGTGGCCTGCTTAGTAGCTAAAATAGTTGTATATTTGCCACTTGTACAAATGACTGAGAGTTGAACCCCATTTAAAAATCTAGGATTTTGATTGATACTTTACATAATGAACTGGACTTCCTCACTTTTCATAAGTAACACAATCTTCCTCATTTCATACCAGCAACTATGTCCTTGTGTTATATAAAGGTAAACTTTGTAAATATATCAAGCTCATTGAGAAAATATATCAAGCTAATGAGAAAAAGGTATTATCCTTTGTATTAACATTATTAAATCAATGGCTTGCTTTGTACTTAAAGCAGTTGCACACTTATACCAAACACAAGTGGATGGTGTTTACACTCAATTAAAAAAAAAAACAGGATTTTGAATGCTGATTTTCAGGTCAACAATTTTTTTACCACATTAAAGATCAGTGTAACACAATCTTCTTATTTTGTGTCATACTAAGTTAAGGTTAGTAAATATCTATGTCATATTAAGTGTGTAGCGGGCGGTCCATGCGGCCCCGTATCACAGAAAGGGGTGAACGAGGTCACAAGAGGCCCGCTAACATTTTTGAAGACGTTAAATCTGACGGTGAAACAATATGGACGACAGAACGAGGATATGTATGATATATAGAGGTTTATTCTAAAAGGAAAAGGAAATGAAGATGGTCGGAAACGGTGGAGGTGCTGGAAGCTGCAGGAGTGAGCTGAAGGCTGCAGGAGTGAGCTGTATGCTGCAGGCATTGATGGTCGAGGTGGGCGTTGGTAGTCGCTAGGATCATCGTTGTTGGGGGTTGAAGCTGATGTGGGTTGTTGCCAGGATGATCGCTTGGTGGTTGTTGAAGTTGATGTTGGTTGATGCCAGGATGATTGTTGTTGGTTGAAGCTGAGTCGTTGCTGGGGTGCCGACTTGTTGCTGTAGATCGTGTTGCCAACTCGTTTGTCATTGCCGGGATGCCAACTTGACGTGTTGGGAAAGAGAGAGAGAGAGAAAGAAAGTTCCCAACTATCGTCAAGTTGGCAGACAAAAAAAAGCATAACTTAATACACAGCCCATTGATCGGCGTCCTTGGCCAATGAAGGCCAAGGGGCCTGCGTAGCCGACCGTTTCGGCCACCGACCACCTCCGAGAATCTAGGGAGAAATCACTGTCTTGTGACGAGGGAGACGAGCAAGAGAAATTGGCTAAGCTAACTGAAAAGTCCCTATAATAAAATACTACAAGGTTAGTTAGAGAGAACTATGGTCTAAAAATGACTAGTAGTATATTACAACTAGGTTTGTAATATAGCCTAACTAAAAAGGGGATTTGCTAGTCCCTCTGACGTGTTAACAGTGTGTAAGGAGCATGAATGAGAGGTCAAGGTCGAAATGACCTGTTCCTCTGCCGGTTCAAGGATAGAAGGAGGAGATAACTCCGACAAGTGTATGGTGGCAAAACAAAGAAAAACAATGAATGTTTTAAGAAATAAACAATTGTATTAATGTAAAATACAACAAATGATAAATCAGTGTAGATGTCTCTCGTTGTATAAAGAGGTAAGTAGAGTTGTAAAAGGTGAATGCTGAGGTGTACAGAAGGAGAAGAAGGATGAGTTGTGACTGACTGGGGCAATGGCATTTCGTGAGATTGGAGATCACATTCTGATGAAGTCTGTGAAAGAACCCTGGCCAAGATGCCATCCAATTATTGGAAATATCTCTTTGATGGGCTTTTATGTCCTTTCTTAGGCTCCAATAAGCTCCAGGTTTTTATTTTGTTTCTTTAGGTGAGAGTGAGTGTTTTTGGGTGGACATTCTGGATTACATTGCCTTTTTTCTTTGAGTGTGAGAAAAATGGAAGATATATTCAGAGCCTTGTGCAGTTGACAGAATTTTAGTTAAGTTTTGGGTGTCCAGAGCGTTTACATCTGGCCAGTGGTGGAAATTAGTGTAGCATGAACCAGAAGATCTGATTTTAGGAAGAATGTAACAACTATAAAACATGAAAGAGATTATTGATAGATTTGTTTTCTATGGCTTTGCAGGTTATTTAAAGACAGAAAATATTTTTTAGAGTGTAAGAATTTTGTTTTCTTTGCAGATAATATTGATTTTATGATGTAAGTCTTACTAAGTAATACAAGTCTTATTAAAGTCTTACTGAAACGATGATAAGCCACTATAGTTCAACAGTAACTGCCTTTGCTATACTTCATGAAGATTTATATTTGAATCAAACTAAATGTAGTTTCTGTGGAATTTAAAATATTAAAATATACTCTAAATTTTGGATGTTGTATAGTCTTAAGTTCTTTTCCAAATTATTAAATCATAAAAATAAAATAATGTCTGTTAATTGAATTAAAAAAAAATAACTGTAATATAATTCTTTTTTCTACAAAAAAGCACAGATTGATTTATGTACAAAATTCATATTTTGAGAGAGGTCAGTACTTTAGAATGACCAATAAATCTTTTCCAAGATGGATTATGTGTATCAAAGAATAAAATAAGTTAAATTGAGAATTCAGTATAGGTAAAAATATATTGCTCAATAATAAAAAATGTAGAGCAAAAATAAAAAGATAATTTGAAATTGAAGATGATTTGAAATTGAAGGACATTTTTTTACACTGCCTAATAATGATTCATGTGTCTCTCTTTCTTAGAGTTTAAAAATACTGTTCACTGATTGGTTACTTATAACTCGGTTATATAATTTAAGTCTTTCAAAGTTGCTAAAACAGAATGGGCAGATCAAAAGCAGAAAAACTCTATCACAGAAAATACAGAAATTAAAAAAAATATGTTAACTTGTTATCACTTGACAAGCATCAAGTCTAACAGCTTAAGGTTTCAATATTTATAAAGATAAAAGAATTTTTAAAAGAGAAAAACTACATAGAACTCAATAAATTAATCGCTTTTTATATTTGCTTCAGAAAACCATGAGATCTGTTGATCTATAAATATGCCAAAGGAAATCTAACTATATTGTCCACTGATATTAAAAGATACAAAAGTAAATGATAGTTGGCCCTATGTGACCCAGAAAAACAGGAGCAGACTAAGTCAGATTACAGATAAGAACATCCAGTCAATATATCCTAAAAGTTGTTTACAGACATTTTTTGCACATTTTCTTGTAGAAATCATTTTGGTTTAGAAGCATGATTGTATATAAAAATATACTTATATTTTGGAGTATAACAGTTGTTTAAAATAATTAGTCATAAAGCACTTAACAAAAAATTCTAAGGCAATTAAATAGTTTAAACTTTACACCACAGGCCACAAGTTTGAAGATACCCTCTGGATTTTCATACCTTGTTTGGTTTAATTATCTCCTGTTAAGATAGAATGCTGAGAAATATTTAACCAATTAGTGTATGGCATCCAATCTTTTACAAAGATTACATAAAATTAAAAATCTGCCAACCATTAGTTTACCGTTAGTCAGCACAGTATATTAAGCAAAAGATAAGATTTTAAAAAAACTTTATGAAATTTGTTAATTTCATTATTATTATTATTATTATTATTATTATTATTATTACATAAGATAAAAAATAAAAAGGAAATTACATATGATAAAATCCTCAGGACAGTGGATATGCAATAGGTTGAAGCTCAGAATGCAAAATTGGAGTGCCAAATTTGAATTCCTCTCAGGTTCATTGCTTACGTACCTTAGGAAAGGTATAAATCCTTATCTTCCCACAGCTATGGGTTAAATAGTAGAGCTTGTATCTAGTAAAATCATTGTTATTCTCAAAAAATTCTTGATGCAATATGCACATGCAAAAAAAAAAGGAATTATTCTTACAATCCAAAATATATTTCAGCTTTTAAATAACCCACAAAGGGTTGATAATCTATGAAAAAACTTTTAGGGAGAAAAGTCATTCTGGTTTGAAGTGAGTTAGCAAAGTTTTGAAAAAAGCATGCAATCTTCAATTTTTAAGTAATTCTTTGCAATCCAGAGAGTGTCCTAAACCTTTGGCCTATAATGATCAAAAAGTATCATGACTGGTGCTATAAAAACTACAATGCATATCAATTCTACATTTAATCTCCTTCAAAGTAGTCACCTTTCTGAAGCAACACACTTTATCCAGCATCATCTCCATTGATGGAAGCATTCATGAAACTGTTTTTTTAGGATAGTAAGTATCTGCCTCATCACATTCACTTGAAATCTTGTTTCTTTCAAATGGGATTTGACTTTGGTAAGAGGAAAAATTCACAAGGGGTGAGATCTAGGGAATATGGTGTTTGTCAGACCTGTTGAATGTTGTGTTTAGGCAAAACCTGCTGCACAAGCAATAGTCACTGATGGAACCTCTGTGGTGTGGTGAGACAACCACACTCTACACACTTTCCTTCCAAGCACTGCTATAAGTATTGAAAATGAGCACTAATTTTATAAATTAGTATGCATGTGCAACTGAATACAAGCAGCTTCAGTAAATTAGCCCCATTACTACAGCAGCAGTCTTGATTCTTTTTGATCAGACCTTGTATATTTAAACAAAGGTTTATTCAAGCATCAGGTGGTAAAACAACTAACATGAAAAATGGAATTGGAAAAGCAAGTTTCAACTCAAGTTATAATTGCTTATTTTTATTTAGTACTAATGCATTTGAGAAAGGCATGAATCCATTTTTCCTTTTGTTTCATTCTATTACCAGATATCTTGTCAAATTTGTCTTGTTATTGCCATACTGCAGTGGTTGAGAAGAGTATGTGAGTACTTGGGAAAACTACTCTCTCATGACCACATTTCCTACCTAGTCAGTAGCAGTAAAAAGCTGTTACACCCATAGTCAGCCATGACAGGAATTCACTCAATTAAGACATGTATCTTCATCTTAAAATTATTTCCCAGATGTCAGATTCACTAGAAGAATGTTTTTGAAACAAAGAACTAAAGACATTAGTCATCTTATTCCATGGAAGAATACTAATGCTATACCAAAAACTATAGACAGCATTTCTACTAATGATTTTAACAGATGAGTAAAGAAACCCATTTTTTACAGGTCTCATTTCTGAAATGTCTCACCAAAAGTGCATATTGTTATCAGGCTTGTTTTTTTTAGCTCTTCATACTTTATACTTCTTTAATGTCTCTTCCTTCCGTGCTCAAATATTTATGATATTATAGTTAATGATTATATATTTGTTTCTTTTTCCACTTCCATCTCTTGCTTATTTTACAATATAATGCCTTTTATTTTTTTACAATGCTGTTCACTTTGTACAAAGCCCAAGAGCCACTCAAGGTAGAAGGTTATGAAATAAGAAGCACAGTTTATAGAGCTATGTGGGGAAGATAAAGGTTAAACCCTAGACTTGAACAGGTTAAGATTGTAGTGATCAGGGAAGCATCCTCTTGGGAGTTGTTTCCACAAAGCAGTGCTCTGGGGAAAGAATCTGCTTGAGTGGAACTTACATCTCACCAATGGAATATGAAGGGAATGTGTGTGTCTTAGCTGTGACGGTTAGAATTAGTGGAATGTAGTTTGTCTGAACACTTTCTATGGAAATAGTGATAGAGCAGCGAGAGTTTGGTGATGTTTTGTCTGTAAGAAAGAGGGTATATGGTGAAAAATAATTCATCATACACTAGGACGTGTTGATGTTTTTGGACTCTATCAAGACTACAAAGTAAAGACAGTGAAGCTCCTGCCAATATATGGCAGCAGTACTCCATTTTTGGCCTTAGAATTAATATAATTGCAGTGTTCTGCCTTCACTAACTTTTGTATTTGTTACATTTCTGATAGACAACTAACAAAATTTTCAAATTCCCAAATGTTCATATTACCATATTTGACGACATATAAGACGCATGGGTGTATAAGATGCATCCCAATTTCAACAGGGCAAATCAAGGAAGAATTAGTAATTAGTAAAATTAGTAAAATTATTAGTAAATGGTACAGTCTAAGCTATAGTTATGAAGTAATCCTCTACCTTGAGTGGCTTTTGACATTGGTACAGGATGAATATCCTTGTCAAAAACAAGAAAGTCAATACTTTCCAAATATCCTCATCAGTCAGAAAAGAATGCTCTTTGTTGTTATTCAAGATGAAAGTTTTTTTCATATATAGAAGTTCTATCAAACATTCTGAACATTTTTATTGCAAAGTGGATAAGATTTAAATATTTCTCATTCCTCAGACTTGTGCACAAGTCTTGCAGGCTTTCTCATTTATAAACAAATGAATCTTGAAGTTTGATAAAATCCAAGTGCAATCATAGAGCCATTTCTTCTGTATAGAAAATGAATTTTAATCAATTTCAAATGAAAGTCTTCTATCAATATGCCAATTTGCTTTCATATATAACTTAATATTCTTGTATTGTATTGGGAGATATACTGTGCACAGTGAGGGAAGTAACACATTTCCTCTTTCAAAAACTTTTTCTTCATTGTGCCGAGTCCCTTCAGGACATAGGCCATCAGGGTTCTCCACAATTTCCTGTCCTTTGCAGTCCTTAATAAATTTTGTCTTTTTGTTATCTCCTAAATTTTGTCCTGCAATCCATTTACTCAAACTCACTAGGTAGGTTACACTTTTCTCTCTCTCCCTTTTGCCTTTAGTCTGTCCTGTGAGTATCAAATTTTCCAAGTCTTCTTTCATCATTATGTACCCTAGGAATTACAACTGTCTCTTTTGGACATTATGCATAAGGGTCTTTTTTGATTCTATTTTTTCCCAAAATTTTGTTATTGCTTAAATGTTCGGTCCATGGTATTCTCAGCATCCTCCTGTAAAACCACATTTCTGTTGCTTCAAGTCTCTTCTTCATCTGTGGCTTACAGCCACATGATGCGGGAATGTCATTTCCTATATGATCACCAACGTTAAGCAACATCGAGCCTGGTTAGATGGGTGACCACTTGCGAATAACAGGTGATGTAAGTGTGAATGTAATGGTTAATGGCTCGGAATTTTTAATCAGAGAGCTGAGTTCTAATTCCTGTTTGGTTTGTTATATTTACTTATATACAAATACCCTTAGGAAAGGTATGAATCCACCTCTTCTCTCCCATCTGTGGGTTAATTAGTAAAACTTGTATCACTAAACTACTATTATCTCCCCCACCCAAAATTCTTACAATCTAAAAATATTTTCTGGCTTTAAATAACCTACAAAGGATTGATAAGCCTTAGAAAATGCATGGATGTATGAATCTTCTTAATTTGTGCTGAGTTTGTTCAGCATACACTGCTATATGTGAGGACTGATATAACATAACAGTTCAGTAATCTTTTCTTTGTTTCTACCTACTTCTTTAATAAAATCTTGAAATGTTCTGTTTCATTTTCTTGAGTGTAATTAAATTATAATGAAAACTATCACCAACACTATTATAAATCTCAATACTATGCCACAGAAAACCTGCTAATGTGTAGTTGTTTTCCAATAAATTCTTGTAGAAGAGAAACTACTCCAATATTTTTCCATACATAGATGTACCATCAGTGCAAATAGTCACTAAATTCATAAAATCACCCAATACACGACTCAAGAGCCACTCAAGGTAGAGGGTTACTTTTAAAACATTTATAATGAATGAGGTGTGTGATATGAATGAAAAGATAACATGGTAAGAAGTAAAGATTACAAGCGAGAAAAGGATAGATAATGATTAATCCTTGACTTGAAAAGATTATGATTGTTGCATTCAAACAAGCATTCACATGAGAAAAACTGTCTGAGTTTAATTTTCTTCTTATATCTAGGATATGGAAGAAATGAAGGTGATTTAACTCTGTGGAAGTAGAATTGTATGTTTTTGTTGTAAATATGTGAATTAGTGGAACTAAAGAAATGGAGTTCATCTGAACATTTAGCATGGAAATAATGAGTTGTAACAAGTCTGTGATGTTGCATCTGTGGCAAAAAGTAGAGGAATAAGACTTTCCATACAAGACCACATAAATCATTTTGAAGTCTAAGATATCTTTTACAACTGTGTGATCAGTCATAGACTGCCTACCAACGAGTCCTTCCCTAATTTTAAAGTTCTTGTCAACACCTGTAAAAGAAGAAACCAGGCTATTTACTGCCTACCTGTGCTTTCATTCATAGCATAAGAATAAAGACAAAATTCTCTGCCCCTATACTTTAACTGGTCACTTAAGTTGTCATTAATGTCAGCTAAAGTCTTCTCTGTAAAGTCATTCGTGAGAAACAGATATTCTGAAACATCACCAGCTTTTCTCGGCACAATGCTGAATAGAGCAATCAACATTCATGTCTTTATAAAGTATCATTCTGTATAACATCTTCCAATCCCTCGAAATCTGAGAGCCTTTCTTTTTAGCTGTTGCACCTTTGGTACTTAACACTTTCAGAAATTGCTGTTCTTTGTCAAGATTTTTACTAAACTGGCTGCTTTCATGATCTTTTCACTGGGATCCAATTTAGCAAGAACAGGATGCTTATTTTCAAAGTGCTGCCTCAAATTATATCCCTTGAGAACAGATACCATTTTGTAACACACAAGGCATACATTATTTTGTCATTGTTGAAGACAATAAATAAGTTTTTATTCATCCAATCAGAGTTAAAAGCCCTTTGCCCAGTTTCTGTTTCTCTATTCTCTTTTCACTCACGGTGTCCAGTGAAAAGAAAAATTAAATTTACAATGCAAAGTACACTACCAAGGTATCAAAAAATGTGTACATCATGAATAGCACACAAGCCAATTCACAATAAAGTGTTGAAAGAATGATGGCATGAAATTATCACTGAATTTATTCTAAAGAACACTTGGTGTTATCAAAGAAACACTTATCAGAAATATATTGAAGACATGAAACAAAAATAAATACTGAGTATCCATTAAATGAATTAAAAGACACATCTGTGAGATTCATGCAATGAAGGTTTTATTGTTTTCGTTGTATCGTCGAGGTGAATGATACACAGAGAAGAATGAGTGCTGAATAAATATATTAAGAACTCATAATATATATATAGAATATATTTATTCAGCATCAGTATCCAGTGCTAACAGATACATACAAAGAAAGGCACCCCGAGGTGGTGTAATGATTAGCAAGCTTGTCTAGCTAGAACAATTACAACTGAGTAGTGAGTTCGATCCTCACTGGGTGCTCCATACTTTTGGCCTTGTGCCACATCTGAGCTATGCTTGGAAAATCATGATACATACAAAAAATAAAAAACAATAAGTTACAAAACAATTAAAAAGACAACTTACAAGGAATAGAGGAGGGTCAAATGCTGTATAGCCAAATGAAGTAAGATCAGTCCAAATATTAATCAGCTTAGTATCAACTTATTAATCAACTGTTGAAGTCCTTAATTGTAGTTTAATTATTTAAGGCTATGAGCCAGGCCATCTGGTAGAGTGCTGAAGGGGTGCTGGCTACTGTATAACAGTTTTCCAAAGCTATCATAGACCACATCAAAAGTGAGTCATTGTTATATAGGGTTGTTATTGACATTTTCCTAATACACTTAGTTTGATCTTCACCAAGTAACCAACTACTCTAAACTTGTTTGTTACTAAACCAATATTGTCTACCATTGCCCAGTGATCAGTAACCTCATTTTTGCTAGTCTAGTAAGATTGATTTATCCTCACTGGCTGCACAATTAATGTTGCCTTGTACCTGATGAAAATAAGCTTAGTAAGGGTGTCCATCATAGACCATTTACTAGCATAATGAGTTGGATGCCCACTGGGTGCCTTGTACCTGATTGCCTTGTGCCTGATTGCCTTGTAGTGATTTTGAACAAATTAAACCTTTAAAATTTCAAAATCTGCCTATTGTGTGATTTTCTTACTCTTACTTTGTTCTGCTGTCCATGTCTATAATATCCAAGAAGATTAAAGTGTTGATTTGTGAATTTGATGACACTGTAATGTAGTGTCCCTGAGCCAGGTAGATAGATAAGGGTTAGACCTGAACAGGTTAAGATTGTATCTGTCTATATTTCTGAGATAAGGTGTTTGCATTATTTACAATATATTATTGTCCTCATCTTTGTTGCTATATTTATCACAACGTTTCAACGTTGTACACTCTGGCCTTCTTCAGGTGGTTGGAATGTCAAACTGAACCCATTATTTCACTCACTGGGGTAGACTGTTCTAGTTCCATGTCTAATGGATGTCAGTTATCAGTTATCTCCTGTTATCTCCACTGCCTTAACCAGGTATTGAACTCATACTCTTTTGGGTCCTGTCACTGCATCTAACTAATGCCTTTATCCACTGTGCCATGAGCCTTGAGGATATCTGTGTATGAATTTCTGGGTATTATAAACCTAATGTCTTCAGCAACCTTTTTTACCAGTGTTCATATTGCAATTTTTGGTGTTATCATTGCATGTTTTTACCAGAGCTCATGTTGCAAATATTCATTGTTATTATTGCTTTTCTCTGGCACTCCTTATACCCTACAATGTAACAACTACCCTGGGTTCAGTTCAACATTCCAACCATCTGAAGAAAGCCGGAGCGTACAATGGCTGAAACGTTGTGATAAATATGGCAACAAAAATGAGGACAATGGTCCAAATAATGTAAATAGTGTAGGTTAAGATTGTAGTGATCTGGGAAGCATCTTTTTGGGAGTTGGTTGCACAAAGCAATAGTTCAGGAGAAGAAGCTGTTCAAGTAGAACTTACATCTTACCTGGAATGATTTTTAAGGGAATGAGGGTGCTTCATTACAATATGTGGGACATGGCAGGTCTTAACTGTGAAGGTTAGAACTAGTGTAACTAAGGAATGTAGTTTGTCTGAACACTTTCTACAGAAATAGAAATAGAGTAATGAAAGTGTTGCACTGTTTCATTTGTGGGCAAGGGGGTTGTAGGGTTTTTAAATAATTCCATCCTACAAGTGTAGACTTAGACTAAGTGGAAGCAGGGTGAACAATAACTAAGAACAAGATGAAATATCCCTAGACATGGATAGTGGAGTGTAGATTAAATAAAAGGTTCATTTTGAAATGTACTGATGGTTACTTGGATCAAAAAGCACTTGAAGAAGGTTGTAGAGCACAATGGCTGAAATGTAACAATAATAACAAAGTTGAGGACAAATAATGATGTAAGTTCCATTCTTGTCAGAAAGTATTTCATTATTCTCTGTAATATCTTACATCTAATAAAGTTGTATGCAATAGAGAAATCAGTAGCAAGCTTTACTTGCAGATTGTTGCTGGTGTTGCTAGTTAAAGCTTCACTAGTTGACTTATTATATTCTTGTGCCAGACTAAGATTGGTAAATATTTAATGAAAATTATTATTATTATTATTATTATTATTATTAATTTATGCATTGTATATATGTGTAATAGAGATATCATTAGCAAGCTTTATTTGCAGATTAATGATGGTGTTGCTAGTTAAAGCTCCACCTTCATTTACATCTTCTATATGTCATGTACCTTTAGGATGTGGCCAATTGTGGATCTTCCCAACTTCCTGTCCTTTGTCGCTTTAAGTAATATTTGTCTCCTTAATAATAATAATAATAAAAGATTCTGTGATAAATATCCAGAAACAATTGACCATCTTGTATCAGGTTCCATGGTGTTAGCACCCACTAAATATAAAACTCAGCATGATAGAGTAGGCCAATATCTGCACTGAAAAATCTGCAACTTTTTCATTGAAGTGATTCCTTGTAGCCCATGCCTTAAAAAATAGAAAAAAATGTTCTCACAAGTACAGCTCACACCTTAAGAAGAGCTTTATCTATGTAAAATATATGTGATTTTTTTTATTTTTTTTTTTTTAAATTGCTCGGTGGAAAATATCATGATGCCATTTCTGACTTTAGGTCTCTGGTAAGAAATTAGTATGGTTCCAAGAAATAAATACGACAACAGCTGAAATAGATTTACGTGGTTTATTTCAACAGGAACATGTGGGTTTGGGACAGCTACCTTGTGGTAAAGTTCATAAGCCGGCTCCGGATCTAGGTCAATCTCTCATAGTAGTTCACACATGTTGACGGTGGTTGATGCTCCCCTGCTGTCAGCAGCTGACCGTGACAGGTCTCTACCCTGGCCACCTGTGGACTGCTTGTTGAACTTCCGTGTGACCCCTTTTATAGCATTTTTTTATGGCTTAACAGGAAGTGAGTATAATTAGGAGGGAAGCATTTTTATTGGACGAAAAATAGAACACTATAATTATTATTTTATTTTTCGACTGGAACTCGTGTGTCGGGAACATTTGTAATTGAAGGTAATGGTCATTTTGTGATGGGGCTTTGTCCCGTTCACATCCGGCTCTTGCTCTTGAGTATTTGCCTGTAAATCAGCTGAGATATGTCTTATTTTACTTTATAACAAGGCTCCCCCAGATGTCGGTCTGATTTACAGTGAGCATTATTTGTGCATATTTGGGTGATTGATTCATGATAAAGTCTCTGAAGCGTGTGGGAAGTTGTCCTCGTGTTCTTCTTATTGGCATTTGTTTTTGTATGGGGTTATTTGCTGAATTATGTGTCTCCGAGGGATGTGGAGTAGAATCATCTTGGTGTGTGTTACATGGTGGAAATCAAAGGAAATAATAAAATAATAATAATAATAATAATAATAATAATAATAATAATAATGAAGAAGAAAAAGAAGAGATATTTATAATGGCTGGACAAAACTAAAGCCTCTTCAACAGGAATTATCAGACAAACATATTAAACAGTGGTACAGACTCGATATATAAATTATGTAAACATTTTGAGACTATTAACCACTTAGTATTTGATTATCCAATCTTGACATTGATGTTTTGACTAATGTATCTTCAGCCTTCATCAGGAAGTTAATTCATTTTGTAGGAAATGATTTTTACTGTAAGTTTAGTTTAGTCTGGCACACATGAGGATTGTACTAATTATATACTAATTACTAAGTTATATAAGGAAAGTTAATTATCGTAAAAATGGTTAACTTTTTTTTTATAATTACTGCTGAAGCAAGTAATGATATTTTTCTTATTTGTTGAAATAAGGTGTAAAACTTTTTTAAAAAAATGATACCCGGAGAACAATCTTATTTACTTTGTTCAGAATTTCTATCACTGTAACTTCTAGTTCTTTTATGTGCTTTGTCCTTTGAAAATGTGGATAATCATGGCTCTCCCCAACCAATGTAATCTAGATATTTTATTAAGCATAGTTTAATTTTGTACAGGGTTACAATTGTGTTGCATCAATCTTCAAAGTTGGGAAGTACACCTACTTTGAAACTCAACATTGGAAATTCTGAATGTTTCTATTGGTGTCAAAGGGAAATAACTCTGTAACTAAGTAAATAATATAGTTTCTATGGCCGAGATTAAGTTTTATTTCGTTTTACATTGATAAACCTGGGTTTTGCCTGTATTTGAACACCAGTTGTATTTGGCAGATTTCTTTTTACATATTAAGCAAGAACACAATTTGGCAGATTTCTTTTTACATATTAAGCAAGAACACAATTTGAAAGAAAAAGAAAATAAATTTTGATAAAGCATTGGGTATTTGATGCTAATGACTTTCGGAAATAATGATTTGCCCTTATTTAAAATGAGTTACAAAAATTCTCATTTGCTTCATAGATATTGAATCTGGTTCTGTATTCATCTATTTGTAACATTATCATTTTAAAAAATTAATAAGAACACAAGACTAAATGTTTCATTAATGTTACTGTTTACTCCCCTTCAGATTTTGTTAATTAATATCAAGATAAAGGTGCATGACTTCTCACGAGGATACAAAAGAGTCTCTTTTTTGCTCACTCTCACTTATATAACTTCCTGTTTTTCATGTGCACACATTCTAAACACAACTAGGGATAAGTACTGACATTCTGTGAGGTGTAAATCAGCAGATAGTGACTATAAGGTCACCTTCCAGGTTAACCCTCTGAGGAACCTGGCTCTTCTCATGCTCTAGTATGACACTGAGTAAAATGTCAAGTTTTGTATTTTCAGGATGAGCCCAGTACATACTGGAGTCACCACAGATAAACTTCACTTGAACAAAGGTTCTTTATTGACATTAATTTCAGTTCAGACCATCTGGTGATATTTTCTGTTAAGAATCAGACTGCACACCTTATATTTTCTTTTCAAATTCTTAACTTTGGAGAAGTTATGAATTATTTCTCTTCTTTAATGTATTAGTAGGATATACATTTCCTCCTACCAAACCTATCAGTAAGTCTCCATATACCACACTTTATTCAGATCACATTTTGGTTATGAAAAGGAACTGGTGTTATCAACATGCTAGGTACTCACAGCATAAAATAAAGATATGAAGAGAATTTCATGTAATTTTGATTTTGTGAAAGAATCAAGAATCTGGCCCAGTTTATAGAAAGTAATGCCAGACTGATGTTAAAATAATAAAAAAAAAAGGAAACTGATAGTCATTAAGCAGTATTCCTGCATGAGTGAGGACAATAAAACCTTGTTTATATTCCTCCCTCATTCTTCTTCTCATTCTACAGATAGACAGATCCATAAATGTCAAGGAGGTTGAAACTTACTGGTTAAAACTGATGCCTTGAGATCTAAAAAGACTTTCTTGAAGTCAGTCTGCCATCTTGGATGAAGAAACAAAGAAATAATTGCCCATGAAAAAAACTAGTTCACCACAAAGCTGGTTTTTGATAGCTTCATTCATTTTTGTCTTCTTTTTGTTTTCATATATTATAACAGTAGACTGGTTCATTGATTGTCAGCGAGTTTTAATTTGCTCTGAGTATTTGCTTAGGAAATCATGCTTTACTTGTGCAATAAATTTACAGATAAAAGTCTCTTGCTTTTCATTTCATTTTACTACAGATATATACACAAAATAATTGTCTTACCTTTACAAAGTAAACTTCTGTTTGAATTCCAGCCTATGAATCAGTATCTAAGCTTTGAATATGTCTTTTCAAGCCCTATACATTCTTCACTTAGTTTGTTCTTGTAATGTAATATTTGAAAATTACAAATGAATGAATCCCAATAAATGGTGAATTTTTATCATTTGTGGGGTGAATCCTCCCAAAATGTGGATTTTTTTTTTGCTAGAAATCTTTGGACACATAATAAGGGAAGAGGGCTTGACACTCATCACAGGACATTTTTAAAGGCAAGAGGAACAAAGGGAAACTGTGAGTCTCCTACCTAACATGCCTATGCAAATGGATGACAGAAAAGGGAATGGGAAATATATAATATATATATATATATATATATATATATATATATATAATTATTTTATATTTTTTAATTATTTTCTTTTTTAAAAATATGATTCCATCACTGCACAGAAATTTCTATATTTCAAAACTGAAACTAAAGATTTAATTATAAAAATTAAACTTAAAATCCACAGTTTTGTTCCATTGTCAAGCGATGTTAGGAATAATTAAATTTACAACTTTAGTTTCAATTTTGAAACAGAAATTTCTGTTTAACAATGGAATCATATTTTTTAAAAGGAAAATAATTATAACATTACACTCTAATATGCATATTGACCACCATTTTTTTAAATAAAAATAATTGCTAAGAACACCAGATTAATTTTACTGTTCATTCTTATTATTTCAATATATGTATGTAGATACATACATACATATATATATATATATATATATGTATGTATAATTGTGTCTATTCTCATTTGAAACAAATAAGCCTACACCTAGAAACACAACAATACTGGAATAAATTATTATTTTAAATATAAATATGGGCTCCTTGACAGTCTACAAATTTTCTTGATTTTGCAATTTCCAAAACTGTGTTTCCATCACTAAGTAATTTTACAATATCTCTTTTCTCTTTCAAAGTATCATATTTATTAAAACTTATAGAAATTTTTATATATGTGAAATTAAAAAAAATTGATATCATTAGCTAAATTATTATATATATTTATTTACAATGTGATTAACAACCCTAGATTTGCATTTTATTGTAACTACCTGTAAAAAATATATTTTAAGCTGAAATCCATGTAGAACATTTATCATATAATTATACCGTGGAATTTTTACCAGCATTTATTGGTTAATTTTATTGTGTAAAACATTGATTTGCATAACAGAATATGGCAAACATGGACTTCATGCCTGAATAAAAACAGAGTGACAATAGCACAGTCTTTCCCATGACACTACTTTTATTTTAATTAATTACTTTGGCAGTGTTTATTGCTTTAAAAACTGATGTTTAGAATTATAATAAGACCTAAACATATGATGAAAGTGAATTTATACATTTTTTTTTATTATTGAGAATTTACAACCAAAATATTAAATGCTATTTATTTATTAGATTGTTTATTTGCAAGAATAATTTTATATTTTCAACATTCTTTAAACTAATGCAACTGTATTAAGACTAATGCAATGCAATATTTATCATTTACTAATTCATAAAGAAATAAATATGCAAATAAATTTTTATTCACAAATTTATAAACATTTATTAAATTATTAAAATATGTGAACCAACTATAAGGAAATCCTTATTATTTTCCATTTTATAAAATTTTGAATCAATTGGCTATTAGCTGATATTTTGCCAACCATCCCAAAAACATAAATGTAGTGTAAATAAACAATATAGAAAATAAATAGTGTTTAATATTTTTGTTTTAGAGTCAACTGGCATCTTTTGCCAACTATTTCAATAAACAATTTAATAAATAAATGGTGTAAATAAAAAATCCAATAAATAAAGAGTGTTTATTATTTTAGTTGTCAATTCTCAAAAGCAAAGAAATTGTATAAATTTATTTTTATTATATATTTGGGTTTTATTACAATTCTAATCATTGCATTTTAAAACAATAAACATTGCCGAGGAGTAATTAAAATAAAAGCAGTGGTGTCATGAGAAAAACCATAATTTTGACCTTCTGTATTTTTGCTTGCTCAAAGGTCCATGTTTACCCAAAATATGACATGGTATACAAAAGTACAGATGGGAAAAATCAGCAAATAATTATGCAAAAATATATAAGGGAGATAATCTGATTGTTCTTATTTAAGTTTGATATTTTTATAACATTTTATACCCTTGCTATAACATTTATGATGTGCTAAATATACTGACATGTATATAAAGAAATAAAATTAATCATAAATGAAAGTTCCCATAGCTTAAGCCTGATCTGGACATGTAATGTTTATGATTATTATTAGTTTAGTCTTCTGAACTCTGTGGCAAAAGTGCATATAATACTTGGGTCACTGAGTACCTGACATTACACTTCCTTTTTTTTCTCTTATAATCATGATCTCCAAGAGCAACTATTATTTTTTAACACTTAGCATTTCCCTAACAAAGAAGAAGGATTTTGTTTCCCAAGATAATTTCTACCTGATGCTGTTTTTGGCAAAGTAAATATGTACTTTTTAGGTATAAGTGAAACATGATCCTGCAGACATACAATAACATCTAAAAGTATTGCCACAAAGGCAGACATTTTTAAATTCTCTCCCCCATTCTAGAAATGATGCTGTGAGTAGACATTATCTTGAGTGATACATATAAAAGCTCTTTTCTTTTTGTTTTTTAATCATTTCATCCCAAGAAAGGCAATAAAGCTACTAAGATGTAAGGGGTTACTGAGTGTGATAGAATATGAGAAAAAAAAAACATTATTAAAAAGAGAGAACAATAAAAGAACAGGAATTGAGAAGACAGAAGAAAACAAAGCCAAAAGAGAGGTCCACAAGTGAGAAGTGTGAGAAAAGAAACTGTTAGCATAGAACATTTGGCTACATTTCAACTGTGAAATGATGAGATTGAGTATTGCGCACTTAAATTTATAAAGTCTAGGTACCAAAGTGGAAAGCTCATCAAAACAATTGCCATGAAAATATTTATAGAAAAGTCACAGCAAAGCTACGTTATGTTTAACCCTATTTTGTCAGTAATGCTTGCATTAATCTTTGACCAAAAACACAGAAACTGAATGCTGAAACTTGCGTAAACAAATTCTAAACTTGGTGTTTAGCCATTAGATTTTTTTCCCAGTAGTAAGCCACCAAGATATTTGATTTGACATTGGTTAACTTTGGTCATTATAGAAGAACCAGTGTTAGAGGTTCTTGGTGTTGATTTCAATGTCCATTTATATATATATATATATATATATATATATATATATGTGTGTGTGTGTGTGTGTGTGTGTGTGTGTGTGGCATCTATCAATCTCCAGTGACCATGGATCTGCACTCAAAGTGTTATGTCTCACTTGCAGATAAGCGAGGCATCATCTGTTACATACAGGCTCACATGAAAGTGACAGTTTCAATTACAACAAATCCATGTGAAGACACTCTCACCTGATGTCACCATGTTGTTTTCTTTCCTTGAGTATACTTCTACTCAGTGACAAGCCTCCATTTCTTCTTTCCTCACTGAAGCCCTTGGTATAAATCACATCTCCAGCATAGTGTTGGCGACATCTTCCCATCTCTTGATGTCCATGTCTATTGCCCTCATGTCTCTTTTGCAGACATTCTTGAAGTGAAGATGAGGTCTCCCTTGAATCCTCTTGCTGGTGGCCAGTTCTCTATACAGAAAGACCTTCAGAATACTCCCATCAGTAGACTGTTGCTTTCTGTGTTTTGCCATCATTGTGAGTCAATGATGGAGTATCCTCTCCAGATTGCGAGCCTGGGCAGGGTTTTATGACAGATTGGTGGTTGTCCATGCAGCATGTCTCTTTTCCCCATGCCACCGATGTTGTCCAAGGGAAGGTAGAGTCCAATACAACTTGGCACTGGCGTTATTGAAGGAGTTGCCAGAATGAAGTTGAACATAACATCAGACTGTTTTAGGGACTCCAGTTCCAGATTTGTCCTCAGAGTTTACTCCCAAATTCTTCCCATGATTGGGTATGATTGCAATGCAGCAGAGGTTTAAAATCAGAGTTTTCCTTCTATTATATCATATAGGTGATGAAAGCTTTGATAAACTGACAGAATTCTCATTTCCGTAATCACGATAACTACTACTTTTCTTAATTTTTCTCTACACTGTTTTTGTTGACAATCCAATAAGATTTTCAAAATTTCTTAATTTTTTGGATAAGATACAATATCTTTAGCATTCTAAATGCTTCTTAAATTAGAAACTTCATCTTTTCCATTGCTTTACATAGAACATATTTATTATAGAAATATATTTTACAGGAAATGCATTTTACAGAAAAATGCAATTTTAGAAAATTACATTTCCTAGAAAATACATCTTACAGAAAAATATATTTTTCATACCTTTAAATTTAATTTTCACAAATTCAGGATAAAGAACTCCATCTGAGTACCAAAATAGTATAGCCATTATTATATGAAAATAACAACTCTTGTTATATGAGATTTAATGTTGACTGGAGACTGTTTTGGGGTTCTGAATTTATATAATTTTAACTTAAACATCTAAAGAATTTTATCACCCATAAAATGTTATATAACTCAACAGGATAAAGATTCTGGACAAAGAAAATGTTTGGTATAATAAAAGTAATTCATCTCATAAAAAAGAAGACTTGAATACACTCATTTTCATCAAAATTTTTTAGATGTTGAAGTATCATTATTATAAATTGACTTGTCTGAGCAAGATAAATAGGTAAATGCAATATGTTTATTATCAGAGGAATTAACCAATGTCTTATATATCTATTAAACAAGAACCTACAGCAGTGCGTCACAGTGGAAGGCAGTTGGTAATCATTACAACATTATATTCAGTTAGTTTAAATATTGAACAGTTTTCAATGCTTCCAGTTATTCAACCACAATTTATGAATCCCTTTAACTGAGTTTCTTTTCCAATCTGTCATCCAGATATTTTAGTAAGATCAAGCCTTTTTTCTGTACAGTTCATTAATGTGTTCCTTCATCCAAGTAATATATAATTTTCATTGATGTAAATTCATAAAGATAAAATGGTTGCTTGCTTCACAATTCATGTAGAATAACTGATGTAATGTTTGCACATTACTTACAAAGCAGCATAGGACAATTATGTGCCCACTTCAGCTGTTGGGAGGATATATTATTCTATAGTACTATTAAGTTTCATGCAACCTTTGACATATTCACAAGTGACTTAAGCATAAAATCATTTCATATACATCTTGTTACAATTTCCAATTCAATGTTCAAATTTATCACTAAAAAGCTAGGCAAGGTCAAATTTACTGCTTATAAACTTCGACCTTGCCTACCAAACGCTCTTTTGTGGCCGAGTCGGTTAAGGCACATTAGCGTAAATGACGGTTCCGTATAGGATGCAGGTTCGAATCCTGTCAAAGGACGAATATTTTCTATGAAAATTTTCTCGGACATTCAGGCCGGTAAATGTTATTTAATACTGTTTATTATAAACAGAGCATTTACTTAAATACCTGTATCTATAAAAAAGAACGTTAAACATAAAATGTCTTTAATAAATAAATTGTCGGACTTTGTCCATTTCTTATATATATATATATATATATATATATATATATATATATATATATATATATATATATATATATATATATATATATAAAATATATAGAAAATAGGAAGGAACTGGTTAGGTAAATAATCCAAAGTCCCTTAGTATTTTTTAGTTATTATTTTTTAAAAAATAGTGCTCGATACAATAGTGCTCTAGTTTTTGAAACATGAGACCTCTTATGTAGCGATTTGGAATCATATTTTTAAATAAATAATTATATATATATATATATATATATATATATATACACACACACATATATATATATATATATATATATATATATATATATATATAAACTAAAATAATCCTAAGGAGCCAGGCAAACCTACCTAGGTTTTACCCTAAACAGATCTTCAGGGTAAAACTAGCTAAAAAGGCAAATAATGGAACAATATTTACTGATAAAACCAAATAAAACCATGACCACATGACAAACAGAAAAACAAAAAAACTTACAACATGTTACTCTAATAACCAGCTTTTCTTATGTCAGCACCTACAAAGAATTTCTGATTTTTGGTTTAATAAATTTTGGGGTTCTTTATGGGTAATGATAGTTAGCTTTTCCTCCATGCATAGTGAACAAAATTTATCACCTGCCTTCTTTTTATAACATTTTTTTTAAATATTTCCCATTTTAAAAAGGGATCATTATTGTCTTCCTGTTTAATCTTCAATATATAAGTGGACAGGGTAGTACTATGTTTATAGGTTATGTGTTTGAAACTACTGAGGTGGTTATAATAATGTTTTTTTAAAACTGCTCTGGGTAGAACCTATATAAAATTTAGGGTTCTTATCAGTACTATTAAATTTATTTCTAAATATCTTTACCTGGTAGACTAATCACTTTGTCATTTTTTTCTACAGTTACACTTTGTGGGGCCGATGTGTTGTTTGTCCTTGAATTTTTTCCTATTATACTTGCTAATAAGATTAGTCATATTAGGCATACAACTATAACTTAGCTTAACTTAATTTTTATTGATAATTTTATGTAGTGTATATTTGTCTGTGGGAAGTTTTTTTTCATGTAATTTGAAAAACATTTTACCTATTTTTGTCTTGACTGCTAAATTATATGGGGGATTAATCCATCATACTTTTCTGGTTCTATTTTTGTGTCTACTTTGCTTTTCAGGAGAATTATTCGTATTGATGTATATTAATTTACTTCTATGTTCACTACTTTTTAAGGCTTTTTCATAAATTTGTTTATTTTTATTAAAAATATTATTATCCGAAGAGTTAGTGGACAATCTATGGTTAATTCCTTTGGGTATTTGTTTTAAAATATGTTTAGTGTGATTAGAACCTATGTCAATATAATGTGGTTGCTGGTTATCTTATCTATATGGTGAAACTCTACCATTACATAGGTCTATTGTAACATCTAAGTAATGAGTGACTTTTAAATTGGATTGTATGTCCAATATAAATCTGAATTTCTTGAATAGCCAGTGTAATTTCTTACAAATTACATCACTTTTTCTAGGGGTACATTTATCTATTATTATTAACCCATTGTCTTGGTACAGCCCAAATGGATAAAATCAGCAAAGTAATACTACAAGACATATATGAATTGCTAAGAACATTTTAAAATATTAACCAATGGTGCTCTACTCAGGATTGCATGGAATGGTTTTAAAAATAATGAATGTTCTTTTATAAAATATGATATAAAGGAATTTTATCCATCCATTACAGAAAAGACTGTTAATGAAACTTTAGAGTTAGCCAAGAACAACATGTCAATATCTAATGATAAAATCAATCTCATTAAACATTGTTGTAAGTCACTATTAACTGAGGTTTTTCAAAACGAGTATTACATATTCATATATATATATATATATATATATATATATATATATATATATATATATATATATATATATATATATATATATATATGTGTGTGTGTGTGTGTGTGTGTGTGTCTGTGTGTATTTATACATACATACATATGACCAAATTTACTGCCTGATGATAGCTGATTGGTAGAAATGAATGTAGCAGAAAAGTTGCTTCTCTATTTTATGTCTTAAATTTGCCCTACATTTTTGTTTTTTTTAAATTGAATTGAGCACTTTTTTTATTAATTTAAGTTGTTCCTTGGCAAATACTACCTACGTCAAAAGTTGGATTTTGTAAAGTATATGTGTGTGTGTGTGTACAGGTTGTCTCAAAAAATGTTTACACACTTTTATAGTGTATTGCTCATTCACTGGACTTTATGCCTTTGGGTTTTTCCCCCAAAAATTCTACACTACAAAGCCAGCAGCAATCGCTGAAATGAAAGTTTCCATAGAGCAAGAATGCAGCCAAATACTTATTGAAATGTTGATTGCTTCTTGTGATTTCATTGCATCATATTGTCAGCAATGTCTGGATCATAACAGACATCAATTTGAAAACATGCAATGACAAAATCTTAAGAGCATGCATTTATAATAATACTGTCTTCATATGCATTATTTAAATTACATATATAATTGATTCTGGTTGCTTAAAATTATTTCTTGAGAAAGCTTCAAAATGTGTACACATTTTTTGAGAGACCCTGTATATATCAAGGAGCTGGGAACAGTTTTCAAGATCATCAAGTCTTGTGTTTTAGTCTTTTCTTCTTTCTTAGTTTGATTATTTTTCTTGTGTAATAATATTTTTCTTGGTATTTATATTTTGTTATTAGTATCACCCTCACTTTTTTGGGAGAAATTTTGGCAGGTAGTCTATTGATCACACCAACATTTTGAATATATATATATATATATATATATATATATATATATATATATATATGTGGTCACATGGTCACATAGTGGAATGTTTATAACATTCACTTTTCGAACATGTGACCCAGATTTGAATCTTGCTATGGTTGATTTGTCAGGAAGGTGATTTTTTGATGTTATTAGTTTGGTGGAGCACCTTTGGAAAGTGCCTGAAAACTGAATCGGGTGTTAATCCAAGCCATGTGAGGGACATTGGGTTGACATAACTGTTTGGATAGTCATCAATGGTTGTGCTAGCATGAAGTAACAAGTCATCGATACTGAGGTTTGATCATACTGGCATTGTCCAAACTGTTGATCATACCAGATTATGCAATCTCTGTTAGAAATTGTAATGAAGATCTGCTCAGCCTAGTTTCAGTATAAACCATAGGTGACCACTATTGGTGTTGAAGAAACACAGATGTGCCTGAGTAGATGTCTGTGATTGAGATTGGTTAGCCAGTCTAGTAAACAACTGTGCTCAGAAAATAAGAGTATCTAGCCGTTATTTTATCTGTCTCTCTCTCTGTGTCTCTATCTATCTATCTATCTATCTATCTATCTATCTATCTATCTATCTATCTATCTATCTCTCTCTCTCTCTCTCTCTCTATATATATATATATATAGACATTAATTTCTGTAGTTTACTGCTACCAGCAAGCAGAAATATTTCTCCTCCTGATGATGGCCATTTTGGCTGAAACTAGTCAAGGAATCTAAATGAAATAATAATAAAAAAAACAAAAGAATATTAATCTACAACCCAGTGTGTCTGAAGATTTTAATTTTTTAATATATATATGTATTGCATATGTGTATTTGGGAGAGGTAGATATAAAGAGAAAATGGTTGAAAAGCCATGTTAATTTAATTCAAATAGGATTTATTAAATATAAATGCAAACATTTGCAGTTTTGCCTCATGCATAAAGATTGCAAATATTCATATCACCTTTCATAAATCATACATATCTGTAGAAATCATATTCATGGAGTAATTGTAACACCTTCCCTCACACACATACACACACACCTGCACAATTACCAGTGTGGCATCAGTTATTTTCAGGTACTTCAGATATTTAAATAGTCAAATATTGATACTTTGAAATCTATGCCTGTACAAAATACATGTTGTATACTTTCTCAGAATATAAGAAACATTGATTTACAAAATACAATATATCCCTGTCCGTTTTTATCTATAATACCTTTAATGTTTCATTGTAAAACAAAAAGTAAAGTTCATATATGTCCAGTAGATAGAGATTTACACTTAGATTTGGGAATATCTTATCTGCTTATATGTTGCCCAATGTCCAGTGCTAAACTTAGCAACTGGCATAAGTGACATCTGCAGACTTGTATGAGATTTGAGTTCATCTGTAATGGCTATGTTTAAACTCAACACCAGAGATTATGTATGACCCAAAGGACAGGTCAGAATCTTGTCTGACAGTCTTGTTTGACGATCAACTAATAAAACTGGTGCACCCCCTACTGACAAGATGTGATCACAAGAAAATAAGCAGAAATCCAGGTCTTTTTATTTTGTTATTGGTAATGGAAGGAATCTAGAAGCCATCACTCTGAAATCAGAATACAAACAAACCTCATTAATTATCATCCTCTATTTGTTGTTTCATTGGCTTAAGAAATTTGTTAGCTGTTCAAAGATTATAGAAAACTATAACTTGGAATGCATAGTTAAAATTGCCTTCAATCTTTTTAGAGAAAATTTGTTATTTTACATAATTTGCTGAAACTCTAATAAAAATGGAGGTGGTGAGCATTAATTTTTTTCAAAAAGCAATAAAAAGAAACTGAAAAACCACAAAATTACAAGTTGTGTTGAAACACAAAACCAGTCATTACATTTATTCTCATAAATTTCTCAAATTGTGCAACATTATTTTACAGAATCAAAATGTAGTTTTAGATTCTCTTTAAAAGAAAAAAGAATGATTTCATGTCAATGGATTTCATCTTATGGATTTTTTTTATTGCTAGATATGATTATATGTCACTAATGTTGTATAAGGAAAATACAACAAAAATACAACAGAATTTTCACTATTAAAATTGAAAAAATCAACCTGAAATTGCTAAATTGCAGTTTATATTTACTAATCTTAAAAGGTCAAAATACAGGAGACATAGAAGTAGAAAAGTAAAACTTATGCAACACCAATCTTTTAGAAGAGGAAGGGCCTTGAAAATCTGCACTTGAAATCTTGGCATTTATACCCTAAGTAATCAATAATAAATTATAAAAGTTAGTTATCAAACAACACCATACAATAGCTACAAATAACCAGTGGTGTAGCTAGGTGGGGCAGAGAGGAGCAGAGGGGGCAGTCCACTCTGGCGGCACTTTTGGTCCACGATGTATTTTCAGAAGCATAATTTCAATAATTGTTGCAAAAAAAAAAGCAATGATAAGGAAGAAGATAGGGTTCAAATGAAGCCAATTTGTCTTTAATTATGGCTGACTCAAAGTCAGCCAGCAATAAAAAAAATTCTGTTTCCAAAATGCACTGTCAGCTGGTGGGGATAAACCCCACTTACAAGATGTGAGCAAAAGGTGTGAAAGGATGTGTTAAAGGACTTGATGTGGGGGTTGGATTAAGTGAATTTAGTGAATCCACAATTTTTTCACACCTATGTGAGAAGTCCAGACTTTTCGTCAGTCCTTTGATTTTGTTTGAGTTTTCATGTCTGTGAACTGTTAGCGAAAACATTAAATAAATAAGTGAACCAATTGTTTTTTTTAATCTTATCATGGGCCTAATATGGATATAAAATCGCTACTTAATATAAAATAAATAGATAAATAAATTATAACAATTCCAATACTTTAAGGAAATGGATATAAATTAAAAATTGATAGTTGTACGAATAATTTCATCATATATATATATATATATATATATATATATATATATATATATATATATATATAATTATTTATTTAAAATATGATTCCAAATCGCGACATAAGAAGTCCCATGTTTCAAAACAAGAGCCAAAAACTCTTCAATATAATTATTTAAATTATTTAAATTAAATTGAGTTAAAATAAGCTCTGTTCCATCTTCAAGCAAAATTTTTTTTTGGAATAACGTGTTTCTGAAATTTACGTGTTTTAAAAATTGAAATCAAAATTTCCATGGTAACAGCTAGGGCGAATTGTTTAAGTTGGGTAGGCAGATGTTGGGTGTTAATAATAAGTATCAGTATAGAGTTACTTTCGTAGATGTCAAGTCAGTGAAAGGTGGGGGTGTCTAAATTTGAAACGGAAGATGTATTAACCCTCGTCTAGTTTGCATGTCTATGGAGATTTATTTATTTTTTTATGAAAGGGATTTGTGCATATAAAAAAAACAAAAACTGTCGTAACGTTTGTTTTTTGACGACTTCATAAAGGGTTATCATTTTTTAGGGTATTTAAACTATTTATTTCGGCTATGGATTATGAAGGGTGTTATATTGTATGCATGTTTTTAGTTAATTATTCAAACCATGAATCTGATGAGTGGGCTATGGATTAAACAATCCCTTTAGTTAGTTCCCAGTGAGGGATATTTTTATGGCGCGCCTACAATCGTTATGTGTCTGGGGAATTTCCCTTTTATTATTGTCCATCTGATTATCTATTTATTTATTTGTTTATTCAAGTGGGTGTTTTATATACAGATCGCATTGCACTGAATTTCAATTTGTTTTTTTGTTTTTTGACGACTACAAAAAGTGTTTTTCCTATTTAATGGTTTGGCTGAGCTTTTAAGAATTTTACTTAGCTATGGGATTTTTTTTTATATGCTAATTATTTAATGCGAAAGTTTGTTGATGTCTGCAAAAAACCGTTAACTCCTGCCTATGGATTAATAATTTTTCATTATTTAGAAATTTAATGATGTGTAGTTTTTCCTGTAGGCATAAAGAGCATGGATCATCCCATGTTTTACAGGTTCTTGTTTTATTTACTATTTTCCATTTTACTTTTGGCGTTTTATTCGTTTCTTTTAGATGCCAGAAATATTGGGATAGAGATGTCTGATTTCTATTTTGAATATTGTTGAAGGAGCTCTTGTGTTGCCTCCATCTAATTTTAAAATTATTCTTCGTTGAGCCTATGTATATCCTATCAGTGTTAGGACTCTCAATGGATGAGATAGTGCACTGGTATACCACAGATTTTGTGAGGCATTTATTTTCCAACGGGCAGTTTTAGGGTTTCTACAATCACATAATTTTTTCGTTATTTTTATCAATTTTAGTTTATGAGTTTTATTACTGCTTTGGCATGCGTGTTTTCTAGGATTTTCTTATTATGTCTTTTTATGATTCTTTCTATATTTTCAGTGCAGCTGTAACTCAATTTCAAGGTGTTTTTGTTAAAGATGTCGCTAAGTTTGCTATTAGTTGGAAAGTGCTTTTCAATTAAAGCTAGGAACTTATGGCCTAGTTTGGTGCTGACCATTTGGTTGTATGGAGGGGTATACCAGATGATCTTTCTTTTCCTGTTTTTCTTATTATTGGTACTATATATATGATACGTTTTTGTATCCGCTATTTTTCAGGGCTGTGTTATAAAAACTACTGTGTTGTCGGAATAATTCCTTATTTGCTGAATTCATACTTGTTCTTTTCTCTATTGATGTGGGTATATGCTTAATTATAGATGGAGGGTGGTTTGACTTAGGGTGTACATACAGGGGATTAGTATTAGGTTTTCTGTAAGGTAGGTGAACGTTGTTCGTTAAGTCTAGGGTTACGTCTAGGAAGTTTACACTTTTTAATTTAGTGTTGACTATTGTTTTTAAATTTAGTTTCCTGAATTCATTGTAAATTATCTTTCTAATTTTCTCTGTTTTAAAGTTTGTGGAGCTCCTCACTACCATGAGCCCGTCATCTCTGTATAGCCTGATGTCACCAACGTCTAGTTCATGGTGGGCGGTTAGATTGTACAGTATAAATAGAGCACTTAAAAATAAAAACAAAAATACTAAGGAACCCCAGATTATGCACCCAACGTGTTCTTTTCTATTTTCTGCATACCTTATACATACATATATATATATATATATATATATATATATATATATATATATATATATATATATAAACTTTAAGGGCTTAATGCATTGTAATATATTCCTTCTGGAGAGGGTCGGTAAACTTTAGGGCTGTCTCAGGCAGCAAAAACACTAGCTATGCCACTGCAAATAATGGCATTCTGACCCAAAATAATAATACTAATTTGAAATATAACCATTGCTACCTACTCAATAACTGCAAGAATAATACAATAAACTGGAAAAACCTAACTTTGCTACCCACAATGCTCCACTGACTAGCATATATAAATAGTTGAGCCACACACAACACACATGGCCTGTCCACATATATTCATACACTCTATTACTGATATTGAGCATTATTTTCCATAAATATAGCATCCCTTTAAATTATATTTTTTCATATATATATGTATATAGATAGATAGATAGATAGATAGATAGATAGATGGTGTGGACATAGTAATCGACACTGTATGGTGAATATTAGTTCCCTGCCTTAATACAATCTTCAGAACTATATATATATATATATATATATATATATATAATGTATATTTAGGCCGCAACCTTTCTTTCAAATATATTTTGTTGAGTATGACAAAGAAGGAAAATTTGATGAATTTTTTATTTAGTTTTTCTAATTTTTTTACATTTTTCTGTTTGGGGGAGAGTAAGGGAATGTAAAAATTGTCTGTAGTGTCTATTGCCTCAAGTGCTTTCAGTCACTTTAGCAATTTTCAAAGGTTTTGTCATTGAGTGTTGTTAATTTCTTTTCATGGTTGTCTGTTTAAGATGTAGTTTCATGATGCCTATATATTAGTAATTTTTATTACAAGCCTTGTGAAAGTAATGTAGTTGGAATCAAGTTGGCATCTTTTTATTTAAAAAAATACTTTTAACACATTATTTCCATTGCTAAATAATACTGGGTGCCAGATGTTTTATGTATAGGGATTCTTTGGCAGTAAGATGCTTTTCGCCACAGGATTTATGAAGTGTTATCAACCAGAATTTTCCTTATGCATTCTTGTACATAGTAAATAACTAAATGTCTTTTTAAAACAGTTTAGTCAGATAAGTGACATGTGAGGCATCTGCTCAAGGAGTATGACAAATATAGCTAATTATGACAAGGAACATAGTCTTGTACTTGGCTGTTAAATTGATACACTATATTAGTCACTGCTAGTTTAGATTTAATAGGGGTATTTTGATTAGTGACTAAGAGGTTGGCAGTTTTACCATTTTCTGGGATTTATGGTTGATATATGGGGTTTAATGAATCTTTGAATTTTCAAATTTATTCTTCTTGTAATTATTGTGTGTCTGGTTAAAGTAAAATATGTTGATGCTTTGTTGTATTGTATTTTTAGAACTGGTGTCATGTATTTTTTGTAAGAATAATTTTATTTAAATAAAAGTATATATGCATGAATATGTATGTACATATGCATATATGTATATATATGTACATATATATGCACATACATACATATATATATACACACACAGGTACATGTATACTACACACACACATTTGATTGTTTATATTGTTTTTTCATTTATATATGCACTTTTCATTGGTTCAAGGTAGATTTTTTATAATGTGTATGTGCGTTCATGCAAGTGCGCATGGGTGAACTCGTACACTCATATGTGTGTATGTGTGTACATGTAGAATATCATGGTTATTTCTCCTTTTTGGTATTTTTCTTGTCACTTTATACTCTCTCCTTATTGGTTCTATACTTTTTCTATTTAGTTCAGTTGTAGCAATTTTAACATCAGGTTTTTCAGACATTCACTAGTCTTGTTAATTCTTGAGCATTCTAGTGTTTTCTTTAGTTTGGAAAATTGTATTTCATTTCTTACATAAATTATTTACTTTTTTATTTACTTTTTTATTAATGCTTAAATGGTAATATTTATAAATGTCTTCATAGGCCATTATTTTGTTTTTCTTATTTGATTTGGTGGTATTCTTATGTATTAGGGTGTTAATTATAGTAGGTTAGGTTTAGATTTTTATTTGTTGTTGTTTGAATTTGTATGCATATGCTTGCATTCTTACATTCATGCACACATACAAACATATATACATATAATATACACACACACACACATATATATATATATATATATATATATATATATATATATGTATATATATGTATGCATATACATCCACATTGTACATAAATATGTATGTACAGATATGTGCATACAAACACATGCACAAATTACTGTTACTGCTTTGTTAGTAACATATTAATTTGTGCTTAAAGTGATTTTTTTCAAATGTTAGGGTATTAATTACAGATGGTTAGGTTAATGGAGTATTTTCCTTGTTATTTGAATATATGTATATAAAGTATATAAATTATACACACACAGAGACATGTGTGTACACAAAGACATTCACACACACACATATATATATTTTAAATAGTATTTAGGTAGTAAATTGAATATTTGTTTATATGTTATCATTTATCAAATGTTTAATTTTTATTTAGTAACTAGTAGTTTTTTTGCTTTTTTTATTTTTATGCCTTGATGTTATCATAAATATTGAGGTATTAATTATGAAAGGTTAGGTTTTTTGTTGTTTATGTGTGTGTGTGTGTGTATATATATATATATATATATATATATATATATATATATATATATATACACACACACATACATGTATATATGTGTATATTTAATATTTGTTTATTTTATTTCATGCTTATGTTTATTTCTTTGTTTAATGTTGTTTATTTTATTTTATGTTTATTTAATATAATATTTATTTATTTATTTTACTTATTTATGTATTATTATTTTCTCTCATTAGTGCTTAGATAACAATATAAATATTTATTTATATGTTGATACTTACCCATTATTTCTGTTTTCTTGTTCATTTTAGTTTCTAAAACTAATTATTGTTAATTTTTCCTCTAAGCATAGTTCAGAGTTTTTACTGTTGATCCTGTCTGGGGTTGTTCTTTCAATAATTTTCCATTTGATTTTGGTCAGGATATTGTTTTCTTTTAGTATCCATTTTGATATAGCTGTATTGTTTGTGCATTTTTCTCTGAAAGAAATTTGTGGTTGTAATATCTTTCTTTTGGGATTTTTTCTGTAGCACCTACACAAAGGTTTCCTTCTTTGTTAATGTCATTAGTTTTGATAGATTTGTATAGTATGCTATTGGTCAAACATTTATTGTCAAATGGGCAATTTTATTTGTTTCTGCAATTAAATTTGATGTTATTTTGCTGGATGTTTTTATTATTGTTGCAATTGTTACTGGTTTTGCTGAGTATTTTTTTTATTGTACTTAGTTATTATTTTATCCATGTTATCCATATAAGTATAACTAATTTTGATTGTATTTTTATTTATAATTTTTGATAATTTGCTGTCTTTTGGAAAGTGTTTGTCAATTAGTTTGAAGAATATTTTGCCTATTGTTTTTTTTTATTATATTATATATATATATATATATATATATATATATATATATATATATAGAATTTTTTGGAATTAATTTTATTGATCCGATAGATTTGTAACACTTTCTTTTTTTTTTTATCACTTTTTATTTTCATAACATATATATATATATATATATGTATATAAATAAAAAAAAGAACAATAAGATATAAAATCCGGTGTTCTTATAGATATTTTATTTTTACAAAATAGTGCTCAATGTAAATTTACAGAGCATTAATATTATAAATTAATTGATTTAAAATATGGTTTTTTTTTCTACACAGTTCAACCATGTTTCAAAAATAGAAGCTAAAAACCCCTAATTTTATTTTTTGAAAATAAATTGGAACTAATGCTTTTAATTTAGTTAAAATTTAGGGTTTTAAGCTTCTATTTTGGAAAATATTAATTTGAAATGGAACAAAATTTAACCATATTTTAAATCAATTAATTTATATATATATATATATATATATATGATATGATATAATGATATATATTTTTATGTAACAAGAACAGTATTGGGGGAATTGTAAGACAAATTGGAAAAAGTTTATCTGTGATGGGTTTCACCCATTAGGACTTCATTGAACTGGGCTTGTTGATGTTGTTGTGACTATACATGCTCATGAAAGACACTGGTAGTTTCAATTCACTAAGACAAAAATGTCTAGAAAGTGCTTTAATCGCTCATTCACCCACAGTAAATTTACATCCAGGTTCTTACAATGTATCACCATTCTTAGTAGATTTTCTGTTATCACAATGTTGAATATTTAAAAACAAAGATGGAAAGAAAAGAAATAGAATATAGATGAATTTGGCTAGATTGCAAACATTATTTTTAAAACTGCTTTCAAAAAATTTTGAAACTACCAGCATCTCTCATTCATGTGCATATACAGTCACATAAATGTCAACAAACCCTGTTTGATGAAATCCTAATGGATGAAATGCATCACAAATAAACTTTCTATTTTGCCTTACAATTTCCTCAATGAATGGAGCACTCCAGCTGATTGGTATTTGTCTACATTCATAAAAACAATATGCTAGATTTAGCTGCTGAATGAAGATAGCTCAGTGGTAGAAACTCTGACTGATACGAAACTGGTTGAGTTTCAATCCTGGTTTGATGCATTCGGATGTCTAGTAGCACTGAGGAGCTATGATACAGCAAAACAGTATTGTCTGCAAATGACAATATATATATATATATATATATATATATGTATATATATATATATTTTAATTTAAAGAAAAACAGACCACTTTAAGGCTCCATTTTTAATAATTTATTTCACCAGAAAATTTTATTTTTCTCTGGATCTTCAGACTTCACTTTCAAAAAGTGAAATGAAAAATGAATTTAAAATTTACCCTTTTGACGGGTAGTATTAAACTTATATAAGTTGACATAGAGGGTGGTGAGGAATGGTATGAGAGACATGGTCAAGTTTAGAGAGGGAAGGGAGAGTTTTAAAATTTATTTTTATATTTCTTTTTATTATAATACTTAATATTGAGGAAGAAGGGGGTAAGGATCAGACATTGACCTATTTAATCAGTGAACTCAACTGCAGAGTAGGATCTGATTGTCCAGTAGGAGGAATCTGCATGGCAGAAAACGTGATATACGATGCTACAATTTTTCCCAAGGAAAAGTAAAACAAAAAAAGATATATATAGGAATATCTGCAGGAAATTAGAAACAGTGTTTTTACAACCATTGCCAGTCCTTCACAAATGATTCCAAAAGACACCAAACAGCACTATTGAAACACTTTTGGGATTTATTAGAAAACAGCTTCACCCCGCAAGTGAAATGGAGAATCATCTCCAGGGCTCAAACTCCAATTAATTTCAGAGACCGATGTGACCTGTGTATCAAACAGAAGATCCTAATGATAAAGCATAAAGATCCTGATAAATTACTAAACCAACAAAACGAGATGATTTTTAAATGCAGACGTAGAAATCATCTCAATTTAACTCACTACATATAAAAAAAAAACTATATATGATGATAAATATTGACTTATTTTTAGATATGAGGATGATTGTATGCACACATGTGTGCAGGTGCATAATTGTATGTATATAAATGTGTATATGAACTTGGATATGGATATGTGGATTTGTGTGTATATGTATATACATGTGTATATGTGTATATATACATATATATGTATGTGGGCACATGTGTAAATATGTATATGTGTATTCATAAATTTAGATAGGTATATGTGTATATATATCAATTCATGTATATGGGGTTGCATATATATTAGTGTGTATAAATATATTTAATTTCAATAAAGGTGCAATTAATTTACAAATTCATGAATTATTCATACAAAAAACAAATACAAAGGTTAATGATTTAATCGGGGTTTTTGTATATTATTTGAATTGTTTGCGATGATGGATTTCTCGCCAATTAAATCATTAACCTTTGTATTTGTTTTTTGTATGAATAATTCATGAATATATATATATATATATATATATATATATATATATATATATATATATATATATGTATTTGTGAATTTATATATGGGATATGTATGAATATATGTGCAGGATATAGTTCTATGCATATGTATGTATACATGGGTGTATGTTTATATATATATAGAGAGTTCTAATGGAAGGACAGAAAATTTTTATTACCTTTTAATCTTACTTTCACTTTAAATAATTTCTAATTAGACTTGAAAGATTGAAAATTTTCCTCATGTAGAGATAATCTCAATTTAAATTGATCACTTAGATTTAAATTAAAAAATGTTACCCCATAACCATTATTCATGATGTTAAAAATATTAAAATTAAAAATATTTTTTGAAATTTAAACACTTAATTCACCCCTAACATGAACTGTAAAATTTAAGAAAAAATTTAAATATGTATAAATATGGATGCATGTGGTGATATGTAAATGTATATGTAAGTATTTGCATATGTATATGCTTATATACCACTGTATATCGATGCATGTGTATGTGGTTATATGTGTAATTGCACATGTACATGAATGTATGTGGATATGCGTTTTTACGTAAATATGTATGTGGTGTATGTATGAAAAAGCTAAATTTTTTTTACTATTACCTTCAAATCTTATTCCATCTTGATTTGAAGCCTAAACTTTAATTAAGAAATATTACCCATCTAAAAATAGCTACAAATTAAACTCATGAATTAGACTCTAAATGTTAAATGTTTTACCTTAAGAGTCATTCACTATATTAAAATATTACTATTAGTAAATTTTTATTTTTTATTATTGTTGTTTATTAATATAGTATTTGACTTATATTAGATCCCTAATTTATTTGTGAAGTTGAGTATTTAAATTGCTCACAAGCATTAAATTTAATTTCTTTGTGGAGTTTTTAAACATTTAAATTAATATCAAATGTTAAAATCTTTTCTTATCTAAATTGCTAAAGCTATACCACCCCTCTTCTTCCAACAAAAACCCTACAAACATCTCTTATCTCTTTACTTCCCCCTTTTTCTTTGTCCCTTTTTTTCTCCTTTTCCTTTTCCTATATCCTTTCCTTTGAGTTGACTGATTAAATAGGTCAATGTCTGATCCTTACCCCCTTCTTCCTCAATATTAAGTATTATAATAAAAAGAAATATAAAAAATTTTTTTTTAAACTCTCCCTTCCCTCTCTAACTTGACCATGTCTCTTATACCATTACTCACCACCCTTTATGTCGACTTATATAAGCTTAATACTACCCATCAAAAGTGTAAATTTTAAATTCATTTTTCGTTTCACCTTTTGAAAGTGAAGTCTGAAGATCCAGAGAAAAATAAAATTCTCTGGTGAAATAAATTATTACAAATGGAGCCTTAAAGTGGTCTGTTTTTCTTTAAATTAAATTATTCCCTCTGACTTAACATTGAGCTCTCAGGATTTCATCCTCCTTGTGATTATCCATACAGATTACCAAAATTTTTGTTACTTAAATATATATATATATATATATATATATATATATATATATGGAGGGGATAGTGTAATAGTTATCAGCATGAAAAATAGAATTGGTAAGTGAAGTTCAAATTCCAGTTGATTCTATTTCAGTCATTCATATTTTTGTGATATTTGGTTATCAGTAAGAGGATGAGCCTGAAATGCGATTTGAAAGTTGGGAACACTAGAATCAAGCAGATACAGAAGTTTAAATATCTGGGAAGCATCTTGACAGAGAACAGTAAGTGCAACACAGATCCGTAGGTGTATTGGGATGGCCAAGGACATATTCCAAAAGCTGTGCAGAGTACTGCGAGGCAGGAGGATATCTTTGGTAACAATAAAAAGAATACTGAACTGTTACATGACATCTGTCCTTCTTTATGGCAGCAATGTTGGACGATTTCCTCAAAGATGAAGAAGAGACTTGAGGCAACAGAGATGTGGTTCAACAGAAGGATGCTAAGGATATCATGGATTGAGCATGTGAGCATCAATGCGATCTTAGAGAGGTTGGAGGCTTATACTTAATATCAGGAAGAGGCAGCTGAAGTTTCTGGGACACATAATGAGGAAGGAGGGTCTGGAGAATCTGATACTCATGGGTCAAATAGATAGGAATAGAGACAAGGGAAAACAATGTGTGACATACCCGGTGGACTTAAGCAAGTGGATGACAGAACATGGTCTGGGGAAGGAAGCAGAGGGATGGAACTTGTTAAGAGCTACAAGGGATAGAGGGAGGTGGAGAGCTATGATCGCCTACATCCTGAAAGTACATGGCACATAAAAAGAAAAGATGTCCCCAAGGACACATGACCCAGATGAAGTGACTTGACCCTAAGTGTTGAGAGTTCAACAAATGAACAAAAATTTGGAGAATTGAGATACTAAAAGGAAATAACTGAAACTGATATATTCAGATAAGGCATGGCATGTGGAATTAGAACACTTCCCCCACCATGGACGATATAAAGGGTTCAGTTTGAAATTCCAATGCATATCACCTGAAGAAGGCTGGAACATCATGAATATGACAATAATACTCCAAACAATGTAAATAGTGTAAATTGCATATATTAAGGATATTCAGTGTTTAGCCATAAAAATATGGTAAGAACAAAAGTATAGGAAATATAACTTTGCTACAAACTGCAATAAACTGCCTGTGATAAAGTCTTAACTTTTGAATACTGTTATGAGTAGATTTAATTCTGATCTTAAAGCAGCAGAATGATGTCTATGAAATTTCAAGTTCCATCAGAAATGGTTGGCAAAGATCAAAATTATTATTGAAAGAAAACTAATTTCAAGCAATGAATGAAAAATAAAACATTTTTCTCTTCTAGGAAATCAATCAAATATATGTAATACATGTTAATTTTTTGTTTTAAAAAGCTCAAAGATTATATCAAACTAGTTTACTGATGGTATCAAAAACTACTGTATATTTCATTAAGTCATTAGTATAATCAGGTTTTTGATAAAAACAACTGTACATTTTATTAATTCCTTAGTATTATCAGATTTTTCACTTGAGTTTTAAAATAATTAAAACATATATGATGATATTTGGGTGTTTTTCTTTCTTTGGAAGATAATTTCTCAAATTTTTCTACACTTATTTTAAAAAAAAACTTTGCTTTTATTTAAATATATAATATTTCTGAAGAATGTCTTTCAATTTCTTTTTTTTTATATTTTCATACTTATCCATTTTTCAGTTAGTACCTCTAAAAAATGGAATTATTTAAGTAGGAATCAGAACTTACCAAGTATCAGTGTAGTATCTGTGCATACTACCAAGAATCATAGAATCACTGCCTGGCTTTCTGTCTAGTATCAAGTGGAGTATCTGTGCACACTGAAAAGAATCACAGAATCATTCTGTGGTTCTATATCTAATATCAGTGTAATATCTGTTCATACTGCCTGGAATCAAAGAATCACTCCCTGGCTCTCTGAATAGTATCAGTGTAGTATCTGTGCATTCTTCCTAACACTATATCTGCAAGATATTTTTACCATGCTGCTCAAGTAGAAGAACACTGATATAATAAAAATGTTGGTTGCTGAAAAAAATGTTACTTCCTGGTCAAATCTCAGAATCAGAGTAGGATTCACTTGTTATTTTATATTTATGTTAGATTTATTACATTAAAAAGTTACAGAGAAAAATAGAAATGCAGATGGGGTATTATACAGATTGATTATAACTGAAAATATAAAACCATAAACTGCAAGTTTTCAAATTAATTTTCTAGATTTTTTGCTTTCTTCATGTGTTATACTAAAGATGAACAAATAATTAAAATTTAAGTGACCCTTATCTAACTTGAACCTGAAATATTGAATTATTTTTGATTAAGTTGTAAAAAGCATCTATTCCACCTCCATTTTCTTTCTAAAAATTCTTGTACAACTAGTAAACAAAAAAAAATGTCCAGTGTAAAGTATTAGATTATCTTCAACCTGCAGCCAGTTACACATGTACAAATCACTCACTAATTTTTACAAATTCTTCTGATGAATGCTCCAACTTGTTTTATGAGCAAAAGTAGTAGTCAGCCAAAGGTCATTGGAGAAAATAGTCTGAAATGTATTTATCCCCATTCAACATTGATCATCTTTTTCAGATAGTGTCATTATGGTGGGCTGGCTTCTTTCTGTAGGCTCAGGCTAAGATTTAAGCCATAAGTTATATTACAGTGTTGGCAGCCTTGGCTAATTTTATTTCCAAAGATTTGGTGATATTTCTAAACCTGCATTTCTCTTTCAGCTTCAAGTAAGGAAATTTTATGTTCTGCACATCTGTAATCTGTATTAGAATCTCAAAATATTACAATCTTTATTTTGTAGTTCAGATTTGTGGATTTGAATGAATGAATAGAAGGGTTTATTTCTTTTGTTTTTCTTTTATTAGAAATATTCCTTACATTATTTTTTGTTGTTTATTTCTTTTCCAATGTTTCTGTTTCTTGTTTAAATACTTTGAAAATTTTAGCATTTCAGATTTCTAGCTTCATAACATTTAAAGTCTTTTATTTTGAAAATGAAATTTTCTTTCAAAAAAAAAATCCCAGATTTTCATTTTTATTTTTTTAAAAGCCCACATATTTTGTCTTGTTATTTTTTTTAAATATTTAATATTTCTGAAAATTTCTTTTCAGCTTCTTGTTTTTATATTTCTGGTTTTTATTGAATATATTAAAATTTGATATATTTATCTCTTTTTCATTTAAAATTAATTATTACTTCTTGTAATGAAGGAGATCTATGGTAGAAATATTTATTCTCCCATTTGTATTTTCCCTGTTATAGGCATTATTATATTCACAATATAAAAAACAGAGACAGAATGGAATGGCTGAAAGAAAAAAGAATGACAAACACGCTTTGTTCTCAGAGAGACTTTTATAATACTAAGATATACACAAAACTATATATACATATGTAAACATGTCCCATATGGAGAATAATATATCACATATAACTACACAGCAAAGCAGTGTGTAAGGAGAAACAAAAAGGAAAGGTCTTACATATAATATGGAGATACTCCTGTACCTGGAGAAACCATTTTTAGGAATCCAGATTCAAATAGGCTATGTCTCAGGCGAGGACATATTCTGTGAAATATAAATGGTGAATCTTGGGTTTTACCTAATTCAGGACTGTGAGCTGGAGTTTCATTCTATATCTGGGAAAGATATATTCCCAAAGGAAAATAACACCATGGACTTTTAAGCTACTGGGGAGGAAGATTTAGCCTTTATCTGGGCCATTGGGGGCTCAAGCTAAAGAAAGCAACCTCACTGTTTGGTTGCTGTAAACAAACTGAAATTGATTGGTGGTTTCGTCACTAGAGTTACATCATTAAGTGGCCTTCATATGATCTATGTGACTTATCTCCACTAAGTGGAGATAAATGCCTTCTGTACTCTTACACTTATGAATAAAAAAAATAAGAAAATTAACCTTTAACTGGAAAAATTAAATACGTTATTGTTTAATAAATTTTTTCAAGATTATACTTTTAATAGGCAATGGGAAACTACTTCGCTTCTTTCCAAGAATATATGAAAATTTAGATAATAAGAAAAATAGATGTGTGGAGAGCCATGATTGCCTATATCATGAAGTGACATGGCATTTAATAAGAGAAGACATTATTAACAGGTAAAAATTAAAAGAGAAATACGAAGGAGTATCAAATTGTTTGTAGCCTAATGCATAATTATTAACTGAATTTTGAATTTTGAATTTTCATTGTATAATATTTGATCTATGTGATTAATATTCATGACTGAATTAAATTCATTGAAAAGGAATCATATTATGTTAAAAACAATTTGTTGGATAAGATAAATTCTTTTTTCTCATTTAATTGCCAAACTATTGATATAACTTTGTAGATATATAAAAGAAGATTTAGGTTTACTTTTCCCTTCAGAACATTGGTGATTATGGCTCTCCACAATTACCACAAACTCTTAATATATTTTGTCTTTTTGTTCTCTCTCCTAAACCTTGTTCCACCATCCATTTACTCATTCACTAGGTAGGTTATGTGTTGTTTTCCTCTGTTCCTCTTGCTTTCAATCTACCCTGTGAGTATCACATTTTCCAAACCTTCTTTCCTTATTATGATCCAAAAAAATTTCAACTATCTCTTTCTTATGTTAAGTTTACATTTTCTCTAAAACTTTGTTGTTGCTTACATGCTCAGTCCATGGTATTCTCAGCATCTTTCTGTGGAATCACATTTCTTTTGCTTCAACTCTCTTCTTCATCTTTGAGGAGATTTTCCAGCATTCACTGCTATATAGGAGTACTGATATAATATAACAGTTCAGTACTCTTTTCTTTGTTTTCTAAGTACTTTTAATAGACATACCCATGTTTTTGTTTATTTTGATTTTAATATTATTCGGAATTCGGACATTTGGATTTTTAATATAAAAAAATCTGGACAACTGAATTTCCTTCACACACTTTATAATACAGTTGAGCATTTTTCTGATAAATATTTGCCCATATTCTTGTGTGTAATAATATGTCCATGTATCAGGTATAAATAAAAGACATGCGACAGTACAAGTAAAAGTTTGAGCCAAGGTAGTAAGAAGAGTCATTAAGAAATCTTCTTGTATATAATGTATTTCTTGCTTTAAAGAAGAAACTTGATTAAAACAAAAGTAAAACAATTTTTGTAAAATACCAACAATTTCTAGACTATAAACATTTTGTATTTGTACTTTATCTGCTTTCTTCTTTATCTTTCCTTTTTCTTTGTGGATGAGTTGAATATTTTTTAAAAGATCAAATTTTTATCCCCTATAACCTTACACAAATTAAATAGGAAATAATATAATAATTTTTTTCTTATCTTTCATTCCCTCTACTTTATCATGCTTTAATACTTGCAGTAAGGATACTTCTTAACTCTTAATTAAAAAAAAGAAAAAAAACTTATGATTGCTACTGAAAAAAAGGCAGACATCTTCAAAAAATACCTTTTTTCAGCTGTTAGCAATTTTTTTCCATTCTCATAGGTTAATTATCACCTTTTCTTGAAGGTTAATAACTTTTTTTTAATTTTATTTTTTTCTTAAATGCAGTTTGCCAAAATAACTAAAATGAATAATTTGCTTACTGAAGTAGAGGTTGTTTTATTGTATTGGAGCTCAAACATTTTTTAACAGGACAGAGACTCCATTTTGTTTAAAGATGAGGAAAAATGACTTTTTCTTCTCTGATATCTTTAGTTTCACTAAACAAAGAAATAAAATTATTACACAAGCATAAACTGGTAATAAA